>CM043015.1:154653925-155021764 GCA_023690525.1 Holotrichia oblita | reverse complement strand
CCTCCTGTCTATCTGTATTCTGTCATAGTATTTATTTTCATATTTGTTTGATAAACTATTGTGTTGTTATTATTTTGTGGTGTGTTTTTATTTGAATCTTATTTGATATCAATTAATCATGAAATGTTTTGTATCTCGTTGCAAGAATAATTTTAAAATCAATCTGGAAAAGCGTCTTTATTTCCAACGTATGTATGTTACAAAACAATCAAAAGTATTTCTATATTAATATTAATAATGAAGTGAAAAGTAGCGGAGTTCAGATGCGTTACTAAAAGTTGACAGCTGCTCTTCCACTCAACCATTCTATGTAAACATAAAGCTTAAATCCAAAAGAGAGTAGTTACATTTGCTAAAAATGAGTGTACTTATATAATTTTTGTGCATATCTTCGTTTCTTTAGGGTGTTTTGGTTTATAATTAGTTATAATTTCGCTAATTCTCTTCTCATGCCCTGGTTTAGCCAAGTCTAGATGGTTTTCTGTATTACGATGTCGGCTTTAAGAATGTGTTCACTGACTTTTACTTCAGACGTGAATGTTTTTACTGGCGCATTTCCTAATCCTTTTACCAAAACACGAGTATTATCAAATTTTGGCGCTCCCATCTGCACCTAACTGCTGGCTTTTAACAAGTTGAGATTGCTTCCGCTGTCAATGAATCCTTGTATAGAATAACCATTTGTAGTCAAGAATATATTATCACGAAGAGGACTGTCATCTCCGCAAAGCATATTTGCCAATTTTCTTCATTTCGTGTACTTGTTTGTTTGCAATGTGACCAAAATCATTTCAATATCTTTCATGGTTAACAAATATTTAGTAAAAGTCACATCGTTTTTCTTTTTACGCGTTGGCAGGATTATATGCAATATAACTACTAACGGCTTTTCCAAATTCTTGCTTTACTTATACGTTTTTACATTTCGTATTTTAGTATGCAAAAACTACACATTAAAGACTGAAAGTTCTATTACATTTGATTTCACAACATAAATGTATTTCATATACCTACACGTCTTATCATCAAAACGTCTTTTTTATCATAATTGTCACTGTCAACACACTTGTCATGCCCTATAGCTAATGCTATAGGCTAATGCTTGTACAGTGGAGAGCACCTTAACCGATACCGTTATGGAATTTCATAGCGCTTCTTAGAAATCGGAACGCGGACGTCGTAAACTTATATATATTGAATATAAAATTGGTCAACTGTAAATTTATGATCTGATAAACAAACAATCGTCTCTCTGATACCTGCTATGAGATGAAACATACATTACATCCATACACATACATACATCGATAATAATGCATGTAAATTTGGATATAATGACGTTCCCTAAAAGGAATTTTAAGAAATTCTAAGAAATGAAATGACAGATAATCCGTATGTAATTGTTCTTGCAAAGAGAAATAAAGAAGAAGATATAAAACTTATTTCAACATTAATTACTTATGGTTCGTTTCCTTCCCCTTTCCTTCAAACTTAATATTTACTTATTAGTGTATTGATTGCTTTTAACAAGTATAAAGTGCATGTATGTATAATTAACTGTTCGCTATTATCTGTTGCGAATAATAGAGTGATCGTTGACGCATTTTTCCAAATTTAATAGTATATCTGCGTCGGTCATTAAAATTGCAGATAATGTAGTTTCTTTGTGTATTAGTTTTATACGTTAGTAAAAAGTCCCGGAACGGTCGAATAACTTTGTTACTTGAAAATTATGATTTCTGAAATTTGGTATGGGGGTATAGTTAATATAAATGCATTTTATGCAATACAGTTTATATTTTTTTCACTTCCGGTTTACTCGGCAATACGCCCAACTTAAAAAACTACGTTCAGGAAGTATTAAGATGTTTATTTTTATTTACAAGAAAACAGTTAAAAAATTAAAAAAGTGTCCTAATACAGAAAAAAACAAGGTACCTTTGAAAAAGTTGTTGTTTAGTGTTTGCATTCTTTTTGCCGTCACATTTGACAATTTTAAAGCGTTTTATCTTTTGCATCGCTATAAATTTACTTATTTAAGTTATTAAAACGTTTTTAAATTTTATACATACACAGTTTGTTAAGTTTTCATTTATTCCGTTCTCGAAAAAAAAACCGACGTATACTGAATTTTAATAGTCTTTTTGCGTTATATATCATTCATTATCATACATATATACCGGTTAAGTTGTTTTCATATAAATTTCAAGAGAGAATGATGTTCTAAATGTATTATTATGAATTATAATGCAACAGTAACAAGAATTACCTAAATATAATCCGTACGCAAGGGTATACCGCAACCGGGTACCTGGCGAAAATACAGCGGACCATTTATGTATTCTCCCAAGCTTAAAGGAGATCTGTTTTACTGCTACATTGTGTCGATAAGGCCGACGTTTGCTTAGAGGGGTCTCGTTTTAGAAGCTCTCCAGTGTACATTACTACGTTTGTCGTTGATGTATTCTTACAAGTTTAAGCCAATAAAAAGAAGTACCATTATCACGTCACTAAACGCACGCGATTTACAAATAATCGGTTTTATTTTCTTTTTTGTGCAATTCCAGTAACACTAAAATTATAATTTTTGCTATTACCTACATCAGATTATAGTAATCTTTCATAATAAAATATTTATTAACACATTTAAAAAAACGGGACGGCCCCATTTCAACGTAGAATCAAAAAACGTATCAATATACAGCATATTCTATTGAAAAATACGAAGTTGCTGCTTACTTCTGGTATACTCCGGATTGCCGTCGTCTTGAAAATATTTTAGGCGCATGGCTCCCATCGACTTTAATATAATACCAAAATTTCAGAGGCTGTTTCAAGAGCAAAGGATGTAACAAATACTAATTGAGTTTCTAAAAAAATTGTATTTTTATACGAAAGTATTTTTCAGTGTTTAAAGTCTGACCTGAATCTGAATACAACGGCTAACAAGGGAACACCGGGTCCCTTGTTGGTCAACATACTAAACGATATTTTTTGAATATTTTTTAAATATGGTTAGTACACTCTAAATTACAAAGGTTTGCCCATTGCGATATACATACATACAGGATGCCCGGATTTCGTAGGGACAACATGGGTAACTGTTTTATTTGAAGACATAGACAGACGGTTAAATTAGCAATAAGGTGTAGATTCAAAACTTCACTAAGAATCCATTTTCAAATTTTACTTGATACGCTTTATTTGTTTAATATTGAAGAAAACTTAAATCTCCTAATTTCTTTTATTTGCCGTAACTTTTTTGTTACTTGAGATAGTAAGATGCGGTTTGAAGAAATTCAAATTGCCATCTAAATACTTTTATTGACTCTTAATAAAATAAATTTCTTCTGCGCAAATTTTTAGTAATCTCACCTAACCTCAAAATTTTAAATTGGAACCGCGCAATTTTTATAGGTCTTGTAAAACGAGATTTTTTCCTGAATGCAATTATGTATCGCATGATTGCATGTATCGCAAAATTTGGAAAACTAAGCTTATCCTGATTACGGGCAGACATCACAACTTTTTGTTTATCGCGTTATCTATGAAAACAACACGGTTGTAATTATATGAACCTGTCAGAAGTTTCAATATTATTACTTCAATTTATAACAGATAATTTTGAAAAATACGATGTATTTTGTACGTATTATATCAAATTGAAGAGCGTAAAACTAACATTTAATAACACAAATTTCATGTGTGCTTATTATTAGTAATCTAATCTCATCTCAAAATTTTTCATTTGAACTATGTAATTTTTTTCTGAGTGCAATTGTGTATCGCATGATATGGAAACTTCTTGAAAATTTGAAAAATTATGCCTATTCTTTTTAGGAAGCAATCTCAACTTTTTATTTATCATACTATCTATGAGACAAGCTCACCATCATACATGTACTCACAGGAAACGATAATATTGTACTTATCACTGCAGTAACTTTCACGGTGACGTTAGGACAGTATCTGTCACTATAGTAAAAAGCACGATATCTGCTGGCTTGCAAGATCACCTGATTTGACTTCTTCTGATATGTTTTGTGGGGTACTGTTAAAAAAATCTATAGTCCCACATATGTTAAAGAACTGCAAGAAGCAATACTTGAGGCATCTAACACCACTAATCCCAATATTATCCACAAAGTAATAAATAGTATTCAGAGACGGTGTCAACTTTGCATTGTAAACGATGGTGATTTATTTGAGCAACTTAATATTGTTGTTCATTATTTAGTATAGCACAGTTGTATTTTTGTTTTATTAAGTATTTAAATTACCATGCGAATTAGTTCTAAGTTACCATATCACCTTACAATTGGGTAAAAAGAATGTTTTCTTAAAAGGGCAACAAAAATTGTATAGTTCAAATGAAAAATTTTGAGGTGAGATTAGGTTACTAATAATAAGCACACATGAAATTTGTGTTATTAAATGTTAGTTTTACGCTTTTCAAACTTTTGATATAGGTACGTACAAAATACATCGTATTTTTCAAAATTATCCGTTATGAATTGAAGTAATAACATTGACACTTCTGACAGGTTCGTATCACGACAATCGTGTTGTTTTCACAGATAACGCGATAAACAAAAAGTGGTGATGTCTGCCCGTAATCAGAATAAGCTTAATTTTCCAAATTTTGACAAAATTTCCATATCATGCGATACATGGTTGTATTCAGAAAAAATCTCGTTTTAAAGGGGACACAAAAATTGCACGGTTCTAATTTAAAATTTTGAGGTTAGGTGAGATTACTAAAAATTTGCGCAAAAGAAATTTGTTTTATTCAATTGTCAATAAAAGTATTTAGATTACAATTTGAATTGCTTCAAACCGCAAATAACAAAAAAGTTACGACAGTTCAGTTTTTCTTCAATATTAAACAAATGAAGCACGACAAGTAACATTTGAAAATGGATTCTTAGTGTGCTTTTGAATCTACACCTTTTTCCTAATTTAACCGTCTCTTTATGGCTTCAAATAAAAGTTACCCATGATGTCCCTACAAAATCCGGCACCCTGTATATGTACAATGCATATATCTCAAATATGATCAGTCAAGTACCCGTAATAGATTTTCCTCATAAGTATACATTTCTATTATTATGAATGTAGGAAAAAAGTTTAAAGCCGACCGTCCATTCGCTCCTTAACGCAGTACGGCGCAATCAGTTTGGTATCAGTACTTCAATGTAATAACAAATAAAACAAACAGTGTAACCACAGTATAGTATCTATCCAGTAGGGTCACTCTCTGTCGGCACCTTTGATCTTCGGGGACAGTTTTTCTTTGCGCATTGGCTTTCGCACATAAGCGGGTGAATATACAGGCGGGGAATAAATTCGCAATGGTCATTTGCGCTCGTATTAATAAAGAGCAGCCGTGTACATTACTACTGCGCACTGGCTTTCACGCATCATTCAACATGTAGGGATAAGAACACGAATTTGTAGGTAGTGACGCTACTGGCTAGATACTAGTGATGTGTAAAACTGCTATTTTTCATTAGCAGCTACAAACTGCTACTGCTACTTTTCGTTAGCAGTTTAAAAAAACTGCTACTTTTTGTAGCAGTTTCGTTTTATCGGTTTTATACTGCTTCTCTGCTACAACGGGATAGAACATATGATGTCTATAGAGCTGCTACCTCAGAAATATTTACATCGGAAAACTGCTACAAAAAGTAGCAGGTTCTTTTAATATTCGTTAGCTGCCACAAACTGCTAACGATAGTTAGCACATACAGTTTGCTCTCAACCCATCACTACTAGATACTATACCAAGCATATTTTCGAGTAACCATTGAACCGTCTCGGTAACAGTTATGACGTCACCAGTTACAACCGATATCAATAAACAAATTTCGACACGAAAATGAGAACGGTACAGTAACAGAAAACATAAAATTCAAAACAGTTTGACGTTTGTAGACTGGTACGTATTTAATTTACAGCAACAAGTACAACAAAAGTAGATAATTATTATTTAATCATACATTTAGTAACTTTCTGCCATTTCATATCTGATTGCATATAGTCTATACCTCCATCGTTCAATATTATTTGCATTGTTTCGTGTTTAGCTTCATCACTAGCCGCCGCTTTCATCTGGTTTTCTTTTAGGTTATAGGTTATACCGCTGATAACATACCTCTCGAGGACGGTAACAAACGTTGATCAACGGTTACAAACTGTGACGTCATAGCTGTGACTACACTGACTAATATATCTCGCCAAAACGTTCCGGTCACGTTACCGTGAAGACCGTTTATAACACGGTCTCTCGCGAAAAAATACTTACCTATTGTGGTGTAACTAAGCAATTTGTTATGTCACATCTGCTTACTCATCAATCGTTACCATAGCTTCCGGAAATCGCAATAAAATTAGATAAACGAAGAAAAAATTGGCGTCTTTTTACTGAACTGAAACGATGAATTGATTGTTTTTTTTTCCGCTTGGTGATTCACAACCCTGATCAATTGATAGCCAATACACAACTCTTGGTTCGACAGATTAACTATTTTTTAAGTTTTTCGTCTCATAATATCCTAACCAAACACTTTATAAAATATATGAAAATCAAACATATTGTGAACAATTTCAATGACACACATACAACAATATCCTGTCTATGAGGGCTTCTCAATTGCACTGTATAAACAGATAAAACACGGTACAATAAAGATGATATGAAAATATATTTATTAAATATGAAATACTGAGCCGTAGATATATTTCATGAGTAAACATGGCAAATTCGGTACACATGCCAGCAACGTGAGTATGCCATTTTACATTTAATTTAAATTACACGAAATAAAAATCCACATGAGACGATTAAGCGAGCTCACCGATCGTGAAATATTTATGCAAGACACGACTACATACTAATTTGCAATTCAAGGTTGATATCATACGTATGGCTAGCTGGCTGATTGCAAAACCCGATAATGTTCGTAAAAATGGCAGCGATATAAATATTCTCAAAATCTCTGATCTACCTTAGAGAAACTAAATGTAATGCAATTAAATAAATATTACTCTCTGTATTATGAACATTTTTTGCATGAATTAATATTTTAAAAAAATATAATAGAAATTCTAAGACAAAATGAAATTATTGTCCTGTTCATTAAAATAGCAGTCTTTATTATTTACACTAAGAAAGGTAATTTTTATTGACAATTCTTCTGGTGAGTTTAATATTTCGTTGCGCCCTTTATTTTTGATGATGGCTTCACAATGTCGCGGCATGAACTCCACTAATTGCTGACATCGACGAACTGGAATGGATTTCCATGCTTTTGGCACACCTCCGACACTTGTTGAGTATTTTGTGGTTTAGCAGCTGAAACGGCCTTTTTACATGTACCCATAGGTGTTCAATTGGGTTTAGGTCTGGCAACTGCGCAGGCTAGACCAATAAAGAGACATTTTATCCATAAACCACTTTTTAGCCTGGCGAGAAATGTGTTTAGGATCTTTGTCCTGCACAAAAACTCCATCGTAAAGGCATTTCCTCCTCTGCATATGTTACGACATCTTTGCATTATAGCAACATATCCGTCAGCGTTCAATATGCCGTCAATTTTGTACAGTGGTCCAACACCATACCAGGAAAAAGATCCCCAAATCATTATTTTCGAGCCACTGTGTCTTATTGTTTTTTTTTGTGTATTTAGGATTGAACGCAGACAGTGGAGGTCGTCTGACATGTTGCGAACCATGAACATCGAATAAAAACTTTTAGATTAATCGCTCCACAATATATTACGCCATTTTGTTGAATCCCATAACTGATGTGCGCCAGCAAAAGCCAATCTATTTTTTACTTCTCGTTTATTCAATAAGGGCACCTTCTGGGCCTCTCTGGCCAGTAAATTTCCTTCTATTAGTCTCTTTCTAATCGTACAACTGCTGATAGGGAGATGGAGTTCCTGTTTTATTTGGCTAGAAGACACAAATGGGTTCTTTTTAATGAATTTGAGAATGCATTTATCTTCTCAAGTTGTGGTTTTTCTGGACCACCACGATCTTCTTTGCGTTCTTTCCATTTTTTCGCATTCGAGATCATTTTAGCTGAGCACCCAAGTGCTTCTTGTATGCAAATTTATTTTGTTTTTCCTCTTGAATAAGGTTAAGAATCGTTATTGCCTCTTCTTGAGTACAATGCTTAGTTCGGCCCATTGTATCGTTATCAAAAGTTTAGATTTATGACTACATCAAATAATTACAAAGCGTTAGTGTAAATTAAGACTATGTCTAGACTCAGATTCCATAAATCGTCTAAATAACACGACTGTTCAGCGTATACTACGGGCATACTGCTATTTTAACGAACAGGATAATAATTTCATTTGTCTTATTCAATGTAAAATTAATTCAGAACTGGATATACCAATAGCTTTGTTTTGGTTCAGAATTCAGAATGGTTCTAGGAGTTGTTGCGCACGCGCATTTACAGTTCAGCGTTTTGGTTAATTAACAACGCGAACCGAATTTTAAATCCGATGTTTTGGTTACTGACAGAATCGATTCAGAATGATTCTGGAACCGTTCAAACAGTTGTTGCACTTCCATGAGTACCGATTCTGAATTATTAGTTCTAAATTACGTCATCGGTGCATGTGTTCAGAAATTCGAGTTATTTCAATATGTTCGTCATCAATGACATTGATATTTATTATACATTGATTTTTGTCTTTTAAAGTTTGAGATTTTCTTCCGTTGTATTTTTTTTTTTTTGTAAATTACTGTCATGGGAATAAAATTTATGGAAAGTGAGTGGCATCCTAAGACAGAGACAGGATTTGAAAGACTTAGCGCAGAACATTCGCTATTGATATTTTGTTGGTTTGTATTTTAGTCTGTATCTAAAAGATGGCAGTAACAGGCTCCTAAAATGTGTTTTGGTTTTTAAAAGCTCGGAACCATTCTGGAATTATAATGTTGTGCGCTTACGTTCTGCACAGTTCTACTAATCCTGAATTCCGAACCAAAACAAAGCTAATATCTGCGAGTACAGTCCAGCATATCGTTTGCGACAAATATATCTTCATGGTAAAGTAACTGGTAAGAAACCGTTGATTAATGCGAAAAATCGCGCTATACGATTAAAATTCGCCCGTAAACACAGACATTGGATCGTTGAAGATTGGAAGCGAGTTTTATTTTTCGATGAAGCAAAGGTAAATAGAAACCGTTCTGTCTGACAGTCGCGTTTATGTTCGCCGTCAGTTCAACCAAGAGTTAAACCCTACGTGCACAATCAAAACTATTAAGAACGGGAAAGAAATGAGAATGTGTGGGCTTGTTTTTCTTGGCGTGGGATAGGGACCTATATTTGGATTTCCCGGAATTATGGATAAAAACGTGTAACTTCCGAGGGTTGTGAGCAATTAAATCAATCTATGCCAATTCATGTCTCATGTATGACGGTTTGTGTCAGGTATCATGCAATACAATACCTATAATGTCCTTAATTGGATGACGCGCTATTTAAAAGTTTAGAAACAATTTCTTTTATTTATTTTTCTGACGAAAAATATTACGTTATATTTGTTTTGTAAGTAGGCAACATGCTAACAATAGTACAGAGTAAAATTCGATTCTGTAAATATTCATGGTTGAGATTTATTTTAAATTTATTATGTGTATGCCCTATGTCTGTAGTTAGCTGACCGCCACTGTACTTGTTGATTTGTAAATTTGCAGAAAGTATACCAAATTGTACTAAGCTCTACAAAAATCATTGATAAAAATCTAAGCAATTAATGGATTAATCAAGACTATAAGCGAAGTTCTTCACTAGATCTCTTGGTGAAGTAAACCACTAAACACCAAAAAATTTTAACTAAACAGACTATGTAAGACTATAAGCGTAACAGTATGTAGTATTTTATCAACACCTTTCCAAATTCAACATACATATGTTCCAGTACACTAGGGTATCTGAGTTAAATTCAGAAATAAAGGTTGAAACATCACACATTGTAATAAAAGTGAAAATCACATAACTTATGCGACATAAAACATAATGATGATATCTCAAAGCTTGACTTGATCGAGTAAAACATTGCTACTACAAACTATTATGTATAATTCATTAATAAATTATTAAATTGCTAATGTTATCAAGAAATAATAATGAGGTTTCTCAATCTAATTTAGGACTCAAAAAATCTTCCTTTTGAATCAAAACAAAAGCAAAATTTGCTGCAACTAGAATGCCTTTTACACAAATTGTGATGTCGTCTTTACCGAGTCGTCGTTACCCAGATAAAGATATTGTGAAACAGAATTAAAAAACACCTAATCCAAAAAAAAAATCAGACTCCTGTTAGTTTACAATTTAATCAATCACTTGATCAAACAAAATAAATCGGTAAATTATTCGGTAATCGATGTTTTACAACAAATAAACTAGTACATATACAAAGAAAACTAGTATAGCCTAATAAATAATAACACCATTTTTCAAAAGTACCTACACTATGTAGTTCTTCATTGACACATCGCGGTTTTTACAGGATACTAGCGCACTCTAAAGTGATTCTAGGTAATCTAGGATTTTGCCGACTGAGATAAAATTTACAATATTTAAAAAACTGGAATTCTTAGTGGCACTAAAATTTAGCAAATTTAGCGATAAAATAGCAACTAATTAATTTATGGGGGTACTTACCCAAGTTGTATAATTTCTTTTGTAGAGGCTGTCCCTAAAATCTTCAGTACATGCACGATGGTCACTTATTTTCGTTAAAATAATGTTCATTTGTTATAATCAACGGCATTATTATTAAACTTCTGCTTAAAGTATACATAAACAAAATATTTGACAGGTTAACCTAAATTAAGCTAATAGTTTCCAACAATAGAAAATGAATACATTTATATAGTTTAGGAATAAAATAGTAGTGGCATTAAATTTGGCCAGTTGTTGCAGCTTTTAGGCTAATAAAATAACATAAAGAGAGAAATATAGGTAATATTAAAAGGCAAGTAAGATTAAACGTCATTCGTGAGCATGCATCTGTGATAGTAATATATGTAAATGATATTCAAAACCTTAACTCACATTATATGCCAGAAAATAAAATAAATCAGCAATTATAATAATTTTAACCTAGTTATCATTGATAAGTTTAACCAGAACTACTACTACAAACTGTTAAAACACGACAACCGCCATGTTACAAAACAAACCAAGCATGCGCAACCAATTTTTATGAATGCATTACCCGCTTTATTACAAACTTTTCGGAATTTTTGCAATAGGATACCGAATCTTATAATTTTACAATTTTATCCTAATACTTTCAACTACGTATAAAATATAAAATACATCCGTCTACACAATATTAGTAAATAAACCCTTATGAAAATAAATCAATATTGCGAAGTAATTTGGCAAAATGTTGATTCATTTTGGCAGCGAATGCAAAATCTTGTAATATAACAATGATTTGCTTTTATACTTTGTTGCGTAATAGTGGTTCTTTGCTAATATTAACTTCATTTATATGTGGACATGCTTTGCCTGGGTCACAGTGGAATTATGAAGCTGAATCGATTGTTTTCATTAACGTATCGCTCATGCGTAAATAATATATTTATTATTAAAATACGATGTTACCTTTATTATATATTTCGTTTTAAAAACAAAAATGCTAAACTTTCTAGAATAATCCTAAAATTAGGAAAGAATATTTATTTTTTTACCCGCCATTTTTACTTCTTGAAATTGTTTGTAGATGGGGATCACACCAACGCTTTGCTGCATCAATTGCCATCGTATTTTAAACGTTGAACCGGCATTTAATAATATTGTAAAATAAACAACAGAGCATTAAAATGAAATTAGTACGGTAAGGAAGCAGCCCTTATTATTTTGCTAATGTTAAATTTATACCGATTATATGCATACGATATTAGAGTAGATATCTATTCTAACTTAACCTCAAAATTTTCTTCGCTATCATTTGTGTATTTTTTAGATTTTTGATGAAATTGAGTCATGAAACTGTAACAATGGAATTGAAAAATGGGACACAAGTTCACGGTACGATTACCGGAGTTGATGTCGCAATGAATACCCACTTAAAGGCAGTCAAAGTTACAGTGAAGAATCGAAATCCCATAAACTTAGATACGTTAACGGTCCGCGGTAATAATATTAGATATTATATTCTTCCAGACAGTTTACCATTGGAAACGCTATTAATTGATGACACCCCAAAGGCTAAAGCTAAAAAGAAAGAATCTGCACGAGGTGCTACAAGAGGTCGAGGAAGAGGCAGTCGCGGTCGTGGTGGACCTCGTGGCCGTGGCAGAGGAAGAGCTAGGCGTTAAAATAATTTATTTTTGAAACATTCATATTGTAAGTTTATTTTAAGTGAGTATTAATAAAAATTTTTATATTTCAAGATATTTTTACATATCGATTTGCTCAAATTTATTTATTTATTAAAAGTCATTACCGTTTACTAAAATATAAATCATCCATACAATAAATATTATGAGGACTAATATTATACCAACAGCAAAATTTCCTGTGTTATGTTTATGTAAATTACTTAAAACTTCTTCGTTAGTTTTTAACAGTTTCCGTACTTCCTCCAGTTCTTGTTTTAAATTATTGTTTTCGGCGTTCTCCAATTTCTTTTCAAGAGTAGATATTCTTGTGTAACAGGATTTAATGGCATCTTCGGTTTTCGAGATCTTGATGAAAACATGGAAGTAAAGCAACACATAACCTATAAATGTATTATAACTTACCTCTTTCATAAGAGAGCATTCGCCAAAAGTCGACATTTCGACTAAAATTTATTGTAAATTACTAATAAAGTATAAGACTACTTTTAATGCAAACACAAACCATATATATCTAGTTTAAATGAATTAAAACTAAACAATGCATTTATCCTATCCATTTACCCATGCTACATAATAGTAATATGTTTTTACGGTTACAATTTACAATATTTTGTGATAAAGTGAAAGTATCGACAGTCGATAAAAATCAAAATCTAATCTGATTTTTTTATGAAAATGAAATTTTGTTGTACGTAAATTTCCTTAAATATACAGGGTGATTGATGACAATGGCCTATTAAAAGTAATACAAACGACGGAACGGTATTTTAAAACAAAATTTTGCAGTTGGTTGTGGTTGAATATGATCTGTCACGTCAAAATATTTTTGAATAAATATCACTTCCGGTTAACCGGGCATCAACTTCGATTTTTTAAGTAGCATGCTATAAAATAAATTACAAATTCAGCTTCTATGATAAATTTTACACATATTTCATGTATACCCTATACCTAAATACCATTCCTTCTGTTATTCGCAATTAAAGAAAAAAAGTGACAGATACCGATCTTACTTTATAGTGATTACGTCAGGTAGGAGTAAAAGAGACGAATGAAATTTCGCATACGAGCAGCTGATATTGTGTAGTTACAGAACATTTAAAGTTATTGTCTGGAACATTATACAGGATGTTTAAAAACTTACATGCTTATAAATAAGTTCAATCTGCAGAAAGTAATTTTTTTAAATAGAAAGGTATATATTTTATTGGATATTCTGATTCTACAAAATATTCTCTTTCAATCCGTATAAGGTGTTCCTATACCTAAAATGAAAGGTGAATAAGTTATAACCATTTAATTAACCTCCGTACCTAAAATGCTCAGATATGTCAATTTACTGAAGCAAGGGCGCATAGCTCATTTGTTTTACATATTTACTTGCCACTTATTTTGACCTCTGTCATTTTGTTAATCGTATTTTCGTAAATTCTTCCCATTGAATTATGGGAATAATGGATTCTTTGCAAATAACACCAGATGCTATTCGAAGAGCAACAATTATATGAATACGTCTCCAAATACAGAATGCTATCTTAAAAATTCTTAGAAATTTCTGCTGATCATTGGTTGTAAATGTTAGTATCTTTCACTAAAAATTCGATACGTTTATTTTTACTATTTGATTACATTCACTTTAAAATAAATTCATGATTACTTGATTTGATCTATTCTCAATGCTAATCCATTATAACTCCATAAAATGAGTATAATGTATGGTACAGAAGCGAAAACAATGTTATTACAGGTAAAATAAAAATTAAAAAAAGTACTAAGATTGCCAATATGTTTTATAACGAATACAATAATTTATTGTTCTTCTAATGTAAATACTCGCATTGTTTACGGTAATTATTGTTCTGGTGCAGATTAATTTCTCTCTGTGCAGGTACGCGAGAATAACTAACTCATGACTGATGTTAAAATAGCTGGCAAGAAACTATGTAAAACAAATAAGCTAAACACCCTTGCTTCAGTAAATTGACATATCTGAGCATTTTAGGTACGGAGGTTAATTAAATCGTTATAACTTATTCACCTTTCATTTTAGGTATGTGGGTATAGGAATATCTAATACAGATTAAAAGAGAACATTTTGTATAATCCGAATATCTAAGAAGGTTTACCGAAAGTTGACGCCAACTTTCTTAATTTTTAAATAGCATGGTAAATTTTTTGTTTTTTTATCGGGCATACAATTCTGCATCAAAACTTACTAAGAAACCCTATGTAAAAAATCAGCCGTTTTTGAGTTGTTCCATTTTGTTAAATATAGAGCTAACTACAGCGTGATGTTCAAAATTCTGTATTTCTGAAGGCATTGCAGCTAAAGACCTCATATTTAGCATGTTATTAGCCGAAATAGCATACAACAAATTTACGTCCTAAAATTTATCATAATTTATACAGGGTCGTCCAAAATTAACGTTTATTTCAACAAAGTTCACATCGATGAGTCACTTTTCTTAATAATATCCTATATATTATTGCATTTTTGAATACGCACTTAAGAATTCTCTATCATTGATTATTAGACATACATATTAGCTTGTATTTTTTACGGTTTCCGAGTTAGAAGTACTTTTCTGGTGAAAGTCCGAAAAATATGCTTTTTAAAAAATTTAAAATCTCAGTAATTCTTGAATGTCAAAATAATTGATATTGCATTTGTACTATAAATACACATCGATTATTATTAACACACGTCTGTGATTATGGGTTCAGAAAAAGGTAGTGTACGTAACGTGGAATGAGATATGTTCGAATCTTACACACGAGTGATTTTTCTCCGTTAATAAAACTTTAGGTACATGTAATCAAGAATATTAATTTACACGATTTCAAGAATGTTTAGGTGTTCAAGTGTAAATAACTCTGTATGTCTAGATAGAGGAAACAAATAACCAAACTTACATTTTATTGAAATAAAAATAAGGTGGAGGGGCCAATCAAATAGTCTCAACTTGTAATAATAAAATTTGCAATAAATCGAATATTAAACTAAGTCATTACGTACTAAGAACCAAATTATTTATATTCTTTTTAATTTCGGATAAATTAAATATGTAAATATTGAAACTTTACAAAAAAATATTTTTATTGTTTCAACTGTTACGGTGTGATAAAAACAGGTCGATTGCTACTTTTTAAACAAAGTACTGTACAAAAGCATATATCATTTACTGTCTAAAATATTATTAAAATTAATTTATACAAATTAAACTTATATTTTAATCATAACATAAAAATCTACAAGTATTGACTTATATGTAAATATATTTCTAATGTAGAAAAGTTTATTTGCAACATCTCGCAACTTGCAAAGTCTCAAACAGTGGTTCAGAATTTCCGCCCACGTCAAATCAATTCTCCAGTTTCTCACATGTAAATGAATTGAAATCTGAAATAATTTAAGAAAATTACATCATGATTTGCATCCTTAATCACGATACTTACCTGCACAGAGCTTGTGGTAAAGAGGATATTATTGGCCCATATCCTTGTGAATTATCATACAGTTCAAATAATGGAGCTGCTACTAGCTTGTAATTTTTAGGTACAGCAAAGAATGCTATAAATGAAAAAAAATGGATGTTACTACTTTTATATCATTAAAATCCTACAAATAAGTATCAAAAATGAAATTGTAACATATATATGCTTATACAGGGTTATACAATATTATATACAGTTCATAGTGCTTATCTTCCTTCTCATCTATTTTTAAATGCAAGTTACTCTGTATCTTAAAAATTACTAACAGATGAAAAGAAAGACGTTATAAAACAAAATAACAAAATTTTTTGAAAAAATTCACGAGGTGTAATGACAGACTGTATTAATTTTGGCTTGGACAGTTATTTTCTGGCACTGTTACATACATGATAATATCGACTTAATTATAAAACACTATTACAATTTCAGTCAAAATCTATCGAAAATAATACCAGAAATAAGAGCCGAAGTATTTTGAAATTTTCAATAGACGCATTTACAACGGGAGATAAATATATGTACTATAATATTGACACACTCACTCACCTTACAAACGAAAAAATGAATGTTTAATCAAGTTTATTTAAACATTCATAACTAGTAAGAGTATGCAATCGTGAACTACTTAAAACATGCAGTATATTACATTCACACTCTCTTAAATAAAGTTGTATAAAATAATAAAAGTTATAAGGAATTGAATTCCTACAAAGTAACTGACAACTAATTTTTTACTTACTACTCATTATGATAGTTTTGAGGTCAAATACTTACATATTCTTAGATCTAGCGCGTGTTTCAAACAAAATTCAGTAGATATGCATAGAAATGCTACTACTACTTTGTAGTTATTCAGTATTAAATTCATTTATTGTATAAAATTTGAAATGGAGAAATACTTTGATTACTTTCAACCTACTAATGCATTTTCATATTTAGTATTTTTTAAAGAACTGAACAATAAAAGCTATACAATAGTTGCTCTAGTTTATTTTTATAGATCTGATCCTTTGTAACACACGAGTAAAATTAAGTAATCAATATATTCGCTTCGAATTTACTATAGGTACATGTACAAAAGTAGCTAAATTTAAGGATAGGCACATGTCTATTTTTCATAGCTTAAAATTCTACATAGTATAAACTATAAATCGCCTATTCCTATAGTGCTTTATATTATGTACGGTATATTATCGTACTGTTCAACGAGAAAACTGTAATTATACAATTTTAGTGCTATGAAAGGAACCACTATACATTATACAAAATACGCGGCAATAATTTCAGGTAAATGTTTTATGAAATGCTGAATATCAAATAAACTTCTTATAAACGGGCAGTGAACTAAAGTGTTGCTTAATTCAGAATTCATTAAATATATACTTGCTATGTACCTACATATTCTTTATATTTTCGGCATAGTAGTAAAGAATTACTAACTCGTAAAAAGCAAATAGTAATTTTTGAAATAATAAAAATTCGTTGAGGCAAACTAATTTTAAATATTACATATTTTGTTATATTATAAATTGTAACGTAACGAAGTTTATGTTTCTATATGTGCTTATGACATTGTAAGACTAGGATTTTATTTCTATAACCTATTTTACATTTTGATGAACACTTATTAAGAATGATCTGTTGTCACGAAATATAAACAGTCTTACACAAATAATTAAAGGTACACAAATGAGTATTGAAAAGAATGAATAACTAATAAGTGAGTAAGCATATTAACATAACATTCGTGATACATATTTGGAAACCTAGAAGTATGTTAATTAAACACAGGTTTCTTACAGAAAACCACTAAATCCAATGCTATGCAGACGGCAAAACGGAAAATTATACTACAATCATCATGTATCTGCAATACTCTTATCTTTCACTAAGATTAACACCGACAGGAAAGTTTGAAAATATTTGAAGGCCATTTACGAAATATGAGCCTATAATATACGACTTTGACAGTTAATGATACAAAGAAAAAGAGGATGTCTATTATTTGTATGTTAGTTATATTATATTAGTATATAATAAAGTAAATATAAAAATCCTCAGTTACATGTTTTAGGAATGTTACAAATGTTAAACAATTTAAATCAAATTAATTCCTAGAAGTCGTACGAAATCAACTCGTATACGAGATAATCTCACCTGAATACAAAAATAGTCAATTCTCTAATCCCATTTATATCCGTATAGCACATTCTTTCTGATTATCTCTACATACCTTATAGTAACTACATAATATTTATTTAAAATCAAATTAATAAAACGTGCTTCACATAAGCTTCGTAGATGTCTATAAAAATTATTTTATTGTAACTAACATTAAGTAAAAACCACGATGCCTAACGCCATACAATGCGTTGAACAGTCTCACAGAAGCGACTTGTCCGGCATTCCGCATAAACATTTAAATGTACCAGATTTTGACTGTAGAAAACTAATAAATTATTAGGATAAGTAGGTAGTATGAATAAAATTTTAACTCAATTATTTTTGCGGTTTGTTTTTATTGAATATGTTTTTAAATTATTACGTTGACAAATTAAATGAAATTAGGAATTGCAGATGTGTTAAAATCGTCTATTGCGATAAAATGTTATTGACAAAAGTCGCTGCTTTCTCACTTTTGTTGTATAGAGTTTAGTTTGAAATACCGTAACCTTGAGCTGAACTAATATTGACGATTGAATAAAGCTTCGAAAAAGAATTTTTGTGTATCACATTTATATCTACGTAGTTACTGCTTTTAGCAGCGCCTATATTTAAAAGGCAATTCATTCAATTATTGCAATTATGAGCATAAATGATTCCCCCACCGGGCGAGGTCGAACATGGCAAGGCAGAACTAATTAAAAGATAAAATGCCTACATAGAAAAATGATAATTCAATAGTAATTAATAAGACATCCGCAGAAATAAAAAACAACTACTAGTAGTTTCCAGTCTAACTTTGAAAAGGTCGCCTCCTAAAAGACACGTTTACCAAAAAATAAGGACGAACTGCCTTGCTTTATAGCAATGTTATTTTCTTTATATTGCAATGGTTCAAGATGGAGAATGTGGTAGCAAGGCTCAACTGATACATATTTTTAATATAGCAGCGATAAATATTCTCAATTGTGGTAATAATAACTTATCAAAAAACATCGGTCTGACAAAATGAGACTTTTGATTGAGGAACCAAATCAGTAGCATGATGTCATAATTTAATAAGCACGGGACCAGAAAATTTCGGAAAGGCAAGATATAGATATGAGTACAAAATGTAAGGTCTTTACGAATCGTTTGGAGCTCATAAATTTCGAATTGTATCAATTTATAATTTAAAATGCTGTCTTATCTCAATCAATCTCAATTAATTCAAATACGTCTTTGGTTTAAAAAAATAGTAAATTAAGTAACCAGCACCAAACTGGGCACTGGATCGTGCGCGGACAAACAAAACGAACGCAATGTTAAAAACCTGGAAGTTCGAAACAAAAATCGATACAACGAGCAGAGCGCGACCAAGTTTTAACATGTAACAGACGCAATAAATGTGATCGGTAAAATTTCGAGTAGATAGTGACCACCTTCGAGTAAACTCCACATTTCAAAAAAAAAGCAAGTGTATACATGTAAAAGTATGTAGGTACACTGCCTTCTCCGCGTGCCTACTCGAATTCACCCTAATAAATTTATGAATTTAGTTGAATATATCTTTCATGCCCATTGTTTTGATATTGGAACTCAAATTATGAAAATTCATTTTAAAAAGTCGTCATTTCTACTGTAGAATTTAGGAACTTAAGGGAGAAAACATACGTACTAATTTATAAATGACATTTGTGGTCTGTCTATCATGTTTTATTATTTTAGTTTATTCCACTCAACTTTTCTTCCATTTTAAACATCAAGTGGAACTCTGGTAAAGAAATAAGTAAACAAACTATTGCAATCTAGTTGCGAATAATCTTTAACCTGCTTTCTAAATGCATTATTGACAACACACACTTTTATTTCTTGTTAATTACGATATTATGTTGAATACAAGTTTTACAGGGGAAGCAGACCAAAAAATGTGACTAATAGCTAAACAGTAGTACGTTTCACAAAAAAAAAATTCAACATAATAGTAGTTCTAATAGAATTACGTGTTACAACGCTTACAATATACGTAATTCTCACAATGCAATGCTTGAACTACAACGTGCTTTAAATTACAATAGTGTATATGTCAGGAGAAAAAATGTTAAACACTACCTTCGTATTTATATAAAAATGCACACTGAAATGTCTATCATGTCCCTAGAATTTCTTGTTAAATTGAAAATAGCAATACAGTAAGATTAGTAATTAGTATTTAAAACTTTGCATTTGTCTTATTTCAAGATACAATCTTTCTTTAACAAATCAATTTATGATTATAAATAACGTTATTTTCACTAAACACTTGTAAGCAATTACTAGAATTGCAAAAGCATCTAACTGGTGTGCTTAATTTCGAGCATACAGTAACATGACATCATTTCTCCATTTCAAATTACAAATACATAAAAATTACAATCTTCTTTCAGTAGTTACGTAATCTAGATCAATATACTACAGTACCCTTTTCTTGCAGTTGGACAAGGAATAAACGCTTATGTTCCTTCGGTTTCGTTATATGAGGCGGTATGTATGGATACTGTGGTGGTTCGAAATTTGGTCGCCACCAATTACCGATAATGTCCTCAACTAGCCAATCTTGCTTCACACCGTCTTGTCTTCCCAAAGTCTGCAACAACTCATCACTATGGCTAACAGCATATCATAGAGGATTCCTCTTCTGAGCGTTAGCAATAAATACAACTCAACAAAAAAAACAGATTTACACATTATTACATGATTATCTCATACATAATTATACCTTTACATCTTTTGTAAAAAAAAATACAATAAAATATATATTACAGGAAGTTACGGTACTAGTAAAATAGTGAATCCTGTTACTTAATGAATAAAACGAAAAAATAAAATTAGGAAGCCATTAAATATTATATGATTACAAAATTTAGTCTTTTATTCTTTCAGGCTTTTTATACATTCTAAATATGAAATGTCTTTACGCAAATTACAAAGTTACAGTTATTTATATAATCATTTCAGCATATTCATACAATTACTGGAAATATAACTGTTTTATGAGCTGTACTTTATCATTTCTAAAATAGATACAATCTCAACATTTTTCTAAATCTTATCTTTTAGTTATTATATCTGTACATCTACATCTTTAAACAAAATATGAGTATTGTCCCAGAGCAAAATCGTTTTTAGAAATCACAATATTTACAGAAAAAAATATATAGGTAGTATATATATTTTTAATTACCTCTGTTAGCAAACGCTTCAACCCTTCAACTTCATCTTCACCAGGGTTCAGTTCACCGCCTGGTAACTTGAAGAATGTAGTTCCCAGCTGTAAGAGCAATACATGCGGCAATCCATGTTCATGTACTAGTAAAACACCTTCCACACTTCTTCTCATTCCAATACGATCAAATTCATCTCGCATTCTTTGAAACCGAGCAGGCACACTTGGATCTTTCTCAAATAAAGGTTCTTTAGTGCCGAAAGTATAGTTTGTCAATGGATACCTATTGAAAAAGAAAGTCTCAGCTAGAATTAATGTTCTATAACAAATCATCTTTGCAAATACTTAACATACCTAATTACTATGTTAAAAACCTTTTTTTTTACCACTCATGATCGAATTGCTATCAATATACTTCAATAAATCCGCTTTTATTAAATTAAATTAATGATTAGCTACTACCTATTCATATATAATTATGTACTTGGGGCAACTTTTTTGTAATACATAAGAAACCCTACATGAGAATTGTATATATAAGCTTAAAAGTAGAAAGTTGAAGTGGCTCTTCTAGGATGTTACTGCTGTATTTGTTTCAGACATAGTTTGAAAGTCTCATAAGGCTTTGCTTAACAATACAAAACTAAACTTTTCTTCCATCGGCTATAACGTGTATTCACAATTAGCACAGTGGCGCATTGATTATAGTCAAAGCTTCTGTATTATTTACCCTAGGAACTGTGATAGGCAATGGAAATTAAAATAAAGTTCAGCCTAAAAACATGATTTTTTTTAATGCGTGCTGGGGCTTGTATAAATCAAACTTCAATGCCTGTGTATTACGTGTAAGTGTAAAAGCTACAAATTCAAATACTTTCAGTCTGCAGTTCATTGTTTACCTATAACTATTTTTGTCTTAAGTGGCAAAAACGCACGCCCATGTACATACCTTTATTTCGAATATGTGTGTCTTGTTCGCCGTGGTGATTGCAGTTCTACATGACACGCGTGTTAACGTGTGTCTAAGTGTTTGTGGTCAATGATGTTAATGTTTGTTTTTACATTTATGACATTTAGATGGATTTATGTGCTAGTATTTCAAAAGTCACTGTTAGATTTAATGATGAAGTTTATGAAAGTACGATTCTTAGATGGTATAATGAAATAGAGTCTGGTGCGTCGGATGTAGAAGACAGGAGTGATATTGTGAGTAATCACGAAAGCGATGGCGAGCATTCTCCAGATGATGACGAACAATTAGTACTTGATGATGAGTTAACACAGCAGTCACTTTCAAATGAAAGTAGCTACAACGATTCAACTACAGGAAAAATAAACTTCTGCGAGAAAAATGGACATAAATGGTCCTCTATGGAACCAACGAGAAATGTGCGGCTATAATAGAATTCTTACGCTACCTGGACTAAAAGGCGAGGTTTGAAATTTAAGACGTGCAGCATATCCAGTTAAAATTTGGAACCTTATTTTCACTGAAGAAATAATAGCTATTTCCGTAACTTGGACAAACCAAAAATTGGAACAAATGCGTCAAAAATATAACGATCCAAACCAGTGGATTTGAAGAATACCAACAATATTGAAATTCGAGCATTCTTTGGATTATTTCTGCAGCCATATTTAAATCTAATGAAGATATCGACGCTCTCTTCGCCACCTAGGGAACCGGAATCTTTAGGTGTGTTATGAGTGGAAAAAGATTTTCCGTCTTGTTGGTGAGCCATAGGTCTGATGACTCCGCAACTAGACCAGAACGAATAAATGAGAATGCACTAGCACCAATTAAGAAAATTTTCGATATGTTGTTCGACAACTGCAAAAACATGTTTACACCTGGTGCCAACATTTGCGTAGACGAAATGCGTGTCCGCTTTAGGGGAAAATGTAGATTTCGGATGTATATACCGAATAAACATCTAAAATATGGAATCAAAATTATGATTGCGGCGGTCGCTAGAAACTGTTATGCCTATAATGCATATGTTTATACGGGAAATGACTCAGGCGGAATTGGTCTTTCTAATGAAAAGAAAAAGCTCAATAAATCCACACAATCTGTCATACGACTAATAAAGCCACTGTATGGAACAAACACAAATGTCACAGTCGACAATTGGTTTTCCTCGGTAGAGTTGGTTGAAGAACTCAAAGCAAATGGTTTAACTTATGTCGGTACGTTACAAAAATCAAAACGAGAGATACAACCAGAATTTTTGGCAAATAAAAAGAGACAAGTTGATTCGACTCTATATGGGTTTACCAAAAATATGACACTCGTTTCACACGTTCGAAGAAAAATAAAGCTGTCATTCTATCATCATCTACGCATCATCGTCGAGATACTGATCAGGAAAGCAACAAGCCAGAAATAATTGCATATTATAACTTAACTAAAGGCGGCGTGGATGTTGTGGATGAAAAGACTACTGTGTACAGTTCATTAAGAAGGATCAGACGTTGGCCAATGGCAATTTTCTTTGAACTTCTTGACAGAAGTACGGTCAATTCATTTGTATTATATCAATTATAAAAATAACTCGACCGTGTCTAGATTTATGTTTATGAAGCAGCTAGCGAAAGAACTAACTATCCTTTATATGCAAGAAAGATTTGAAAACCCAAAAAATCAGCACTGACGTTCGAAATTCAAGAAAGCGAGTTTTCCAAAAAACCAATATGTTTATCTTGCAGCCGTAAACTATGCCTCAAATGTGTTAAACATTACAAGTAAAACAATATTATTTTTCTAATATACACAGGGTGTTTCAGCGAGACCGTTCATTAGAAGCTTATAGGGTTCTGGGCAAAATATAAATTTGAAAATTCAGAATTATATAGTCGATTATGTTCTCCTCAATGAAAATATGATTAGATGTCTAGCGCTTTCGGTTATACCGGAAATTGCCATCTACTTTGTTATTTTTAATGGATTTACCTATTTTTAAGCTTTATTCCCCCCGTTAACCTTTACTCAAACCACTCAAAACCATAACTCAATTTTTTCAAATGGCACCCCCCATATTTTATTACTTAATCATCTTCCCCGTTCAATTTTACATCTTTTATGTCTGAGATATCCTACGCCTAAAATTGAGAGTTTAGAAGGTCATTAGATTTTTTGAAAAACTCATACATAACTCATCGATACTTATCTAGTGTGCCATTGAAAATAAGCGTTCTCAAAGATTTGTTGTCAAAGTCTATCGTCAAAATGACACTTCGTCGTTTGATGCTTGTGAGTTAATAATTATTACGCGTTAAATGCCTTCACATTATTGCTATAAAGAGTTAAAATGGATAACACCTTAATGTTCGATGAGTTCTGTGTGTATTTTTCAAAAATTCTAAGTAGGTATCTCCTAAACTATCAATTTTAGGTATGGCACATGTGGGATATAAAAGATGTAGAAGTAGGCGCTGAAGACGACTAAGTAATAAAATATGGGGACGGGGGAGGTGCCATTTGAAATAATTAAGCTATGGTTCTTCAAAATTTCGAATAGATAACGTGCCATAGTAAAGTAACCACGCAATGTAGGGTCTAAAATATACTCCAACATCTTGTTTAAGAAAGTTATAAATTCCATTTTTTAATAAATGTCCGCTAGAGCCAATTTTTTTAGAAAAAAATCGAATAACTACAAAACACTCGAATCAAATTTAAAAAACTAAGGGTATTTAAAAAGCTTTAAAATAGGTAAATCGAAATATGTACAAATATACAGGGTGTTCCATTACAAATAAAGTAGATGGTGACTTCCGGTAGAACCGCATAAACTTCCAATGAACAGTCTCGCTGAGACATCCTGTATATTTGTGAAGCTATGTACTTTTTTTGTTATTGCGCCGGACTATTTAGTTTGATCCTTCTTAATATAAAAGAACCACATATTTTGCAATATAACGCATTGTTTTCTTATATTTCAAAATATTCCCGGGCATTACCAAAATTATACTGTTTTGCACGCATATGAGATTTTTCATCAAATTTCCATGTTTATATTAAAATGTATAACAAAGTAATCATAAATGGTTTAAATAAGCTTCAGACAAAGCCATAATATTAAAATTAAACAGATACTAATTACTTGAATTCAAAAAAAGTATATATATATTGGGGAGTCTGCAGGACTCCACCTTACACTCGACGTGACAAAAGTCACACCTCACTAGTTACAGGTTGTCAGTTAAATAGTCTAGCGAATCTGACATCTACATTATACTATCTCTAGCATTATAAGGTCATGAAATCAAAGGAAAATTTTAGCAAGATACTGGTATCATTTGTGTACTGTAATTTAACATAGGCACCATAGCAAATTATACTTTCCGAAAGCTAATGTATAAAAGGATGACAAACAGACATCACCACATGTCATTATAGTTATCTCACCAAAATTTCATTCATGTTTTACATATAGCAACCAGCTCAGTCAGCGTGTCAATTCAATACATTAAATCACTTATAGAAACCTTAACAAAAATGAATATTTCTATAGTAGTGCTTTAGACACTAATAAATCCATCTTGGTACCTTTCCAAATTCAAAGAAGTCTGTATATCGTTTTTTTTTTTTCAAAAGAATCATGTGCAATCATTTGAATGAAATTTTATTATACCTGTATTCCTTATAATACTTACAAATTAATTATCCTATTCAATGCAGCAGATGGATAATTATTTTTCTGCTCTATAGCTGCACCCGCTGACACCGCCGCCGACGAATTTTGACTATTTCTTCGGGGCCAACCTGTTCCAGTACCGGCCATATTATTTTGTTGCTGTTTCACTTGCGAGGAAGTCATAGCCATTTTCAATATTTTGATATAAATACTTGATTTCCACACAATATGCAATTGTATTATACTTTTTGATCTTAGGATAATTTTATAACTTATCTTAATTATATAAATAAATCGATACTCCACTATATTTGTTTTAATCGCTTAATGCATCTTTTCAACCACAGTACGAATTTTAAAGGCAAATCAAAGATGGAAGTCGCGTTGATGTTGGTGTAGTAGTCACATGCTGCCATGCGTAAATCTACATCAGTCCTGCCAAATACTCAATGTAAAAAAAAAAACAGTTTTATATAACTCGTCATTACAAACGAACAGGTCGATTGCATACCCAGAATGCAGTGGAGGGCGCAATATTTTAAAATAGGGTTTGATTTAAAAATTTATTTCTAACAAAATAAATCTCATAATTCATCATCATTGTACACGTAAATATATGGATGTCGTTCAACAAGCACAATATCTTTCTCTAATTGTTTTAAATCCGCTTCTAATTTGGATTTCCTGTTTATTTTCGGAATTGTATCAGTAAGTATAGGCAAACCTTGGTATTGCGTTTGTAATTCCTCCCAATTTTGTTTTAAACCCTACAAATAATTGTTGAAGATTTTGTGCAAATGTTCTACTTTATTACTTACCGATAGCAACAATTCTCGTTGCTCTCTCGTGATGTATCGACATTTTGGTTGAACTTTGAAGGCAAGATCTTTTCGAGTTTGTTCTTGTCTTTCCTTAAGTTTTATAAATTTATCCAAATACTGAGGTATTTTAGCAAACTCTTTACTATAAATATATTCTGGATGCAATCCAGCTTTTAATTCTTTTGTAGTTCCCGTACAGTCAATTACAATCTTTCGATTAGGTTCTTTGGGTTTCATTGTAGTAGCAGCCTTAACGTTTTTGGAAATAAAATCTTTACGTGGATGTATTAATTTCTCGTCTTGTTCTTTTAAGACCTGTTTGCGTAAAGGTACAGGTGGCCATTTAGATTGTTTCATGCATTTGTGCTGCCCGTAATCAGGATCCATAAGTTCTGGAGGTAACATCGGCGACTTACCAGTGTGTTTTTTCAAATATTCGTTTGGTTTTGGTCGATCTATTCGCGCAGGTCCCAACGTTCCTTTTTCTCTATGCAGTCTAGGATCGTGCTTCTCGTTCGTAAACCTTTTTTCATGTTGTGAATGATAGAGAATTTCTTTAGCCATCTGATATCCTTCTGGTTTCTTTGTAACATTGTAGATGCTTTCATCATGTTGAGTAATGAGTACTACAGACATTTTTGAAATAAAAAGTTATTGCGACCTTAGCAAAGTCAAAAATAAATCAATATGTCAGTTTGTATTGGAACGTGCCTACTTGTGAATACTTTAATTGATTATAACAATTCCATAGCAACGGGAGAATAATTTTAAGTTTGAAAACATGTTGAAGTGTGTCTATTCAAATTATGCTTTAGGTTAGTTAATAGCATCACAGCATTGAATTCGACCTCTATTATATATTGCCAAAATAACACAATAAACCCGACAAAAGGAAAATATGGAGTAATAATCTTACTCGTACTTCTATAGGTCGTATAATACAATATTTCTCTATTTTATTAAATAAATTTGGTCCTGTCTATTCGAAAATCACAAACTCTTTTCCGATGCCTGCTTATCACATTGTCTACCCCCCAAAAGAATTTACAATAGGTCTCTTCATGGAGTCGACTCTCATATTGTTGTTAAGTTTAATCCCATGCTATAAGAATGTGTTATGTATAAACTCGGCAAAGAAGAGAAAGATTCAGTGCAGTACGGAGAACAACGTACCACAACGTACAGCGGCGAACTGCGTCGTACGGAAACTCGAGCGTCCGCATCAAAGCACACTTGTTCAGTATTATTCCACTGATCGTTGTGAGTGCTTATCAGTACACACATACTTAGAAAATGTCGCAGTTAGGTACGTTTCGAAAACGGTGTATTTCGAAAAAACTAGAAAACGTAATAGTGAGTATGCCGAATTTAGAATAGGCATTTAGTTGTGTTTCGGAAACGGCGGTTTTCGAAGAAACTAGGAAACGTAATAGCAATAAGTATGCCGTACTTAGAATACGAAGGCGATGGAATTAAATGTGTAAGATGCCACAACTATTTGACGAGTACCAGCAGATGGTATTGTAAATGCCACCTAAAAAATATAAAACACCGTTCTGCAATCCGTGGCCAGCGATACAGCAGACAATTAACATTTCATATAGGTGATATCGAAGGCTTCCACGGTCTGAGTCTCTGTTATGAGAGCTTCCGGGTTTTGACCGCGTCATAGTAAAGTACATATATACAATATAAAATAAAATAAAACAAATATGAAAAAGAAAAATTACAAAAAAATATATATACAACTTACTCAAACTCGACGTTTCGCCACTAATGTAAGTGGCTTCTTCAGGAGCAAAGCTAGGTGAGGGGCGCCAGCAGGTCACGGTAACTCGACGTGTCAACCACGCTAGAGGCGAAAACCTTCTGACAAGGAGAAGATGGACCTGCAGGGGTATATATACCATTGTGCAGGGAAACGGAACAGTGAGCGCGAGGCAACGATGCGGAACAGTGAGCACGGGTCGAAGAAGCGGAAAGGACGGGTTTCCAAATGCTGGAGAGTGGGTAACCAATATCGCGATTGAGATTTTGAGGATGTCTCTGGATCTCGATAGCTTCCCTTACCTTTCGTGGAAAATAGCGATGAGACTTGCTTACAACAGATACCTGATCAAAACAAATTTTATTGCCCGTATCTATGAAGTGTTCGGCTAAGGCTGAATGTGTTGAGGAACGTGACTTAACGTACCGTTGGTGTTCCTTGATTCTAGTTTGAATAGAACGTCCAGTTTCGCCAATGTACACTGAGCCACAGTCACAGGGAATTTTGTAAATACCTTTATGGAAGAGAGCAGGGCGAGTGTCCTTGGGCGAAGGAAGAATTTGGGAGATCTTGTTTAAAGGTTTAAAGATGGGTTGGATATCTTGCTTGCGAAGAATTCTGCCGATGTGATCTGTAACGCCATGGATGTAGGGAAGAACGATGGTACTTAGCTGATTACTAGATTCTGGTGCTACCTTAGGAGACCGTGGATGAATGTACCTATTTATGACCCTTTGTATGTTGCCGGAGGTATAGCCATTCTGTAACAGAGCAGTTTTCACATGTTTCAATTCTTTGTCGATGTTGTCGGGTTGGGAAATTGAGATCGCGCGATGTACTAGAGAGCCGATTACCGATTGCTTTTGTGCTGGATGATGATGTGAGCTGACATGAAGATATCGGTCGGTATGTGTGGGTTTCCTGTACACGGAGTGACCTAAACGACCATTTGCTAAACGAGTAACTAACACATCAAGGAAAGTCAGAGAACCGTTATTCTCAATCTCCATGGTGAACTTGATGTCGGAGTGTTGACTATTGAGGAAATCCAAGAAAGTAGGCAGAGTGTTTTTGCCATGTGGCCAGATAATGAAGGTGTCATCCACATATCTTAACCAAGTTTTGGGTTTTAAATTCGCATTTTCTAAAACAGTGGTCTCAAATGCCTCTATGAAGATATTAGCTACAACCGGGGAAAGTGGAGATCCCATAGCGGCGCCGGACGTTTGATGATAGTATTTTCCCTGGAAGGTAAAGTACGTTGAAGTAAGGCATTTCTCGACTAACTTGGCTAAATCTGGGGATTGGTTGTCCTGGATCAATAATTGGTGGATTATAGCGACGGAATCGGCGACAGGCACTTTAGTGAAGAGTGAGGTAACATCAAAACTGACAAGAAGATCTTCGGGTTCGATATAGAGATTTCAGAAATGAGTTTAACAAAGTGCGATGAATTTAGAATGTGAGAAGGAGCATTGCCTGTGTATTTCTTAGTAGTATGAGCGAGGTATTTGGCCAAGCTATAGGTGGGCGAATATATAGTGTTAACTATGGGTCGAAAAGGTAGGTTTTGCTTATGGATTTTTGGAAGACCGTACAACCTAGGTGGCTTGGATTCCTTGGGCAGTATCCGTTTCTGTATGTCAGAAGGAATGTCAGAGGATTTAATTAATGAAGAGATTTGCCGTTCAAATTTCGAAGCGGGGTCACGCAACAACTAGGTGTAGCTACCATCTTGTAAGAGATCTGACATTTTGGCCACGTACTGAGACTTGTCTAGAATGACGGTTGTGTTTCCTTTGTGTTTTATTCTGTCTAATCTATCGTTAACTTTACTAGACCAAGAAGCATTTGTTTCCTTATGGAGCAAGTATTCGGATTATACCTACATTACCAAGTCGGACATCGATAAGTAACGTTATGCCATCAGCTCGTGACTATGTTGAAAGAAGAATTAAAGCAGAATTAAAATATAAAAAATTGTGGTCATGTGTTATTTGAAAGTGTTGTGTATACAAATTTGTGAAGGTGCGTTGAAAGATCCATTAAGTTGTTACAAGGATTACTTTAAATTTGCAAATATAACATCACTCGATGTGGAACGGTCATTTTCATCATTAAAAAATATTTATTATTGCGCACGCCGTACACATTTGACTGAAACAAGCGTGGAAACATATTTAAAGATACAAATATTTAAAAGATGCCAACCAGTTTGTGATTTTATGGAAGCTTCTTAAAGCAGTAAGTGTTTCAGCACGTTATATAATATATTTTTGTCAGTATTTTATGTGTAAACATTCATGCGTCCGTATCGCCTATTCTCACTTATGAAAGTCGCGAACATAAATAATGCGTGTACGTAAACGTTACTGAACGCTCGCCTTGATACCGCTGCTCGGCCTCTTCAGGTTGTTCTCCGCACTGCACTGAAACGTGCTTCTCTTTGCCGAGTCTAGGAATTATACATTCATAACATCTTGTTCTGAAATAACATTAACGTCGTGAATTTTGTGACTACATATATTGTATATCTACAATATATCGAAAAGTATTGAACAGAGTTTGAAATGAATAAAATTTATACACCAATCGAGATCTGTTTATGATGAAGTGAATGGATTTTTGATAAAAAAAGGGTCTACAAACGGTACGATCGGTTGTACAATCCGTTGTACAACCGTAGTTGATTCGACGCTTTAAAGCGGTCTACAGACTAAACAATCGGCTGTACAATGTGTTCTAACATCGTAGTTGGTTTGACGGTTTACGTGTGGAGGAAAAAAACAGCGACTGACTTGTCTTTACGTTTTTATTTTCGACTTGTAGTAGGACAAATCGTACAACCGATCGTATATCGTCTGTAGACCCTAAAAATCTTACGCCACAGAATTATAGACAACAGCCAGTATGTGTATATTACAACTATAAGTTCTATTAAATATAAGAATGTGATGGGGAGTCAAGAAGACTGGAAGTTGGACACATGGTAAGCAATTCAATTTAGCTAGTGAAGTAACTAATCGTGCGTATTTAATTTCTCATCAATAAAAAATATTGATGCAAACATGAACTATTTGCGGATATTGTATGTCCAATATGTTTATATGTTTTAGAATAATATATGAAGTTATCACAGGATTATGTAGGTTGTATAGGCAAAAAAGAACCCAGATATGGTCCCACTTTATCGAGATAAAATTACGGGATTATTAGGATACGTGGCAATATTTAATTTATTCTGTAATGCAATAGAACATATATGCCGGTAAGGCATAGGTATGGGAATCCCTTCACGGTGTCTATAGCGGACGGACGGGAGGAGGCTGCCAGGTATGCACTGGGAATCAAAGAGCAAGACTTAGTCTGGTACACAGACGGTTCTAAGACGGCTAATGGTACCGGTGCAGGGATATGCTCTCAGAATGAGGGCCACAGTTACGCACTGGGGGAGTATGCTTCGGTGTTTCAGGCGGAAGTATATGCTATTCTCCAATGCGCACACACAATGAATGTGAAAGCGGTGACCAACAGACGAATTCACATCATGTCTGATAGCCAAGCGGCATTGAAGGCGTTATTAAGCCGGAAGGTGTCGTCCAGGCTGGTGATGGAATGCCTCGACGAACTGGTGAAACTGTCGAACCGGAACAAGGTTAGGTTGACTTGGATACCGGGTCATCAGGGGATTGAGGGCAACGCAAGGGCTGACGAACTCGCGAAGAGAGGGTCAGAGATGGAAATGTACGGCCCAGAACCTTTCTTCGGGGTTACAAGGCATACGGCCCGGAGACATATAGGAGACTGGGTTCGTACGAAGCAGCAGGAATACTGGGGAGCCTCACCCGGTATAGTACATGGCAAAACCTTCATAGGGAACCCATGCACGAAAAGAGCTAGAGAACTACTACATCTTAGTAGGAAACAGCTCTGCATCGTAACGGGACTAATGACCGGACATGCTGCGGTGAAAGAACACCTACGCAGAATCGGAGTGTTTGACGGGGACACAAAGTGTAGACTTTGTGGAATAGAACCGGAGACAGCCGATCACATACTGCGCGACTGCGAGGCACTAGATCGCAGAAGGCAGAATATGTTTGGGATAACGAAAGGAGACCCAGAGATATACCTTACCCACTCGGTTAGGGACCTGTACAGGTTAGTGGAGGGGACTACCGTGCTAGAGTGGGTGACTTGAACAAACAGATGTGGCACAATAAGCCTGATGGCTGCGGTGCCTACCGGTGACTATAGGTCGGACGGGTCTGGGGAAGGAAAAAAAAAAAAAAAAAAAAAAAAAAAAAAAATAGAACATATATGAGTTTTTTTCCTAAAATCCTTCAAAACTATGAGATATTTGATGGCGGTTGTCCTTTTAGAGTAGTTCTATACTAATAACAATCTTCTACGCTGGGAGAAACCAATAATGAAGTGGTTTTTTATATCTATTAAAAAATAATCGTTTTGACATAATAAAACAATATACTTTGTCATTTGTTTGGTCATTTAGTCCATTAGGACAAAATTAATAAATAAAATAAATATGTTAAAGAACTACAATTCTTTCTTAAATTTAGTAGTGACTGTTAGATACTCTATTCAAAATAACTTCAAACATCCAAGTTTTCATATAGTGTCTATCGATTTGGTCAATGTTAGAATAGGAATATAATTCTAATATCTCATCGCAGATTTATATACACCCCTCTTGCTGATGTTCCTCAATTTCCCCAGATTTTCGATGGGATTAAGACCGGATAAGCGAACAGGTCATTGGAATTAATTAATTTATTTGGATGAAGCCACTCCTTTGTTTGTCTGGAATTATGTCTGCATTGTCTTGCTGAAATATCTCTAGTCTTGTGTCAGGAATTATTTATCAAAAAGTTTATCAGAACCATTTCCATATTTATTTTAAGTGTAAAATATCGACTTATGTATTTAACACCGAAGTATTATAACCGAAGTATTATAAGTAGTAGTAAGATAGTATAATATCGACTTGTTGTATATGACACGGAATCAACAACACCAAAAAACATGCAGCAGAAAATAAGACATGCACGTGCAGACATTTCTGAAGACATGTTACTGCGTGTGCATAGAGATTTTTCTGCGAGAATACAAAGGGCATTGAGGCTGTTGGCCGCCAATTTGAACATTTAATTCGATAGCCGGCTGCTTTCTTCAACTGTTTACCTTATGTATAAACAATTTGTAACTACTATTAACATTTATTTTCTACTTTTACATTTAACAAACGAAGGAAAAACATTGCTGCACTAACTTTTATTATGTCCTCATTTTTTCCAAATATCTCGATTAATATTAATTTGAGGTCATATGTGGTTAACTATTTTTCTATTCACAATTTATTTCTCTTTTAGAATTCGATAAAAAAAAATACCATATGGTATTTGAAAAAAAAAGAGTTGATCTGGCTATGACCTTTGTGTCTTTCTTTATAGTGACAACAGTAACGCCATCGAATGAGCCCCTTCATATAGTTAAACTTTTGTGTAACACTTTTCTTCATAACACTAATTGTTACGGTCCAATTGTTTTATTGAACCTAGCTGCTGGAGAAATACTACTAGTGTAAGGGTTTTTCACAATAAACGAGTGAGTTTATTTTAATACATATATTGTAATAAAGAAATAAAAATAAAACATAACTTCCAGTTCTTTGTACATGAAAGACACAAAATAATAATTCTCATATAATGTATAAGCATATAAAATAATATTTACAAATAATGTCTCTCTTTCCTGCGTATTAAACGCTATTTGAAAAGTGTACTTTATGTACTTGTTGTATTTAACGAGCCAAAAGGATATATTTATCGGAGCGATTCCTGAACTAGGGAGAAAGTGAATAATCAGTTCAATAGTTTGTCACTACCGCGTAAAACACGATACAACTCAAAACTACGTCCAGGAATATCGAATTTCTCGTATATATTTTCATATGCGTCTATTTGCGCCTTTTACAATGCTCCATCCACTGACCCCTTATAATAGTGACGATTCCACGAACCACGGTTCGTGCGCTAAACGCAATGAATCCGACGAGCACACACTCGTATGCGTATCGCGATCAGCGCAGGCAAGTCCGTGGGCGGCTATACCATTAACAAACCGCGCAAAGTCAAATAGCACGTCATCTCTGTAATACGGGTTGGCGCGCGCTTCTTTTCATCGCTACGACGTAGTTTCGGATTTACCTCCGAAGCTTAGCATTTTTGGAATTATATCCAATCGGTGGCTCTTGTTTCTATTAATTCGTTATCATGATTTTGCTTATTTATATTATATTACATTAAGCGTGAGATTTAGACATATTAATTTAATAAAATACGGAATATATAGCAAATATAGGTAAAATAAAAAGAATGCTTGTTTTAAATGTTTTTGAGTCCTTAACATGCCGCCGCCCTTGAAGGCACCGGCTTCAACACAGGGAACACTCGCGCACTTATTACAGTCTTTGAACAGTCCATACATTACAAACGCGAACAAACACTAAATTCTCTTCTTCACTCGTTGGTGTGGTGGGGCTGTAGCTGCTTGGTGACACGAAGTCCAGATGCTGATGTTGGGGTGTTGACATCAATCTGTATAGAAGGGTAATGGGCACAGCTTTGTAGCGGGCCGCTGCATTCTTCCCTTGGGTGTGTGTACAGTAGCAGTACGTATAACCTCGTCCTTTCCTGGAAAGACTTCGACAATGCGTCCCATGGTCCAGTAACTGGGGGCGATGTGGTCCTCACGTATGATGACAAGATTGCCGGGACTCAGGCCACTGTTCTGGTTCGATTTCCATTTGTTTCGCCTTTGAAGTTGATTTAAATATTCTCGTTGCCATCTCTTCCAAAAGTGTCCTCGGATGAATTGGATATGTTGCCATCTTGAAAGGGTATTTGTTTTTAAATGGGTTAAATTGGGTTCAGAGATGGAAGTAATATTGTCACCAGTAAGGAAGTGAGAAGGTGTGAGAAATGTTAAATCATTGGGATCATTTGATATCGGAGTAATGGGTCGAGAATTAAGAATGCCTTCGATTTGTACCAATAAAGTGTACATTTCTTCGTAATTTAATGATGCTTTTCCAATTACTTTTGTTAAATGTAATTTGACAGATTTAACTGCTGCTTCCCAAAGGCCACCAAAATGTGGAGATCTAGGTGGAATAAAGTGCCATTTTATATCGTTGTCAGCCATATATGCTTTAACGCATTCAGAATCAGTTATCTGGCCTTTCAATTGTTTAAGCAATTTCTTTAGTTCAGCGTTCGCACCAATGAATTGGGTGCCATTATCAGAGTATATATTAGAAATTTTGCCTCGTCTGGCTATAAATCTTTTTAATGCTGCCATAAATGCCTCTGTTGACAGGTTTCCTACCAACTCTACGTGTACTGCTTTTGTAGTAAAGCATACAAAAATTGCACCATATGATTTTGCAAGGTTATGCTTTCTTTTCATGCTATCTCTAATATAAATTGGGCCAAAATAGTCAATACCAACATTCTCAAAAGCCTTTGCTGAAGTGACTCTTTGTGCTGGTAAGTCACCCATCATATATTGTATATTGGTAGGTTTCGCTTTAAAGCATGTTATACATGTTCTTATTACTCCCTTAACGGAATTTCTTAAGGAAATGGGCCAATATTTTCCTCGTACAGCAGCTATAGTTTGTTGAGTGCCTGCATGCAACTGGTTAATATGTTCGCTTAGAATTATTAATTTTGTAAGAGCATGCTTGGCAGGAAGCAATATTTGATGCTTCTGTGAGTATGGTATGTTGGAATGCCTTAGTCGGCCCCCAACTCTCATTAGACCTTGTTCATCTATAAATGGAGCTAAGCATAGTAGATTGCTTTTAGCATCTAGATCGCATTTATTTTTCAGCTGCTTATACTCTTTATTAAAGCCTGTCCGCTGGGCTAATACAATCAAGGAAGTAAGTGCATGATTTAGCTCAGCTGAGGTGAGATAACCTGTCTCAACCTTTGTGGTTGTTTTCTTTATTCGAGCTTCTATATTATTTTTGAATCTTATGCAGTAAGCCACAACTCGTTTTAATTTATGCAGGTTTGAATATCTCTCAAATATGTCAAATGTGTTTTCGTTGCATGTGCTTACTGTCATTGTCTTGACTTCTGGTAGATTCTCTAATGTTATGCATTCGGCATGATGCCAGTTATTTGAAGGACGTTTCAGGAATTCAGGTCCATGCCACCATAAGCTTGTCTGCATTAAAGTAGAAGGGGAACTTCCTCTGGAAACTAAGTCCGCAGGATTGTCTTTTGTATTGATATGATGCCAGTTGGAAACATCTGCGTAGAATTCCCTTAATATTACTTGAACTCCAAGTGATTCCGACTTTTTCGTTGCAACTGCTGTTTGCTGCAGAGTTTTGATTGCCATATAAGAAGCGGAAGCTGTTCCGTAAGTTACTGTTGTCAACTCGAAAGTTTGGACTACGTCTTTGTCGGATTCCCGCCATAATATTCGTTGATAGGGCATGCAAGTCTCATGTATACGTACTTGACGATACATTTTAGCTATGTCAGCTGTTACAACATATTTGTGTGTTCTGAATCTGCACACTATATCAAATAAATCTGGTTGCAATTTAGGTCCTACCATTAAGGTGTCATTCAGAGATAATCCAGTTGTGGTTTTTGCAGACCCATCAAAAACTACTCGTACTTTTGTTGTTAGGCTATTTTCTTTAGTCACTGCGTGGTGTGGTAAATAAAAATGTCCCTTGTTATTATCAGGCTGCATGACTGGTCTCATGTGTCCCAAGTCTAAGTATTCTTTCATGAAAGATATATATTCTCCTCTTAGTTCAGTATTTTTGCTCAACTTTCTTTCTAAGGAATATAGTCTTTTCAAAGCTTGATTATAGGATTCTCCTAAACCATTTATATTATCTTTGAATGGCAAGGCTACTACGAATCGTCCATCATTGTCTCTTTGGACAGTATCGGAAAAATGTTTTTCGCAGTGTTTCTCTTCTTGGGAATATGTTAGCTTATTGGGCAAAGTTTCTATTTCCCAAAATTTGCATATGTTTTTATTTAGATTTTGCAATGTGCTAGAATTACATAAAGTAACATTCGTGGAAATCTGTGGTGCAATTGTTTTGCCAGAAACAACCCATCCAAGTAATGTCTTTTGTAAACATAGTCCACTTGCAGCAAGATTTATCTGACCTATGCATAGTAATTTGTAAAATAATTCAACTCCTAACAGCATGTCTACTTCTTTTGAAATATGGAATTCTGGATCAGCTAGTTTAAGGTTCTTCGGTATATGAATTTCCTTTTGTGATATCGAAATAGGTGGTAAACACTCTGATATTTTTTCCAGAATGAGACAATTTATATCGGCCTGAAAAGCAGTGCATCTAGATTTCATTGACACGTCTACTGAATGCGTGATATGAGTTTTGGCTTGGGTAATGCCTGTTAGAGCTAGATTGATTTGGTTTTGTTTTAAACCGAGATAATTGGCCATTTTGTATGTAATTAAATTGGACTGCGATCCACAGTCTAACAAAACTCTGCACTTTCTTTTGCGTCCATTTTTGTCCCTAATCTCTATTAATGCTGTAGATAGAAGGACAATTGAGTTGTTAATATTACAACTATGACTTGCTGTTGTAGACTGCGGCGTCCCAGTTGAACTGGACTTGCTCTCTTTGCTGATATGCAATAGCGAATGATGCCTCTTGTGACAAATGTTACAATTCCATTTGACTGTACATTGATTGGTGCTATGATTGCCTTTCAAGCAATTTAAACAGAGTCGCTTCGTTTGAGCTTCACTGACTCTTTTGGGTATTTCGAATGCAAGAAATTTCCTGCAATCAAAAATCATATGGTTGCTCATATTGCAATAAGTACATGAAAGATTTCCAGATGCCTTATTATTTGTTACAACATTCGTTGCTGCACTTTGCTTGTATGTTTTGGCGACTTCTTTGGTTTGCATTTTTGCGATTTTGAATATGGTTTCTAACGTTTGGCATTTTTGGGTTAAGAAATCTATTAATTCTTGTAATGTCGGTATCTCCGTAGATTCTATCTTCGTTTCCCAATCTTTGATTGTCTGCGAATCAAGTTTCTTGGTGATAATTACCACTAATAAGTCGTCCCAATGATTGGTTGGACGTTTCAGAGCTGTTAATGCTCTTATATGCTTTAGTGCACCGTCTAATATTTGACGTAGCGTGATTGCATTTTCTTTTGTTGCTATGGGTAGTTCGAATATTGCATTGATATGCTTTTGCACTATTATTCTCTGGTTACTATATCTTTCTGATAGCATTTTCCAAGCAGTGCCGTAATTGTCAGCAGATATTTCAAGAGAATCCAGTATATTCATTGCTTCTCCCTTTAAGCATGCTTTTAAATAATGAAATTTTTGTACAAGTGGTACATTGGTATTGCTATGTATAAGCGAATTGAATGTATCGTAAAATGACAGCCACTCCTCATATGCACCCGAAAACTTGGGCAATTCGATTCTAGGCAACTTAACAATTTCTGTGGAAATATCACCTTTTACTGTGTGTTGCACTTGTGGGACTGTCATAATTTTATTAAAACGGGATAGAAGGTCGAAGTATTTATCTTCAAACTCTTCCCGCTCATTTGTAAGCAAGTCAGATTCATCTACTCGCTCTAATTTGTCTTGAATTCTATTAAATTCATCCAACATGGGCACTAATTTTTCGCAACGATCCTTCAGTTGACCCGGCTGCGGGGCTGTGTCGTGCTTATCAAGAAATTTACTCACTCTTGTCAAGGAAGCCTTTATTTGACCCCTTTGTATTTTTAGCTCGGCTGCTTGAGCTTTTATTTCGGCTGCTTGCTCGGCCATTTTATCTTGGACAATATGTATATAAATATGCCCTTATGTACGTGTCGTACTTTACTTGGACTAATCTGTCCTGAACAAAATTTCTTTTTTGCTCTCGTGGTCTATTCTGACCGTTTAATTTATTCCTCTTAACACTAGCAGTAAGATCCGGCTCGAAGGACCAAATGTTACGGTCCAATTGTTTTATTGAACCTAGCTGCTGGAGAAATACTACTAGTGTAAGGGTTTTTCACAATAAACGAGTGAGTTTATTTTAATACATATATTGTAATAAAGAAATAAAAATAAAACATAACTTCCAGTTCTTTGTACATGAAAGACACAAAATAATAATTCTCATATAATGTATAAGCATATAAAATAATATTTACAAATAATGTCTCTCTTTCCTGCGTATTAAACGCTATTTGAAAAGTGTACTTTATGTACTTGTTGTATTTAACGAGCCAAAAGGATATATTTATCGGAGCGATTCCTGAACTAGGGAGAAAGTGAATAATCAGTTCAATAGTTTGTCACTACCGCGTAAAACACGATACAACTCAAAACTACGTCCAGGAATATCGAATTTCTCGTATATATTTTCATATGCGTCTATTTGCGCCTTTTACAATGCTCCATCCACTGACCCCTTATAATAGTGACGATTCCACGAACCACGGTTCGTGCGCTAAACGCAATGAATCCGACGAGCACACACTCGTATGCGTATCGCGATCAGCGCAGGCAAGTCCGTGGGCGGCTATACCATTAACAAACCGCGCAAAGTCAAATAGCACGTCATCTCTGTAATACGGGTTGGCGCGCGCTTCTTTTCATCGCTACGACGTAGTTTCGGATTTACCTCCGAAGCTTAGCATTTTTGGAATTATATCCAATCGGTGGCTCTTGTTTCTATTAATTCGTTATCATGATTTTGCTTATTTATATTATATTACATTAAGCGTGAGATTTAGACATATTAATTTAATAAAATACGGAATATATAGCAAATATAGGTAAAATAAAAAGAATGCTTGTTTTAAATGTTTTTGAGTCCTTAACACTAATAGTTTCGAAGATATTAAATTGTTACACTTTAAATGGACCAACCTGTATAAATAAGAATAAGAATAAACTTTTCCTATTCCAAGAAAACCCTTACCACCTTTTATTTGATTAATTCAATTTGTCTTGCTTTTTCAATACTAATTGTTTCTCCTTCTCTTTCTTTACTTTTGTCTGGACTCCCTATATATCCTGACCATGAGTATAGCGTCACATATGTATGTGTAATTTTTTGGCAATTACATTTCGAATTCCCAATGCTTAATATAGGTAGGTACTATTAAATTTTAGTTAATGTCACTGAAATATATCATATACATATAGTATATTAATTTATTTGTAGTAATTTGGAATTCGAGATAGAGAAAGATATTATATACACTGAAACCTCGTCTATATCAGCGGTTGCAAAACGTAAAGATTCATTCATATCCTCTCAAGAGGGGTCCCCACTCTTATCCCGTTAGCGGAGAGGAAACGCCGTGCTACGCGTTGATTGGCTCATGTGAATACGTGCACTATCGGGTGGTGGATGCCGAGCGGATATAAGTGAGTGCTATAGTGCGGATATAAGTGAGGGTGGACATAAGTGAGCCCGGATATAGATGAGGTTCCAGTATATTTAGATGCAGTACTATCATTCTTGCCTAAACATTTATTGACAAACAGGGGTGCATTCAGAAAATAAGTGGTGCGTCTACTATTCGATCTCTGTACCTGTTGCAATTGCGTTATTGCATTTTTGAAAGTCACAAACAATATTGTATTTGAATATTGCTATTACTGCATTTTAGCAGATCGTCCAACACCATTTATATAGAATAGATGGAGGAAATCTATACAGGGTGCTTCATTAATTATGGGAAATATTTTAACTGGAGATATTATACGTGTTAAATCATGACAATTGACCAAAAATAGCCTTATTCAAAATCGCACCGTTTTCGAGATGAAGGCCTTCAAAGCTCCAGAAAAAAAAATCGTTTTTTCCATCTTTAAGCGAAGGGTGAATATGTTGCTTACATAGGAAGTATTGAAAAATAATCGAAAAATTGTGCTAAAACGACAATTCTGCCAGTGACGTAGAATCTGAGGGTTGGCCTACCCGGCTTTTTGCTGTTTAAACCATTTTTAGCCACAAATCCTTGCGAACTCGTTTTTCTCGAAAACCAAGCATAATACGAAGTTTTTATAAGAGGACCTTATTTTTGGCATTTTAACTAGTCTATTACCCAAGTAGCCGAGATTTTACAATGCGACCGAAGTTCATGTAGCGTTTTTGTGCCGTAGCTTGTAGTACCATGTGACGGTACCGTGTCTGCAATGTTTTAATACGGGTTCAGGAAAAAAAGTGTTAAGTAGGGATATTTGTCACCGGTTACAAAAATCCTGTAGCAAATACAGTTTCTGGCACGTATTGAGAGTGGTGCAACTAATGCGTTGCACAACCTAGGTTGTATATTACCGTGATAGGATCGTTTAGACACCAAAAATTGCTGCTTGGGTAGGTGATGCTAATTTCGTTCTATTGATGTTAACACAAGGGGATTTTTTTTCTCTTTGTTGTAATTTTGTTAATTTCGGAAAATTCTACTATAAGAAGCATCTAATAATACTAAATCGTAATGCCAAATGTTATTTTCATCGCACAAGTAGATGAGCTTAAAGATGGAAAAAACGATTTTTTGCAGGAACTTCATCTCGAAAACGGTGCGACATGGAATAAGGCTATTTTTGGTCAATGGTCATTATTTGGAATGTACCTAGTATCTCCAGTTAAAATATTTTCCATAATTAATGAAGCATTCTGTATACATAAGATCCACAAAATTTTAATGTGTCCATGAACATTGGTGCAAATCACTTTATTGAAGGGATTCTCATTACCAAGAGGTGCCTTAAGTTGCTGAACGAATTAACGAACCCCTTCGAATTTTACTTTCAAATTAATTTGAAAAGTGTTATGTCAAAAATTTGCTGAATTTAGAAGCTCGACTTGCAGAAGTAATATATAGAGTACCAGCAGCTGTGCTGAGCAACGTCTTACAAAAGTTTCAACGTTGTGTTGGGGATATTGAAGCCATAAAGTGCGCCTACTATAAACAGTTACTACACTAACATTTAAATTAAAAATATTAATTTTACTTTTCATACTTAATAAGTGTACTACAGCAAAATTTAATTTGATTTTATTATACGTAATAATTATTTTCAATAACAAACAATCTTTAAATGCAATTTTAACAAAGATTTTCTGGTGCAATCGTTCCAGAAGAAGTACGGAATTGTTTTTCCATTCGAACAAAAAAAATGACTGTCGTGGAGCAAAAACATTATCTATTAACTAATGCGGACGAATAATATCTCCTTTGGTTTCTATGCAATTACCATATGAATAAAACAATTAGTACAAAACTACCTATATAATTTATATATATCAATTTATTACAAGTATTATTTTTTATATTCTCAAAATTAATAATAACCAAATAATGTACTATCTTGTTTCAAAATGGCAAAGTTATATACACAAGCTAAAAAGCGCAAAAACAGATGCACGAGCAAAATTTCTTATCAGCTCGTAAACATAATCGGATGAAAGTGAAAGAACCTAATTTTAATAATTTCCCACGCAACATATGGTGCCTCTAATGACATATGGTGAGATATGTCAATAGCGACCAATTCCTGTTATCGTTCCACTTGTTGTGGATGATCCAATAAACGGTATGCAAATACAAATTATGATAAGAGCAATATACTATATAAAGCAATTTCTACCTGCGAGGAGGTTTACCTTCCTTAAATTACGAATGGCTGATGGATAGGTGTAGTGCTGGTTCAGAAAAAGAAATAAATAAAAAGTTTAAAATGCATAAAGGTAGATTGCGACGAACAAAAGCAAATGCCAGGGAACGAAATAGAATGCATGGTTTGAATGCTGCTTTAGATCGATTAAGAAGGTATCTAACACTTAGAGGTCTGGAAATAAGATATTTAATTCTCAATGATTTTTTTAATGTATGTATTTTTTTTTATATTTTAATCTAATATTTTATGCTGCTGCTTATTATGTATTTACTCACAATTTGTTTTGCTTATTTTTTAAGGTAATCAGGTATATAAGCATGTTTTGAATTCAAATTGTTCTTTTTAAAGTTATCCAATCATTTTAAGTTATATCTTCAAATGAAGTTCCAGGTCTCCAAATTACACTATAAATATGTTTTTATATTGTTTATGTGTGTTTGGAATTTTCAGCCGCATGCCTATCACCCAAACTCATATAGACCTACATTCGGCTCCACAGAAATTATCGAAAATTGAAACTCTTCGTTTGGCAAGGAATTACATAGTTGCAATGACGCAAACGTTACAAGAAGGAAAACCAATGGAAATTGTTCGGTTTGTCAAGATATTAAGCAAGGATTTGAGTCAAACAACAGCGAATCTCCTAAATGGTGTTATTTTAAATCAATCTCAAAATATTGCAGTGTATAATAACTTTTTTCTAAATAACCCTGAAAGCTGCTTTGATTACATTAATCACGGATTAAATGGTAACAACTTGTATAATAACCAAAACCATTCAAGTTATAATGCATTTTGCTATGACGGACCTTATAATAACTGGTATTGTAGCTATAAGGGTAGTTTTAATAGTCCCTTACTTCCAAAATCTGAAAAAGTAATGTGGGATAGGAACTACCTACCGGAGAATTGTAATATATATAATAACTACGCAAATAGATATTGGTTTGGTGTTGATAAGTAATTTTCTTTTAAATAAAATTCGTGTTAATACCCCGTCACCGTGCGTAAACGGAAGTGTTATTAATTATAGCAAGAAAATTATTATGTCAATTATAGAGGGCCAGTTATAAAAATTACGGAACAGAAAAACATCTCATCTTTATCTAGTCATTAGATATTACGTTAATTGTAAAAAACGGACGTAATACATTTATAATTAAGTAATAAGAAAATTCCCAGGTAGCACGAAAACGTTTTTAAAAGGTTAAATAAAGGTTACTTGCAACCTTCAACGTTTATAAACGTTAAACTAACGTTGCCTAAACGTTACTCAGTAGTGTTATCAGAAACTAATCTATGCCAATTAAGTGGCGTCAAAATTTAATGTATTGTATTCCTTTATAAAAATATTTTTGCATTTTCCAACGTTAATAAAATGCTTCTCGTGTAACGTTTACAGAACGTTTATAGAACGTTAAATTATAACGTTTCATTTTTGAGACATTAAAACGTTTTCTAAATGTTATATAAACGTTTTTGCTAACGTTTAGGAAACCTTTTTAAAACGTTTTACAAACGTTACATGCTACCCGGAATTAAGAACCGTAATTTGAACAAATACATACCGATCAAATGAATATAATAAGTTACAGATACAAAAACTACCATTAGTTAGGCATCAAACAGCAAATACCTTCTCAAATACATATGCATAGTTTTTTTTGTGATATTTGATAAGCAAAAACTGAATAAAAACTTTTAAATATGAAAATATTTGCTTGTATTTATTTCGATTGTTTGGTTGTCGGCAATAACTGAATGTTCAGCAAAAATCTATTCACTTTATAATTTTATGGAATCTTAACAACTGTTTCCCTTTCGGTTAGATAATTTGTTAGAAGCCATACATTGTTCTATACAAGTGTCGCAGTTTGTAATTATCGTCATCAGTCATAAGCACCTCAAAAAACTGTTATATAGAAAAAAATTGTGAAGTCTTGTCATGTTTTCGCGTATGAGTACATATGTATATTGTACCTCATTTCTGGAGGTACTGTGGGTTTCAATTACTCATGTAATAAAAGTATCTCTCTCGCGGTTTCAGTTTGAATATTTTTAAACTGTGTGAATTTCCTTGAGTTCTCTTTTTGAACAAGATGTAGGAATCTACCAATGGTGTATCAATAACCCAAGCAACAATTTGCGACTGAAGTTACAATGCGATGAAAGTTAATTCTGTAACGTTCTTGTACGATAATATTGTAGTGAATATGGTAACCCAGGTCATAGGAAAACGAGATTGTTACTATAATATTAGTATCAAATTAGTGTCATTCGTAACCGGTGTAATTTTAGTTATTTTTTTAACCAGCGAGTATCTTCCCAGCCAGCACAGCCTTGTGGAATCGACGTAGATATTGGGTTATTTACGTCGAAGTCGAATTTATGTAGAAATGTGACGTTGCAGGAACGTCTTAAATTTACTTAATTTCGACTAATAATTCTAACTTTACAATTCGATTTTTGTTATTTTGTTATCTCGAAAAGTATGCTATACGATACAAAAGAATAGAATTACTTATAACGCCTATTGTAGTTTATTCGAATCAGTTTCACCTACGCGTAAAACCGTCGTCGCTGATCAAATTTTAAGTTTAATATTATACAGTTACAATAATAGTACAATAGTAGTACAATATAGTAATTTTTGATGTTTAAATTATTAATACTAAACATTATTGAACAAAATTAACGGACATCAATCATCTCGAATTTATTAGTTTTGAATGTTCCCTTCAATTATTTAAATTGTAACTGAACAATATACGGGTGACGAAACGCATCGCATGCGTACGATAGTTGTTGTGTGGTTGATTGTTATTTTTAGTTGAAGAAAGACACGACAAAAACAGTAAACAGTAGTAAAGTCATGTAATAACGACGTTCTTCGCTGTCTCCTATTTTAAATATAGGGTTTAACAATTTGTTAGACCAGTGTTCTTGAATATACTATACTATATACAGTAAGTAGTAGTAAATAGTCCCGGAACGGTCGAACAACTTTGTTATTTGAAAATTATGATTTCCTGAAATTTGGTATGGGGGTATAGTTAATATAAATGCATTTTATGCAATACAGTTTATATTTTTTTCACTTCCGGTTTAATCGGCAATACGTCCAACTTTTTTTTTTAAACGGAACGCCCAGATTTTTTTAACACTTTTGAATGCAAAATAAAAAACTACGTTCAGGAAGTATTAAGATGTTTATTTTTATTCACAAGAAACAGTTAAAAAATTAAAAAAGTGTCCTAATACAGAAAAAACCAGGTACCTTTGAAAAAAGTTGTTGTTTAGTGTTTGCATTCTTTTTGCCGTCACATTTGACCAATTTAAAACCGTTTTAACTTTTGCATCGCTATAAATTTACTTATTTTAGACATTGACACATTTGAAAATGGCAGTAAAACTTACTGAATCAGAACGAATTGCGATATTAATGATGCGTCGGTACGGTGATCGTCAACGTTCTTTTGAAGAGGTTCGTATTTCTTAATACTGTTTATCCGGATCGTCACATTAGTAAAAGTACGGTATGCCGAACAATTCAAAAGTTTGAAGTCTTTCGTCAGGTGAAGGATTTACCTAGAAGGGGACGTCCATTAACAGCAACAGATGAAGAAACTAGTTTGAATGTGTTACTTACAGTGGAAGAAAATCATCACGTGTCCACAACAGAATTAGGTCAAATTCATGAGATCTCTCAAAAATCTGCTCATAAAATTCTTAAATCAGCAAGAATGAAAGCCTATAAAATGTATCCCGTCCATGAGTTAACTGAAGATGATCCAGTTCGTAGACTACATTTTTGCGAAACAATGACAGAATTGATCGAGCAGCAGCCTAATGTTTTAGATCACATCATTTTTTCAGATGAGGCAACGTTTTGTCTCAACGGCACTATGAACAGACATAATTGTCGCTACTGGTCAATTGAAAATCCGCATTGGATTGAAGAAGTTCATACACAGCGTCCTCAAAAGGTGAATGTCTGGGCTGGTCTTGTTGGAAACAACATCATAGGACCATTTTTTATAAGACGAAATTTAACTGGCAACATCTACTTAAATTTATTACGAAATGAAGTTGTTCCAGCACTTGCGGCCCTCTTTCCAAATGCAAACATAGGTGATCACCCTAATGCACATTTTTGGTTTCAACGAGATGGAGCTCCTCCCCATTTTGCCCATAATGTCCGCGATTATTTGAATGAAATTTTTCCGGAACGTTGGATCGGACGTAGAGGAGCAATCGAATGGCCAGCACGTTCGCCAGATCTCTCGCCATTAGATTTTTTCTTTTGGAGTCACTTGAAATGTCAAGTGTACAAAAATCGTCCCTTGAACAATTGGAAGAGAGAATAGTTCAAGAAGCCAATCGCATCACTCCAGAACAAATACAAAATTCAATAAGAAATTTTACTGACCGTTTACATTTTTGTCAAATTGTAAATGAAGAGCATTTTGAACAATTATTGTAATCGCAACCTGAATAGATTTTTCTGTATTAGGGCACTTTTTAAATTTTGTAACTGTTTTCTTGTGAATAAAAATAAACATCTTAATACTTCCTGAAGGTAGTTTTTTATTTTGCATTCAAAAGTGTTAAAAAAATCTGGGCGTTCCGTTTAAAAAAAAAGTTGGATATATTGCCGATTAAACCGGAAGTGAAAAAAATGTAAACTGTATTGCATAAAATGCATTTATATTAACTATACCCCCATACCAAATTTCAGAAATCATAATTTTCAAATAACAAAGTTATTCGACCGTTCCGGGACTTTTTACTAACGCTGTATAAGTTAACATCTATTATGCAGTTTTTTTTTGTAGTGTACATTTGCTACAATAAGAAAGGCGACACTTTCCGTATAGATTATAAGGTGAGCATTGTCTTTCTTGTTATGGAAAATGTACCTCTTTAATTATACAGGGTCCGGCAACGAAGCGGGGACGGAAGATTACACGCTTATTTGAAAGTTTGTCAAATATTTAGTCGTCGGATATTCTTCCGCACCATCAAGTGCACGTTTTAAAAATATTTTGTTTTATACAGGGTGTTCCAGATGGAAATGCCAGACTAAAGTTGCATTTTTTTAAATGGAACACCCTGTATATTTATAGAAAAAATGATCCGCGCTTGAAAGCTGGTTACAACGATATAATGTTGTATAGGTCTAAAGTTGATAGTTTCTGTGTAAACAATTATTTTACTTGATAAATTGAAACATTTCAGTAGGCTATTCTGCGTAGGGAAAAACAAAAAATTCGAAACCAACAGAGTAGAATATTTTTTACTAGTATGGACAGTCGTTACTATGTGAAATAAATTCTGCAACTGCTCGCTTTATACAGGGTGTTCACAATTTTGCAAAATCAAAGAAATCTCGAAATTTTTAAATGGAACACCCTGTATATTTTTGGCTCATTGGAACTTTTTACAACTTGGTTATTAGTATACAAGCTTAAAACTGACACCTTTACTTTATATTAAATTAATGTTACCTTTCACCGCTGAGTGAAACTTAATTGTTTCTCACACTAAATGGAGTTTCCTCTTGTTATAGACCGTTTATAGATTATTTATTGAAAATCCGATCTTACAGTAAGTATGAAGTGCAAATTGGCTTCTACAAATACAAGCATTTCTCATTAATTCAACTTTAAAAAGAAATAATTAGAAAATGATCTATCCTAGGTGCATCAAATGAGGTATCAATAGAAAGCGTACTAACAGGGCTTTCCAATGAGCCAAAAATATACAGGGTGTTCCATTTAAAAATTTCGAGATTTCTTTGATTTTGCAAAATTGTGAACACCCTGTATAAAGCGAGCAGTTGCAGAATTTATTTCACATAGTAACGACTGTCCATACTAGTAAAAAATATTCTACTCTGTTGGTTTCGAATTTTTTGTTTTTCCCTACGCAGAATAGCCTACTGAAATGTTTCAATTTATCAAGTAAAATAATTGTTTACACAGAAACTATCAACTTTAGACCTATACAACATTATATCGTTGTAACCAGCTTTCAAGCGCGGATCATTTTTTCTATAAATATACAGGGTGTTCCATTTAAAAAAATGCAACTTTAGTCTGGCATTTCCATCTGGAACACCCTGTATAAAACAAAATATTTTTAAAACGTGCACTTGATGGTGCAGGAGAATATCCGATGACTAAATATTTGACAAACTTTCAAATAAGCGTGTAATCTTCCGTCCCCGCTTCGTTGCCGGACCCTGTATATAAAGATCTTTTTGGGATGATCCCATGTATATGCCCTAATACCCGTCCATACATGTTGCTATGGGATGTCGTATGTACGTCGATATATTTCACGTAATCGACGGACGTTTAGTCGACGTCACAAAATTACGTTGAATCTCTCTGACATATCGTCATGTTTTCGTTTATTCTACGTTGAAACGTTAGTGAATTCAACGTAAATGGTGACGTATTGTACACGTGAAGTTTACGTGTCTGTGTTGGCTGGGTTATTTCCCTTTTTGTATAGCAAATGGGTTAATTTTGTAACTGCGGTTTTAATTCAATCGCGTAAATAATGCTGAATAAGGCTTCCTATAAGTTAATCATACACGCATGCGTCTGTTAAAATTATCGATGAATTGATCATTTGGTCACATTTAGTACTTGGATATGCTTGGCATGTGTTTAAAGTGTAGTTCTGCTTCTAACTGTTGTTTATGCTATGGTCAGTGATTTCCCAATGTGATAATCATTTCTAGAATCTGGAAACATATTCATTCTGCGGACAGTTAAATCTTTTATACCTTTATATAATGTCTAAGTGTTTATTCTAGTCTTTATGTTATATGTAGTTCAAAGAGATGAAAACTGAAATATAGATTTACGTTTACATATAGGCTTAAAAATGTTTTCTTTTAGTTTAGCGATAGTGACATTTTTTTAAGTGCGTTTGATTAGCTGAAGTTAAATATGCAGGTATGTATATAGCAGAAAAGTACAATAACAAAAGGTTGAACTAGTCATTCCGTGGATGGGGAAACGTAGTCAAAGATCTATCTTTCTTCCTTCTAGATACAATTTCAATATTCGAGGAATTGTCGTGATTGCTCAATAACGAAACACTTTCTGTCTTTCCATTTCAAACGGTCAGATTGTCCTTTTTTAATCTTCTTTTATATCTATAAAGGTGTATCTTTTTGTCTTTTCCTTGCTCTATCGCAAGTTCTTCTGTATTTTTGAAGATTGATAGAGTTGATAAAAAGGGCAACCGCGTTTAGTCGCTCATATGTTCTTTAAATGTTTTAATTTAAAACACTCATTCTTGTCAAAATCTGGGCAACTAATAACAGCACTAGGTTTAAAATGCAAATATGATCTTTACAATTGCTATATAGCAACTGAAAAATCGAATTCCACACGTTAATTAAAAATCATCGTAGTGATTAAAAGTTCTTGAATATAACTGTTCGAGTGCTAGAATATTCATTTAAAGAAACGGTCGATATGCATCTTATATGCAATCGAGGTTGTGCTTTAGAAGCACGCAGATTATATCACGAAGCTTTTCCATATATTATTTAGCACTCTATCTAAAGATTGAGAAAACTGGTACTTTTACGCCAAAGAGAAGCGATGGTGGAAGAAACCGTGCCAAACGGGCGCTGGAAGCAAAAGAAAGAATTCTTCAATTGGTTGCAATAAAAGTCTATATCACCAGCAAAATTTCTTTGCAATAAAATACTTCTAAAAGCACTGTATGGAAAATTTTGCATTATTGCATATTCATACTACTTACAACAAGTTTAAGCACTGGAATCTCAAGATTTTCAATCTGGATTGGGATTTTGAATGCAAATGAAATATGATAAACGTTTCTTTATCGATAGTGTTGTTCACCGGCGAAACGGAATTTATGCGCGAAGACATTCTCAATTTGGATCATTAAATTGGATTCCAGAATAAGTCTTCTATTAACGTTTGGGCAAATATTTTAGAAAAACAGACCCGCATATTTAAATTTTTTGATAAATTGAGTTTGCCGGATTTGTTTGAAAATGTACCCGTCAGATTAAAAGTACAAGTATTTTTCACACATAATGGTACTCTAACGCATTTCAACATCTTAATTCAAGACTATTTAAATCACTTATCCAGATCAATGGCTTGGATGGAGTGGGTCCATTACGTGGTTCTCTCGTTCATCAGATCACACATTCAACCGATCGAACTATCGCCTCTGGGGCTATTTGAAATGATTAGTTTTTGGCAATCTACAGCAACCAGAACAGCGAGTCATAGATTGTTGTCAAGAAATTACAAATAAACAAAAGGTTTTCCAGCAAGTTAAAGGGTGAGGCTCCGTTTAGAGAGCTGTATTAAGATGAATGGTAGCATATACTTTCAACATTTATTGTAACTTGTTCCAAACTTTGTTAATACGTTTTCTTTTTGTTATACCTAATATTAAGAATATTTTTAGACTTAAAAAAACTGAAAAAAAAAAAATTGAGAGCATTGTTTTATATTGCAGATCTGTCTTTCCATGAAAAATGATTCATGTTTTCTTACGTAGAATTATTGAACGGAATTTCCGGACACCTGTATCAGTCATGACCTTTTTCTATCAAATATAGTATTCAAAATTGTTTTCTGTTAATTCAAAACCTTCCCGTGTAGATCTGGAAGCAATAGCCATACCCACTCTTGTGACTCTAATCAAGGTTTATAGCCATGTTTCATCGATTTCGTAGATATACATATATTAATGTAATTGTTTGCAACCTTTAAATTTGGTCATCGATTCATATGTTGTTTGATGTATGGATGGTTTGTAGTACGTGATAAAAGTGTCACCAAGTTGATCAAATATTGATATATTTGTATAAAATCTATCAAAATCGTTTTCCTTTGCTCTTAGCTGCAAAGAGTTGTCTTTTACAACAATTAGCAAATTCAGAGCTAACAAGAATTTCATTTCTTTCAATCTGATTCTTACAATTGACTGACAAAATACGTATATATTCCATCAAGTTCATAGGAAAAAATATGTAAGAACACATTTAGGGCATGTTCATTGATTCAATGCACGTCCTCCTAATTGTTGTTCTTAGTTCTTTCAGAATTAATTCTTCATATTTATTTTCTTCCTATTTGAACTACTCCTTAGTTTGTAAATACATGTCTTCTCAATATATTTAGCAAAAATAACATTCATGGCTTTGATATCAAAAACCCTATTATGTCCCACATTCTTTTCAGGTTCATAATTTTGAAGTTTATCATCTGATGTGTCATCAATATCTGACTTCCAGTTCGAACTCCCTTCACTACAGCGATATATTCAACAAAACAGTTGCCTGAAAAAAGACATTGTCCATTGTGTCCCTACTGTTTGACCATGAAGTTTGGAATAAAATTTCCAAGTTTTGCGAATAGAACATTCGCTAAACTAAAACTACTCATCTTGACTCAAAAATAAGTTTCCTAGTAAATGAAAAAGGTTGGAAACACAAAATAATTGCAAAGTCAGTGTGCTACGTATCAAAGTGGCGAAGAACTGATTTTGGAGGTTATAGACATCACACTCTATTGTAATCCGATATAGGGGCATTGCCTATCTATGGCAAATCCACTAGGAAAACAGAATATTTACTTTATTCGCGTCTTAAGCTTCGGCCATCAGGACAGAAAAGGTTCAATAATGGGCTATAAATAAGTCAGGAGTAGGAGGAGGCAGGAGCTGCCATGGTGCAAGGTTTCGCGTATCGCTAACTGCATCACAGATATACATATCAAACGGCGGCTAGGTGCGTGCCAGTAAGTCTTACACAAAAGCTGTTTGAGCTGTTGAAGTAGTTACGAATATTATGATTGATTTCTTGGTGCTAATTTTGGCTTAGTAGAAGCTGCAAGAATTTAACTTTGTGATTAAAAGACAAATTCATTATTTAAACATACTTATATATATTTTTTCTTATAAAAAATTATAAAATTACGAAACTATTCTTTTGTACATATAAATATCACAATATGGACAGATTAGTGTATTAAATTCTTTTCCAACTTCATCGTGAGCTATGCAACCACATGCCAAACATTTATAGTTTGGAAAGTTGGCAATTTGCATAAGTGATATGCTGCATTTCATATCAAAATGTTTTGGTAGACAACTAGTGCCCATTAGTTTCTCGCCGCAATTCGAACAATTGGGTATTGAAGGATATTCTATACTGTTAGCTCTGGGAATTATATTTAATAATGCATTAATCACTATTACCAAGTTCTAATTTCAAAATCCAGTTTTCCACAACAATTTGTTTAAGGAAAGTGTTCAATACATATATGTTATGTAGTTGGAATTCAGTTAGATTACTACTGCATTCTTGTAGTTTTAGTAGATGTCCGATTCGCTTAATGGATAGTTTGATAGTAACAATTTGCTGAATATCTTCGGTCGATTTACTTATAAAACTAATATTTCCGGTTTGTTCAGCTATTGCTTCTAATGATTTTGAAATGAAAAGCAGCAATTTGAGTTTATATAAGGACATATTATCGTAATCTATATCTATACTTTGTATATTCGCAGGTAATTCCTTGTCTAATACAACTTGGCATCTGAAACAAAATTGAATTTCACTAATATGTTAGATGAAATGAAGTTGTGTTGTAAATATATATTTTAAAGTGTTAGCTGGAAGAGATAAACATCATATGTATTACATTAAATAATATTTAATTTATATATTCTCAGTCTAATTAGTAATTGTAATTTGTATGAGTATGTATAGAATTATTTTAAGTGATACAGTGATATCACGAAATCATGTTTCTTTGCAATTGCAATTAAGACTGCAAGAAGTGATTTTTTCCACAAATTTTTAAAATTCATACCGGGTTTCATATTGAAATTATTAAGCCTAATGCTTCACTAACTTCAGTAATATATAGTCAACGATAGAAGCATCTTCTTACTTTGTCAATATTTTTCGTTCATGAATAAAAAATTTGACAATAATAAAAAACTACAGCTAAGGCGTTGCTCTCTTTGCCAACAAACTGCTAGATATTGCCTGTATATAGCAACAGATTTAATAATCGATCGAATTTATGTTTGGAATTACTTTATTATACTTTATATTAAATTAATATTTGTTTTGAAAATTACAAAATTATATTAAAAAAAACACCGTATATTTAACGTAAAATGAAATTTAACATACTGGTATGGGCAACTATTCCAAAATCATTTAATTACAAAAGAACGAAAGGTGATATCGGATTCTGATTTTGGACAATGTGTACGACTAAAATTGTATTATTTTATGTTGCATCACTTGTGATTGTTTTAAATAAAACATTATTGCTTATTATAAATCCTCAGCTAATTTAGTATATTTTTTTATTCATCCTATGTCTAAATTTAATTATTGTTTTAGAAATAACGCCAAAATATTGTAAAAACCTCACCTAACTTTTTTTGAAAAATAATTTATTTCACTGCGCAGAATTAGAGCAACACTTACTATAACGAAACGCACTAATCAGTCGAGTCGGCAAAGAGGGGAAAGTTTTAGTGCAGTGCAGAGAACAACGTGGAGGGGCCGAACAGCCGTATAAAGGCGAGCGTTCAGTAATGTTTATGTATTCGCATCATTTATGTTCGTGACTTTCATGAGTGAGCGTAGGCGATACGAACGCATGAATGTTTGCACATAAAATACCGACAAATATATTATATAACATGCTGAAACATTTACTGTTTGAAGAAGTTTATATGAAATCACAAACTGGACGGCCTCTATTAAATATTTGATTCATTAAATATGTTTATCGATGTCCGACTTGGTAATGTATAATCTGAATACTTGCTCCAGAAGGAGACAAATGCTTCTTTTTATAGGAAAGAGAACAGTAGATTATATAGAATAAAACAAACATTTATATCAAATGATAATTTTTCGTTATATCGTTTGCCACGGATTGCAGAACTGTGCTTTATACTTTGTAGGTGGCGTTCACACTTTCACCTGTTGGTACACGTCAAATAGTTGTCGCACTTTACATATTTAATTCTATCATCTTCGTATTATAAATCCGCCATACTTGCTACTACGTTTTCTAGTTTCTTCGAAATACACCGTTTCCGAAACGTATGTAAATGCGACATTTTCTAAGTATGTGTGTACTGATAAGTACTCATAAAGACCAGTAGAATAATGTGCTTTGATACGGATGCTCGAGTTCCCTTGCCACCCCTCTTCGTTGCTCAGCGCACTGCATTGGAAACTGCCCCGCTTTGCCGAATCTACTAATCAGTTTGGTATACTGAACGAATTAGTGATAGATATTTTTTGGTCAAATATTACCATTTAGAGAAGTTCGTGGTTCAGTGAACATAATGAAGACATCTAAGTTTGCTTAGGACAGAAAGATTTACGGATAGATGAAGATATTTCCAAGAAGCGACCTACACTTTTAAACAAACAATTCTAAACGAGATCTGTCAATTAACAACCGCAAAATTGTATTATTTGCAGTATACAAGTAAAAAACTTGCAAATATAAATCGTGCAAAATAACAGCAAAAGATCAGCTAGAAGGATTCTAATACAGTATCCACAAAAACTAAATATATTGGCAGGCATAATTGGAGACGACATTTCTTCCTCCGCGACGGCTAGTTTCTATTTAGATGTACTCCGCAATATGATTATATTCGAATTAATTACTTTATTTCCAGATTTAGGTAATGGTGTGGTATTGAGAGACCTGATTTCAACAATATAAGACCCTACCATAATTTGCTGCTGATGTCAGAAACTCGTAGATGAACAATTTCAAGCGAGGTTGTACCAGATCTGATTTGTCTCAATTTTTATCTCTGGACCAAGTGTTGTCTATTCTACCAAACCGAAGACTGTAGATCTGGAAAACAGAATTTTAAATGCAGAGCATATGTGCCATCAACATTTGCAAAACGTTTTTTGGGGATTGATAAATTTTAATTATTATTAAAAGATTATTGCATTTGCATTCTTTTAATCTTTTAATATTTCCAAAGCAATTGAACTTACAGTTAGGCCGGTACAATAAAACATATTCTAAATTACTTGCAGATTTATAATAAGCAATAATATACGACTTCAATTAAAAAAAAATGACGTGATACCACCTTTAACAACTAATGACGTCACTCATATACTGAAGGCATAACAAAAGAGTCCAATTTTAGCCCCATGTATTGTCGAAAACCAGAATTCATTATTATATATTTTTCTTTTGTAATTAAGGTGTTCCGGGATATTTGTCCATTTTTGTATGACATAATGTCCATTCTGTTTATGGAAGTACATTTTCCAATAATAATGGCAATAGTTGGGTGTACACGGAGTGTTGTGTCTTGGCGTAATACCCTATATTCCACGATGTATTTGCAAGAGTGGATTATTGAATGGAAATTTGCGAAAACTCTAGTAAGACTGTGACAGAACTAGTAACTTTTATTGGACAGCAGATTATCATATAGTATTTTAATGATTGTATATAGTATTTATATTGTTTATAGTATTTTTTCGAAGAAATCAACATTTGCGTTTTTTATATTATTGGTAAATTGACAGTACAATATGTTAGAGAAAAAGACGCATTTTGAGTGGTTTTTGGTCTGCATAACATTGTATTAAATGTTGTAGAGTATAGAAACGATATAAAATGATAACCATATATGATGACCACAAGAAACGCAAAATAGTAATATATATAAATAGACAAAATACTACAAAAGAGCATTATTTTGTCTATACTATTTACTTTATTTTGCAAAAATGGATGTATTTGTACTTAAATGATAATCCCTTTGAATAGATTGATACATCCTCCCCTCTCCTCAACGGTGGAGAGTACCGTTCCACTAAAAATGATTACGTTTCTCGTGATCACATACACAATATTATTACCGTAGTGCTTCTAAACAGTCCCAATAATCTTTAAGATTCTTGGTTGGGTTTTCTAATAATACTTGAAATGGGTTCCTGGTACTATCAAAAAATACGACAAGCTTGTTAACGTCTTTATCATCTTTAGAGTCAGCAGTTTTACAGGGTCCAGTTAAAAAGAAAAATAGCATCCGATTTAAGGAACACATGAAATTTAATGCTTGGCGTATGTACCAATTAATATTGACGTAGAGATATCGCCATTTCACATTTACTTTTGAATTCTTTTCATTAATAATTAACTCCATAGTGGCTCCAGTCAAACAGACTACCAGTACTTTATTATCTTCTATAATGTCCACGGCTAAAAAGATATTTCTTAGAAATCATTAACTTTGAATAATTTAGTACAACATACTTACATGTAATATCAATGTTTCCCGCATGATATACGTAACTACTAACTGTCTTTCCAGCTTCATTAAATAATAAGATTATTATATCACTCCCTTTTGTAAGTAATAGGTAGCTTTTATTCATATGCGTAAAAAAATTTATATTCGTAACGGAAATTTCGTCTGTTTCTGATAATATACGTAAGCTACTAGTAATTATTATCTTTTCTTTGTCAAAATTTGTTAATTTCAAACAATTTACTTCACCTCGAGAGTTTCCAACGAATAATAAAGCTAAAACGGAAACAAAGTTATTAATCATTAATCGACATCTATCACAGTTTAAAGGAAATAACTAAAACACGTATACAATCGTATCCTGAGGGTGTCCTGTTTTGAAAAGCATTGGGTAAGATGCATATATTTGATAAATTTAGAAAACTACTTTTGGGAAAGCGCAATACTGTAATAAACATTTATCTTATGTAACGGTATTAGAGTGGGAGTGAGAATTTTTAGGGTTTCCTGGTAAACAGGAGTGTACAAAAGTGTTATTTCCCACAGCTAGTCTCTACCACTTACGGGTAATTTTAGAAGAAAAGACTAGGAAGAAAAATCGAATATTACCTAATTAAAAGATCCTATATGTACTTACTAGGAATGAGTTGCTTGGTGTGCGTAGAAACATGATTATTCATGTAAATCTATGCCAATAAATAATAGTTATAAATTTGGAACTATTAGTACTGATTTGTTAACAAATTTTGATAAACTTCTACATTACCTTTACACCTTTATTCGCGCAAAAGAAGCTGCGATTCAATTATTGCAGTATTTTATATTTTTTAATATTTGTATAAATTAATTACATATTTGAATAATGGAGTAACTGGTAAAGCAATGAAACAAAAAACTACAGCAATCTTGTTTAATTTCAATATACTTCCGCTACCTGTCCTCAAACGACTTTATATCACTGGAAAGAACAATATGATTCTGTTCATCGTCAAATAAGAATTTATTAACCTGTTTCAATTGGTTACCAACTGCAAAATGATATTTTTTGGCAATTTCATTTTTTTAATATAAAAAGGCGTTGGATTTTTGTTTCTTTTTTCATAATCTCAGAATAATTTTTAAGCATTCGTTATTACACATTTATACAGAATGGAGCACCACATTCGCCTAGGTTGATATACAAAAAAACGGTAACGTATATGTATATTAATCTTTTCTTGAAGCATGTGTAGGTACATTGGAGCAAATTCTAAAATTAATTTGAAAAATATAGAGTTCCCAAAAGGAAGTTATACATCAAACACCATGTATATTACTGCACATTGCGATGACGCAAACTAAATAAAGCCAAGTTACTGCGATATTCCCTATGCCTAGACTCAACATTTTCTGGGATATTTAACAATACCTACTTGAAAATGTAGATCAATATTTAAAATGTAGTACCTGCTGTATGTATTTTTAAGTTGTATTGTTTCAATAGCAAAACCATAACAACTAATGCTAAAATAAAGGTTTCTAAAAATCATACGGGGTGGTTAAAATCTTACTTCTAACTGTGGCTACCATTAATGTTCAATGACTTTCTTATTTTAAATGGAACATCCTGTATCTAACATCGTACTTCGATTTTAATTTTATTTTTCGTTTAAATGATATTAAAGTCCCCTATGTCTATCTCTTGTAGTTTCTTTGTGAAAGTCAATTCAACATTTTAATTAGCCATTATGTACAGGATGTCCCGTTTCAACGTGGATCTAAGATATTCGCCATATTTGTAAAAATAGAGAAAAAAGTGATGCAGAAAACTTATCCCGATTTATGTTCTGCATAACCTAAAAATATTTTTAACTATGCAGAGTGCCTCGAAAATAGGTAAACACATACTTGCTCCGTTATTTTAAATGGGACACCCTACATATTTTGGCATTTTTGGATAGTACGCCAAAAATATTCCCAATAGTTATGGAGATATTTTACGTTTTTGTAAAAACTATCCCGATTCGGTGTTTTTCGTATGCTGAGATAGCTTGATCGTGAAAATAGGTATCGAAATGAAATCAAGAATATATTCATATATTCATTCGGACTCATCGCTGGCAGCGCTGTCCTAAGCAATTGCATTCAATACTACGCTAAAGTCAGCGCTGATGCTAGCGGACGCCATTTTTTGCAGCGGAAAAAAATGCGCTGCGAAAGTAAGCGAAAGGGGAAAGCAATGGAAAGAGTTAGTACACCGCACCCCACCGACGATTGCAGAAAATATGCTTTACGTAAATAAACATTTTTTCGGTATTGTTACCCATTTTAACTCTTTAAAGCAATAATGTCAAGGTATTTAACGGATAATTATTAACTCACACGCATCAAACGAGGAAGTGTGATTTTGACGTTAGACTTTGACAATAAATCTTTGAGAACGCTTATTTTCAATGGCACACTGGGTAAGTATCGATGAATTATGTGTGTATTTTTCAAAAATTCTAATTATCTACTAAACTATCAATTTTAGGTATGGCACATGTGGGATATAAAAAATGTAGAATTAGGCGCTGAAGACGACTAAGAAATAAAATATGGGGGATGCCATTTGAGAAAATTAAGTTATGTTTCTTCAAAATTTCGAAGAGTTAACGTGCCATCGTAAAATAATCACGCAATGCAGACAGCCGTCCACGGCGCTAAAATATACTGCAACATGTTGTTTAAGCATGTTATGTATTCTAAATTGATATCCGAAAAATCAAGTGTTCTCTGATTTTTTGAATCAATGTCCGCTATAGCAATTTTTTTAACGAATAACTATAAAATGCACAAATCAAATTAAAAAAAAACTAAATATACAGGATGTTTCATTAAAAATAACAAAGCAGATTGCGACTTCCGGTATAACCGGAAGCGCTAGAAATATAATAATATTTAATTGAAGAGAACAGAATCGACTATATATAATTATAATATTTATATTTTGGCCAACCCCATAAACTTCTAATGAACGGTCTCGCTGAGACGCCCTGTATAGTGTCCCATTTAAAATAACGGAGCAAGTATGTGTCTACCTACTTTTGAGACACTCTGTATAGTTAAAATATTTTTATTTTGTGCAGAACATACATTGGGATAAACTTTCTTTATAACTTTTTTCTCTATTTTCACAAATGTGGCAGATATCTAAGATCCACGTTGAAACGGGACACCATGTACAAAAAATGTGGTTATATCAATATAGCTGTGACAGCTATGACATGATGACATTAATAATTTCAGATGTTAATTTTGTTTAAATTATTCTTGAAAAGTAGGCAGTGGTGCATTGGACGTTGTTTTATATTTATTTGAAACCAGGCAAAAATTAACTAAACATGTCTTATTGCATATAAGTCTACACCATAAACTTAATACAAATAACAAATGAACACAAAAAAGCTAATGATTTAAATATCACTCAGAGTGTGTGCTTCATAGTAACATCTACAATACCAGTGATCAGATTACCAAATTAGATCGATCATGGCAATATTGTTATAGATCTGGTAAACAAGTATAAATAGTTTTGAAATAATACATTTTTTATTAAGCTTTCACAATCCACTCAGGGATAACAAAATTTGGTGTTAGACTGGTAAATAGAAAGAAAAGTAAAAGTAATTTATCAAAATTATAAGAGATCAGAGCTGCTTACCTTTGCTACCTATAGACACCCATTTCATTGCTGTAATATTTGTCATGCTGGCATTAATTACGTTCATGTAATTAATCTGTGGATGTTCAAGTTTCTTTGATTTGACTGTACTTACTTTCCAAAATGAAAGATCTCCACAAGAATGTGCAACAATTAAAATACAATAATTATTTATTACACTGGTCCAAATAATTGCTACAAATATAGTGCATATTTATAATTCATGTTCAAATAAAATGTATAAGCTATGTACCTGTTGGAAAAGTTTCATGTACTCTGCGCTTTAATTCATTAAATTGTTCTAATGGATTCATATCCTTATAGTCCTGCCATGCACCGAAACACATTTCTGTATACATTTGAGATATATCGCAGATTGGAACATACTCTTCGTAAAAAGTTATATCAATTTCCTTAGTTATAATTTGCACAGAGCCAGTATTACTTAATGTTGCCAAAATACAACTATAGTCATTTATTATTTGAGGAGACCATGTTGTTTTCATTATTTTTGGTTCCACTGGACTACCTTCATTTAAAATAGGTGATAACTCTGTACTCAAAATTCCCTCGTAAAAAGTATCTTGCGGCAAATCATTTAAGAACAAATTAATATCAATACCAAGATTTAGGGCTAACATAAAATTGGATGGCGCTACGGAAAATTTTTTTACGACTAATGATGGTGAGGTATTTTCAGCAGCAGCTTGTATTTCATAAATATATAGTGCAGAACATGTTGGGATAGATATACACCCGTTTTTTGATATCTCAGAATGAGTTCCTATTACTTTACATGGCAATTCGATATCTTCTATATGCTTGAAACTAAACGACATAATTGAATATTTCAAATTGTATGTATTTTCGTATTTTGTAATAATTTTCAGGTTATGTTTTTAAATTTGACAATTGCAAAAGTTTGTTTTTCACACAGTGTTGCCAGTATTGGTTCGGAACAGTAAGTAACAGCAAAAGTAAATATCACCAGTTGACAAGGTTAATAAAGGATATTTTCACTTACAGTCGAAAGCAAAAAAAGTAGACACATCAAAACGATTCAGTTGTCTGTCAATATTTGATTTTATATATAATTACACTGACACTAATGATATTTCTAAATAAAGCCAGGCTTAGAAAGTAAACTTTTTGTCTTTTTTTTTTGCTTTTGACCGGTACAGACGGAGGGTAAAAAAAATCACTAGCTATTTAGATTTCATGTTTTATTTCTATTTTTATGTTGTAAATGCAGCAAGCATATCCACGAACAACCTCTAAAGATTAAACGGGGCGATTGTACGTACAAAACTACCTATGAAAAAAAACTTTGGTCTGGAAGCGCTTTTTAAAGGAGTTACCGCACTTTAAAGATGGCATCACAATAGTATGGGTGCATTCCGAAATCTGTTGAGAGTAGTGACAGTACCGAATTAGCCTGGGGAGGCGTTTACCCTATTGCGTTCTCCCCATAAAACTCCTCTGTCACTACCCCATCCCTGATCTCATAGTCTCAGGGAAATGGGCGTGGCTTGGAGTAATAGTCAGATAGGGGAGGGCACTTGTGCCCCCGATGCCGTTGGTATATACGGTGGATAAGTGAGGCACCCTACGGCGCTTACCCTTAGAACTCTGCAGCTACACCACCCCATCCCGGTGAGCCACACACTGGGGAACGGGCGTGGTGGGAGAATTTTAGTAGGGGAGGACAAAAGTCGGTTCGCCGAGGAGTAGTCCGCCCTCTGGTTGTCTTGTTGGTTTCATCCTAAAACAACTCGGTGACTCTGGGACCCTACGGTTTCACTGTAGCTGCTGCTGTATTTCTGTGTCGGTTGGGAGAAAGAGCATCGGGGTTGGCATTTCGGGGTAAGGCTTCGGCCTGGCCGTCCTCGTAGTACAGGCTTCATTCACGGGTGGGCTGGTTGTACCTCACGGCCAGATTCCGTTTCCCACGCTTGGCCGATAGTCGCCATCCGCAAGGAGGCCTAGGCCCCGTGGGGTTAGATGTAAGCTGACAAGGGAACTTGTCTAACATGGATAGCACGGGAAGGGAGGAGTCCACCGGTTCTCCGGTCCTCTCCGACAGGTGTAGGTCTCTTGCGGGCCGCTGGTTTTCGCCCTCTTTGTCCTGAGGAATGTGAGGATTCCCTGAACGCCGTATACCTAACGGTAGGTCGGCAGTCGGTGCCTCTTAGGAGTGCCAGCAACCCCATGCGAGTACCGAATTAGCGTTCCGTAATCAGTTTATACATGCTGAGGAAACTATGGGTGCATTCCGAAATCTGCTGAGAGTACTGATAGTACTGAATTAGCGTTCCGTAATCAGTTTATACATGCTGAGGAAATTATACAAAGCGCCATGTCAGTAAAGAGTGACGTCATAAGTTACTAGTGAAGCTGCTGTTGGTTATGAGGTGAAGTCAAGGCTATATATACACGAGCTGGCAACTATTTGAAAGATAACATCCTATTATCTAGTTAGATTCTTCACATTTTGATATTGGTTGAACTGGGTGTGTCATGTGTAATGTGTACGCTGTTGACTGTATTGTAGTAGAGTTTATATGCTGTCAAGCACTGATACGTCAACCGAACTGGTGAATGGCTGAAATCGTTCCGAAATTGCGTGACGGCATATGCTCAATTACTTTACTGAACTATTACGGAACAATCTCTGCTCTTCGATCTCAGTAAAGCAGTAACAGCTATTCGCACGCGTTCAAGTTTAGAAAACGAGCCGCTAGGCAAGTTTTCTACAGAACAAGCGCGCAAAAATGGTTTATGAAACGTGTATTTTATACTATTTTTTCTATTTCGGTTATTAAAAGTTCAAAAAAGATTAAAATGAGACATGTTTAAATAAAATTCGCATGCGATAAAGTAATATTTTATGCAACCAAAACGGGTGTCGTAAAGTGAACTTTATAGCACCAGAATAGAAAAAATTGGTTTTTGGTCAATTAATCTTGAACTACATTTAATTTACGATTCAAATTTGGTACATGACAATGACAAATGATGGTTTATACTTTCTATGTTTATTGGTCAGTGACTATCGCATACAGGGTTGGAAAGGTGTCACGGGCCCTATACATTCTGGAAACTGCGATAGCTCCCTTATTATATATTATATCTGAACCCAAGTTGACATAAACTTTTTTCATACTTTTGTATGTACAATCCCTTTCATTCTTTAGGGGTTGTTTGTGGACATCCTGTATATTAAACTTATATAGGTTTAGCTTATCTCGCTTTTGAGGGCCTTGGTTGTGGTTACTCTTTTGATGGAAATGGATCCGTCCTATTTTTTATTTTTGCTCAATCAGCCTTTCGAAATAAATATATTGGATATAAAGGATATTTTCTTGGGAAATGGGGGAATAACAGTAGACTAGCGTCTATGTATATGAAGCCTGAGTTAAATTTTAAATCTGTATATTGTCAAACACGGAAACTATTTTTATTAAAAATTATTAAAATTGAAATGCAACGGCACTACTAAAATTTAAATTAATGGGCTACTTGACTTGACTCGGGTGTTTCTTGTATACACAGCACGTTTAAATTTACTGAATATTTCATTAATTTAGATATTTTGTAAAATATTAAAACAAAAGTACCTATCTTTCAATTTCTAAGTCCACTTGTAGGTCAATCAAACAGCAAATTAATTAAATACCAATTTAATTTGATTGACGTACAAGTGGAAATACTTGAGGAATTGAAAAATAAGTACGTAAAGCTCATAACATAGATATATTAATAAAACATCTTGACAAATTTATCATTGTATGATTTATTATGTACATACTATGTATGCACATAGATCCATAATACAAACTTATTTAATAAATACTTGATTGTGGTTGACAACCTTTCTGGCGAAGACAAACATCTTTGCTTTTCTTTCGTACGAAATTAGATTGTTCTACAAATACGATCTTCCATTTTGTACAGGTTCTTTCTACAGTTTTCATTGTGCAATTATTTATAATGACACTTAAATATAGGCAAATATAGCTACAGCGAAAATCGGTTTCAATTTTCAAACTTTTAAGCTTCATACAAAAAGCGCTAGAGCATATACGCAGTTGTGTATGACTGAAGCTTGGCAGGCTGCGTGTACAGATTGTGGATTAAGTAATGTCTTCCCCTTTGAAGCACTTATCAAACTTTCTTCCGCTCATACCCGTTCGGTATTTATTCAACTATGAATAAATTCACACAGGAAACCCTAATAGTAATATCAATTCAAATAACTATTAAAAAATTTGAATATCTGTCTGCTACTACTGACTTATACAACTTGAATAACGTATATTAATATATATCTTAGCAATCACATTGTAATATATCAGCTTATATGCAAATGAAATACGATATTACTTTGCGATTAATTCAGGAATAGTTGTTTTCTGTATTATGAAATTACAGAGTTAACAAATACATATTTACAGGTTTTTTAACTGTGGTGACTGCTAAATGCACAGCTTCTTAAGCTATATCAGTACTCTGACTAACGATGCAACTCTTGATGTGTAGTTTGTGTGTGTAATTGTGTTCAATAGCCTTGCGATAGCAGTATGTCGCAGTTTATCATGCCGCCCTCTTAATCACTTTGCTCTCAACAACGAATGATAGATCGATTGGGATCCAATTCTATGATAAAAATGTTACCGTTCTCTCGAAGAATTGAACTCCGGCGCTAGCGTTCTGTTACAACACTAGGCATTTGCTTAATCATTGCGGCTATCGAGCTGTTGCTTATTATATTCCAGGTTTAGCTTTGTTTGGTCAGTCATTACTGGGTATATATTATATTTGTAAGAGATACATGACTATTATACATTACTGTTTGATATCCGTACAAAAAAAAATTCTTCTATAAAAAGACAAAATGCTATTGTTGACCAGTAAGTGTGAATACATTAATCTTATTTTGTTGCTAGAGTAATGTTCATAATTTGCGTAATTCATCTAATAACTTTTCTTAAATGGATATTCAAATTCAATTTTCCGTTCTCTCTAGACCTAAAATTTAAACTTACCTTAGAGACGTCAAAAAAAACTTATAAATTTGTACAAAGTTGAATTTCTCTATAAATAACTTTAAAATTAACTTGTCAAGCAAGTGACCTTATGAAAGATAACTTTTGCGTTTAGAATAGGTATAGAAAAATAGTTTGAACCGGATAAGTTCTTTAAATATACAGGTAGTGTCGGATATGTAGGTACTCAGAATTATGTGGATACATGATTAAACAATTTTTGATCAAACTTTATTTAGAATTATTTACACGAAAACTTTTAAAATTAGAAATAAATACATTCATATTTAAAATAACTCATTGGGATTTATAGTTTGCGTTTATAAGTCAGTGGACTTAACTATAAAAATGGCACAAATTTATATTAAACTGTACATAGATTAAGCATGAGCCATGAAATTATTTTACATTAGTATAAAATAAGGTAATCATATTAATAACATTCGGTATAAATCATTAAAAGTAATTAAATACAACACTTGCTCATTGTATATAAGAATCTGAGAAATACCTAAGGAAAAATTAGGTTTAACACAGTTCATGATATACTGGAAGCTCATCATATGCAGAATTAAGTGAAATGGCAATTAAAGTGCGAGCTGGAAATATAATTAAACAAAACTATATTTCAGGGTAAATAGATACAGCAATGGGAATAATACAATATCTATTGCTAATAATCTGATTGTAACAACCTAGTCTTTTCCATTCTTCTAATAACTTTATTCATTTTTTTAATGGTAGCTTGCATGACCTCCACTGTTTTTTCCAATTTATCAATCCGTTCGCGTAAATGAACATTTTCAGAATAATCTGTATTTGTCAAAGTTCGATTACTATATACGATTGAATTATCAGAAGGAAAACTAATATCATCGTATAGGTGTCTACGATTGCGAGCGTTAAGTCGACTAATGGTATTTAATTGGCCTGAATATCTACAATCACTACAACATTCTGACCACATCCTTAAATCTACTTTAGGTATCTCAGAGCAGTCAACGTATCCGCCTTGCCTATTGGCTAGAACAAAAACATTTGGCGATACTTGAGTAATATTGTCACCATTGTCGCACAGAACTCGCGCTAATGAATATTGTTTGATTTGTGTAAGCTGTTCAGGTTTAAACGTAGATGGATTTTCATAATAAAATCTATCACCATCTCTCAATTTTCTAAACTGCTCAATTAACAGACATCTAAATAGTGGGCCAACTTTTCCTCCTTTAACTTGATCTTCAAGAACACCTCCCACCCATACATCAATATTACCAGGGTGACCATATAATTCCTGTAGTTTTCGTCTAACACCTTCATCTGTTATTTCATTTTGTAAATCATCGAATGAGTCTACTTCGGTCATGTTACAAAATTTTCGGAACTCGATATATCCTGGAATTGCATGGTCTCTGGAACGCTGTATATTAATAGCAGCCAAATCCAAAGCTACAGCGTGCGCTGATTTGAAAAGCTGCTCGGTGAGTTCAGTATTCAAATTTTGATTGGGTTTCTTTAGTTTTGCTGGAACCGCGAACAAACCTCTTAAGAGTGGATCGATGCCGCCTTCTTCGATAATTCGCCATGGTGCAAAAAATGCCTTGTGCAATTGTAAATTTCCTTCGGGAATCGGCAGGAATGATGTATTAAGTCTATGTAAAATAGGATTTATGAGCGTATGCCCGAAACGAAGGGCAGCAGTAGCGAAAACATTTGATATAGAAGGATTAGCAAGAGGGTCGTATTCTTTATAGTCTTCTAATATTTTCATACCCTCTTCACCTATAATAAATGGTAACCAATGTTTATATGTAATATGTTGCATAGCAGCTCCTACTATTTTCCTTGCTTCTTGATACAATAAATCGCCTTCCCAATGAGGGTTTAGCCGTCTTAATTCTTTGGCAAGTCTATTATGTTCTCTCATCCAAAGTGTATGCATGGCTATAAGCCCGACTTGTTCATTGGCTCTAATATCGCCAGCTAAAAAGCAATTTACAGAGCTTTCACTTAAATTTCTTCTGCAATCCATTCCTTGGTTGCTTGCATACGGTAGCAATGGTTTTCCGCCGGGATATATGTGGCCGCTTCGTAGTCGTCCTAATTCGTTCGATAAATCTCTTAAGTCTCTAGCTAGCTCGTCTGAAAATCCATAAACTTGAGATGCATCTATAAATGACGTCAATTGGTTAATTTGTTCTCTAGGTTGTATGGAATCAAAAAATACTGAAGTCATCCCTGAACCACAAATGGCTGAAGATCTGACTAAATCTATACATCTTCGATTTTGAACTCGTGGATCTCCAGGCGGAATATCAATGGGGTAACACGGAGCCGCATAATCGCACGACTTCTTGCAGTCAATACCGTCCCAGCTTTCTGAACTAACAGACGGAATAGCATGATCCAAATCATGATCTAAAAATTGACCCCATTGCATTACCATATGTGTAATTTCGGAGTCGGGTGAGATTGTTTTGGTTGCTATTAGTGTTGTTGATACTAAGCGAGAACTCGGTTTTGGAAAACCGTAATACTTCATATCTTTATTCCATCCAACTGGAGTACTGAAACCGTTTTCGTATATTGGTTTCAGAATTCGTCTAAATCCAGTTAGGGATGCGCCCCACATAGGATTCTGTAAATTATTGCATGTGCCATCTATATTTCTATATTTTGTGTGAAAGCACATATCCGTACAATTTCTTCTAGTTCTATGGGCCATACAACCGGATAATTGAGCTACTAAGTCTAAGTGTTCTGGAGACAAGATTTCTCTATAATTAAAATCTGAAGTGGAATTCATTGTTGCCCCTTTGGATATATGTTTTCTAATATTTACTAGGGTTCTCTCGTAAACTTCAGCTGCTCTAGCTAATTCTCTTGCGGGTGCATCTGGGTATCGGATGAGTCTAAATAAATCAGCTGAGCTATGCGGTTTGTTAGTAAAAAGGTTGTGTATTGTTTTATTAATAGCTTTATCTACTTCATTGCTTGCTTCTAGGAATGCAATTTTTACAAATTTGTCCCCAATATTAATTCCATTAGGATTTGGATCTTCTTTTACTGTTATATAACCAGATGCAGTTGCTCTGCCATAGTCATTAATTGCTGTGCATTCGTAACGACCTTGATCTTCTGCTGCCAAATTATATATATATAGATTACCGTTTATCGATGTTCTCCATCTGCCAGTTCTTTGTAGTTCTGAACCGTCTTTGCGCCATTGTACACCTGGCGCCGGAGTACCCGCTGCCTTACAAGGTATCTCTATTGTGCTTCCGGCTAATGCTTCTAAATCATACGGTCCATACACAAATGATGGTTGACGATTGCTAGTGTCTATAATGGTTAATTTGGCACTAACTTCTCGATAGCCTAAGGAGTTTCGCGCTTCACAAACATACAAAGCTTCATCGGATTCGTTCACATTGATTATTTCTAGTTTGCTGTTATCTTTGTTTAATTTAATTCTACCATCGTTAACAATTTCAACATCATTCTTAAACCAAATTAGTTCTGGATCTGGTGTACCTACTGCGACACATTCGAATTTTGCATGACCACCTAAAGGTATTGAGATGCTATCTGGGTGAACGGTAAATACTGGAACAGCTGAAATGAGAAAATATTTACATCATTTCAGTTTGCAATGTTTATTGATTTATTTGATATTTATTTGAAAACGCTAATTGTATCTGTATACAATGTGTCCGGGAAAATGTGGCAAATCTCTCGGATGGGACCTCCTCTGCCTGTCCAACGGTTTGGATAGACGTTATTCAGGAGATCGCGTATAGCAACGGTAAAATGAGGTGGGGTCCCATCATGCATAAAATACATGCTTTGGCGGGTTGCAAGTGGCAAATGCTCTATTGAATCCAGAAAAGCGTTCTGAAGGAACTGTAAATAAAGTTCACCATTCAATTATGGCGGCAATACGCATGGTGCAATGAAAAAAATGCCAATTATTCCTGCCCAAACATTAATTGATTGGAACTGATGTTGATAATGATGAACGACAGTGGCATGAGGGTGTTCATCAGCCCATACATGCGAATTATGTAAATTTACAATACCATTTTTGGTAAACCCTGCTTCATCGGTAAAAAGAATAGTGCTAATGAAGTTTGAGTTTGTTCGTTGTAGTTTAAAAGTTATTTAAGAAAAATTGATTTCCAGTGGCGTCCTTTAGGAGGCCGTATCTCCGTAGGGAGGGCCGCTAGGAAAAACATTATGGGAACTTGTGATCTTATTTTTTAATGTTCTATCTGAATCCGAGAGATTTCCCACATTGTCCCGGACATATTGTATAATGTTCCGATTGCATATAATTAAACTGTGTCGACAAATTATTAAAAATGTTATTAAATGTGGAAATGATGTGTGCCTACCATTTTGTGTTACGCAAATGCTGTGTGCATTGTAATATAAATTACGATGTGTGAATGATACATTCAGCTCTTGGACCATTGGAGTGATGGAAACAGAAAAACAATTGAGTATTCCATCTTTAAGTTAGTTACTGAAACTTCCCTTTTTTAAATGGAACACTCTATACATTTTATTGCCGTTTAATTGCAAATTTAATTCTGAACTAAAATTTTGAAGTTATTATAATAGCTTTGTCTTGAAACCATTTCATTTATCTTAAATTTTCTATAAAGCTTAAAAAAATATCGAGAATTCCGAATGTACCTCGCTTTCCATTTTTTCTACATATTATGTATGTTTGTAACATATCACACTTTTCTAAACTACGAAACGCCATCTTTATACTTAAAATGACGATAAAAAATGCTTAAACACAGTGGCATAAAACGTATTGTTAGTAGTAAGTCAGGCGTAAAATATATAAATTCAACTGGTTTTTCATAACGGGGTTGCTTTTTTTAGTATAAAATATTGTACTAACTTCTTTATTTTTTAGAGAACACAATTTAATTATAAAACAACAACAAAATAAACACGTATTTGATTTAAAATAATTAATTCTACTTAGAATGTTTTAAAATCCTTTCTCGCTTCTCAACACATTTTTCTGTTCGTGTCAGGATATATAGAACACTTTTCAATAGTACCCTGACATCTACTCCTACTTCATAAAGTTCTTTTCGAATTACATTTTCCAGAACTTCAACATTCTCGTACCTTCTTGGATTAATTACTATTCCTAAGATAGGTAACTCTATAAGAAAAAATCGGCTAAGGTTAAATTAGGATGCCATGAAATCGGCCCATTAGTTCCAATTTCTCTGTCCTTAAAACAAATTATTCAGGAGACGATTAGTTTCTCGGTAGTTGTGAGCAGCTGCTTTATTCAGCCGAAAAATCATATTTTGCGTGCTTATAATATCTATTTAATTTAACAAATTGTCCAAAATATCTCCCTTAAAATCCACGTATCTTTTGCCGGTGATAGAATCTTTATAGATGAAAGGTCCCTGAAATTTGAATGAAATGATATCATACCAAACTGAGAAATGAAAATGAATTTGAGGACCTCTAGAATTTATCTGTAGAAGGTTATTTCTTTATCAGTACTGATGGTTTCTTCTGTTAAACGTTCCATAATTGGAAATGTTTGCTACGCTGCTCTAGATAACACTGTATTCCGGAAATTATTGTCGCTCTGTTAACAATAGTTAATATAAGTAATTAGCATCTTTAACAATCTCTCTTATCGAGTTCGTGAGACAACTTTCGAAACAATCAACTGCCGTTTCCATTGTTTTATTAATTATACAAGATCCATGATCCGGTTAAGCACAAAATAGGAATAACTGCTCGTAATGTTCTTTTCCTCTTAAAGAACATTTTCAACACATCAACAGTTCATTTATGTAATTTCTTTTTCGCGAGCAGAAATGATACAGTTTGAGTGATATTTGTAACAGACTGTAACCTAAATCAGAGTTGCAATAGATTGTTCCATTAAAAAATTCTTATTTTGCCTGAAAACTCAAAAATATTTGTCGACCAAAATGCTACTATTTTTCCAATAATGCGCACCTAATTTATATCACCATATATTATTTACCTACGAATCACGTTCCTACGCTGATAGATTAGCAACTATGCTAATAATTAATGGCAATAAAGATCGTAGCTAATCATGACTGATAACTTTAGTTTAACTAAATTGTAAATACTTAAATGGCATAAAAATATATTATTCATGAATAATAATTACCTTATTTGATGATTTTTGATTAATGGTTATGCGCGTATAAACTATTTTGCCCGTCAACGTACATAGTTAGTAGTATGCGCTTAATTGACTAATGTGTAACTCTAACGCTCATATTTATAACAGCAACTATGTGAAATTCAAATTACCATTAATAATGATGTCTGCTGAAGCGCTAATCCTGCCATGAGCGTTTGTAGCGTCGCACCTGTAAGTTCCAAAATCGTTCCTCTGAATTGATCGAATTGTTAGTGTGCCATCGCTGTCTATGTTATAATGATTAGAAGGTAATAGTATTACTCCGGACTTTGACCAGGTGATGAACGGTTGTGGTACTCCTGCAGCTTTGCAAGTTAATTTCACTTCCGCTACACCTTCGTTTGTTGTTACTGACCGCGGGGCTTCAGTGAACCTGGGTTTCTCTGGCAGTTCTGTAACTAAGAGAGATTATATTTTCAAATATGTATACATAATTATGTAAAATTATCTAGATGTTTTTTGACATAAGGCAATTCTGAAAATAGGTTTAGACTTTTACAACCTTAAGATTAGATTTTTTATTATCTACACTTCCTGCAGAACTACACCTGTTCTTAGGCTTGAATTTTGATTGATTATAGTAGATAAAAACAATCATTATGTGCCATTGTACTCCAATGCTTTTGGCGATCAGTTGTAACTTCATATAAGACGGAGAACTTGTTAATTAATTATTAAAAGATCGATAAGATTCTCCATGTTCTATACAGTAGAATTGTAAATAATAAATTATATAGATAATAATATTGTTGCTGGACAACACAAACTGAGTTTTACGGTAGCTGCTACATCTTATTACGATTATAAGTATAGCTTTTGTTGTGTGGTACATTGGAATATAAATATTAAATGCGTATATTATTGGTTCAGAATATGAATATTATCTATGGAATTGATACTTACTCGTATTTCTAAATTCTAAATGAGTTTCTGGTCTAAGAACTATCATTCTTGCCGAACGGGATTTTACTGAGCCTTCCGGATTTCTTGCCAGGCATATATATTCTCCACCGTCTGCTTCTCGCGAGTTCTTAATAACTAAGCTACCATCTTCCATGATGGCCATTCTTTCATCGTCCACTTCAACTTCAACGTTATTGTGCATCCATGTTATTGAAGGGGTTGGGTCACCATTTGCGTTGCATTTGAAGATTGCTGTTTCACCACCAGCGATTTTAAGATCTAGTGGTTGTTCCATTATTTCCGGTGATTCTAAAACAATAGTAATGTCACATTTTTAGAAAATTCCATTGAATTCATATAGATAACTCACTGCAATTGAAATCTTTTATATTCATCGACTGTAAGGATTTCCCGTACATGTTTGATGGATACATACAGTTCACCGCGGCGTAGAGTGATGTTTCTTTTAGCATTCTTGCTAGCCATGCTATACTGCAGTCACATACGATCGAGTTGGAATCTAACCGTAATCTTTGGAGTTTTGGGAGATCGGAAAGTGTGCCAGCAGGCAGGCTTTTAATCTTATTGTTATACAGGAATCTAAAAAGGAATACATATGTTGACGTGTCTAAAGAATTAGTATTAAACAGTTTTATTATAGCCTTGATGTTTTAGCAATAGTAAAGTATTTCGATAAAACATCTTATTTCTTATTGATTAGTATTATAAGTGAATCAGAATATTGAAGTATACTTGCTTTATTGTTTTGTATTCCTTTCATCTCAATTTAACCAAGAGATTAATTGTTGCATTAAAAAATTATGTAATTCGTGTATTTACTTTGTAGAGAAGTTTAACGTGATGGTAGACTAGTATTTGTAATAAAACCAATAAGAACCAAGGAGACAATAAAAATGATTTGTGAATTAGATTTTACATGTTTTAAAGGAAGTACTATAAACCTATAATCCGAATAAAAAAGTGAATTAATGATGTATTTGTAATAACTAACATCGTATTACTATACCGTTGCCAAAACATCGTCGGTTATCCTTAGAAAATAACGTTGATTATAAAATACCGATTGCTGTGATTAAGTAATTACCTAATACGTCTATAACTTATTTTGCTTAGTTCTAACGAGATGGTACGGTAATCAATACAAAATATATTCCAAATTCATTCAAAATGTATATTTTTATGCATAAATGTTTATCGTAAAAGGTGATGGATGATCATACAGATATAGGTTTACCTTATCTTTCGACATGGAAATGTTTGCAGTGACTAGCTTACCGGGATTATTAAAGATTTATGGCATAAAGACTAAAAAGGTTTATATCATTAAAGTCGTTAAAAGGTGTATATAATACCTGCCATTAAGAAGTTTTCTCTTCGTATGCTTGTATATGTATGTCGAAAGATTAACAAAATGCAAATAAAAAGGGGTTTTGTGCATCTACGCGGTAAACACATAAAACGTTAATTATATAACTTGGTACTAATTTTACTCTCGTACATTTATATATATTTCGAAAATCTAGGAGAGAATTTGAGGTAAATTAAAACTTATATGTATATGGTCAATAATCAAAGCCTAATAGGACAGTTAGTTAACGAGAAAGGATAAGTTATTAAAAAGTTATTAAGTTATAAATATGGTCCAAGATTATTTTGAACAGTTACGTTATGGCCTTTGATTGGTGTAAGGATTAATTAGTGGTTCTAAGAATTCAACTTAATTTCCAGCGTATTAAAAAGCAAAGATTAATTATTAAAACTATTTCGAATACAAACATACTATTCATTCATAGTTTCTATAAAATTTGCACCTACATTAGTTCATTAAAATGGAAAGTGGTGTATTTATAATAGGAAAGAGTAATTGAAAAAATATACTGAAATGTAAAACATCATTTTTACAAGAAGTAATTCATTGGTGCCAGCCCCTTTTTACAATTCGTTTCGTAATTTAGATATGTGAATGAATGGCTGTATAATTTAAGAAGAGCTGTTGCATCAATTAAATGATGTTTTCTCTTTTATTATAAGTTTTTTTTTGCGTTTTTAAGTTGTTTCCTTGCACTTTAATTCGTTTAAATAATGACGAAGTGTTTATTCCATTTTTATTTATTTATTTAGTACTACAGAATTTGTATTTTTATTCCTATTCTTTTGGTTTACTACGTTTACTATATGTAAATCAGAATTCGCTTTGTTAGTGGATAATGCACACTCACACTGCACAGTCTTCAGGAAAAAAAGAGCATTTATTGCACTCGTCATAGATAATACGATAATACAGAAAAGAATGAACGGCACATTTCGTCATTAAAAAAAAAGACAGTGGTAACACTTACCTATGAATTTGTTGCTTTCTTTAGATTTAGTTCAATAAGATTGACGTATGAAATTTTGATGCGGCATACATATACAGGATAACAACTTAAACTACGAAAGCCTATTGTAGTGGGAGGTAAAATTAAATGTATCCATCTGCATTTTAGTATTGTCAACTGTTTTTATGACAGAAATGTCAGTGGTTATGTCAAATACTATGACAAATTATAAAACCGCTTTATAATTTGCACTTTTTTATTAATTGTGTATTCCACTAGGATAAAGTTTGATGGTTCGGTAAAGTATGTGACATGACCACTGACATTCTTGTCATATAAAAAGTTGACAATAGTAAAATTGATACGTTTAATTTTAACTCCCACCACCCTCTCCTATCAATAGGCTTTCTTAATACAAGTTGTTAGTGAATGCACTTCTTATAACAAACAACACAATCAAGCCTTGAAAGGATGACGTAATCAATGAGTCACAAGATTAGATAGTTCTGTTAGTCTGAATTTAAGACACAATATGCTCTATATGCACGACGGGGCGCCTGCTCACAATGCTTTTATTGTTAGAGAGTGGCTAAACGAACATTATCCAAACTGGTCATGGTGGTCCAATATCATAGCCGGCTAGATCACCCGATCTTAATTCATTAGATTTTTTTACTTGGAGTTTTATCAAAGAAAAAGTGTATGTTACGCCTCCCTTAAATGCTGATGAAGTGAGGGAGTAATTCAAACCATACCGCGAAGGCTGCAACTATGCCTTGAAACTGACGGCTTTCAATTTCAACATATAAGGCAATAACACAATGTGATAAGCGTACGATAAAAATTGTAATTGTAATTTTTAAATAAAAAAAAACTTTCGAAGTTAATTTTGTTTCGATAAATAAGTACTTATTGAATTAAAAAGCGTTGTTTTTTCATTTATTACAGTACAATAACATTAATAGTGCAAAACATCATACAATAGGTTTCTGTGCACCCTCAATTACAGCGCAAATCAATACAATCTTCAGTATTATACATACACTACCAGTCAAAATTATTTGCCCAAATAGATATTTGTGTAGATTTCTTGAAACAATTTAGTCTGCGCTACTTTGTACATGCTGATATTTGCCAATAAATAAAATAAGATATTCCATTAAGTAGTTGAATGAAATAGTCTCGTCATACTTACTTTTCCTTTAAATAGTGGTAATACCGTAATTACAGGTCTCGATAGGGTTGTAAAAGAACCGCAACAGTAATAAAATTTTATAATGTAATACATTCCAGGTATCAAAACTATATCACAATATTAGTTATGTTTGTATTCTGATGTTTACTTTTAGGAGAAATATGAATTTAGATTTAGTTTGTGTTCGGTTATTGAACATTGCATATTGTGATTAAAATTGCTATAGAAGTGGGATATAAAGCTATTATAATGCCAAAAGCAAGAGAGTTGTCGCTAGATATTCGCTCCTGATAATTATTTATCACAAACTAGGCAAAAGTAACAGAAAAATTGCACGGGAATTAAAGTTAAGTCGTCGGACCATCGACTATAATGTGAAGAAATATCGAGAAGCCGGTAGTTTTGAATAAAAAACGATCTGGGATAAAGTGACCACACCAGCGGACGATCTTAAAATTATAATTACAATAAGCGAAATAGAAGAAAGACACCAGAAATAACAGCTGAAATAAATTATAGACGACCAAAACGAGTCAGTGTGTTTACCGTACAAAGGAGGCTAAGACAGGGTGGTTTATTTGGCCGAATTGCAATGCGCAAACCTCTTCTGCGCAAACAATCCAAAACTTCGACTGCAGTGGGCTATGGAGCATCCGTTTTGGACAATAGAAGAATGGAAAAACGTTTTATGGACCGATGAGTCCAAATTCGAGCTCTTCGGTTCCAAAGAAGAGTATTTCGTCGAAGATCAAGGGGAACGAGCTGGGGAATCATGTAAGTACCTACAGTGAAGCATGGTGGAGGATCCATTATGGTGTGGGGATGTTTTGGCGGCACATCTACGGGAGATTTGATAAAAATAGAAGGTACCTTTGAAAAGAGCGTTACCGTGAAATTTTAGAGGAAAATGCAATACAATCTGGTATTCGAATAATTAGGAATAATTTTGTATTGCAACAGGACAACGAAAATTCAAAACTTTGTCCATTATTTGCAATCTGTAGAACGCGAAAGCAATATTAAAATTATGACCAGGCCCCCCAAATTATCGGATCTAAACCCAATCGATTTTTTTTGGGAAGAACTCGATCGGAGAGTGAAACAACGTAGTAACTTCATGAATTTTTTATTAAAAGCCAATTTGTCTTAAAAATTCAGAATTGAAAGCTGTTTAACACAGAAATAATATTTTCTTGAGAAACATCACCAGCCTACTAAGTTTTAGTATTACACGTACAACACAGAACGTACAAAATCGTAGTCATCTTCGCAGAGACTCGAGACTGCTTGTAAACGTTTATATTTTTTAGTTGTTGCAGGTGATTAGAATTTTTTGGCAAAGCTCATCTTAGGTGTCTCAGGGCGGGCACAAGATCTTTGAAGTATTTAAAAAAAGAGAAGTTGGATATGGATATTTTAATGGCCCTGTAGGAAACCTCTTTCCACCCCCTAACAATTCAGTTATTACCGAATTGCTCATTTAATTAGTTCGTTAAACTCGATAAACTTGTCGTGAAATATTCTAGGTATAATTTGAAATTGGGAACGAAATCATCTTGAAAAGCATCGTATATGTATTGAAACAATATTTTACTCTCTTTTCTAAGAGTATTCCTTTTACATGTGCAATGGTAAAGTAAATAAACGTAGCATTTGCGCAAGCTTCTTCTATATTCACAATGAAAGTAAAAAATTTATTTGTTGGAGATGAAGCAATAGTTTTGTAGCACTTCATATAAATAGAGATGTACATTTCATCTATCTGCCAACTTTTTATTGTGTTTGAAGAAGTTTTTATTCACTGCATCGTCTCTCGTGTTTTATTATACAACTGAATTTCGGATAAAACGTCTAACTTCACAGAGGAAGCAACGTGCATATGAATTTGGTATAAATTGTATAAAACGTAACTGTGATTTTTATCAAGTATTCTGAAAACGGTGTAGATTCCATCTTGTCTGTTATTAAATATGTAAACCAACTCAAAGGTCCATGTAGTATGTAAGTACATATACATATATCGTAGGACTTTTCATGCGTCTTTTAAATCGCAGTTATTCTTGATGTATAAATTTATAAGGCTTTGTAAATATCTATAAAGCGGATTATAGAATCGAATACATATATGGATCTAGTTACTATCGAGATTTTTTACTATAAAAAATAGACTATTTTTTAAATTGTTGCTGGTAACTAGGAGATATCAATGAAAATAAGAATCATTGAAAACAAGAAATATTAGACAATAATATATATTATTTATAATTTCGAAAGCAACATATTACGTCAACAAAATTATGGGCATGTGACAATAACAAATTATAATACAGCTTTTCATTAGAAGTTAATCAACCGTTATAAATAGTTAAATATGAAGAAAAGAATAGTTGTAACAAATTAGTCCTTGAAGCATTAATGAAAGATAGCTGAGCTATATAATGCTACATGAATAGTCGATAGTAACAGCAATAATAAACCTCGACCAGGTGTAATGTTAGAAGAAATTGTATATGAAGTAATTTAGGTCTTAATAATTCTACTAGTTGTCAATTGCTGCAACTGAAAATTAACATTGCGTAGTATTTATTTTAAAGAAATAATTTAAATTGGTGACATATCATCTGCAAACACTTTCAAATATCTTGTACTAAGCAATATTATAGGGAATATATTATTTTTAAAAATTGTGCATTGACAGAGTTTTCTATACATTTTCAAAAATTCATATTTTATTATGACATTGAAATACAAAAATCTTCCAATAACTTCCCTTTTCTCATTAGGAATTTGCTCTCCAGAGCTATGATGACTAAATGCTTTGTAATAAATGCTCTGTTTATTCAGTAATAATATTATCAATTTAAATGTGGTATAGTTTCCCGGCACCTCCACCAAAATGAAACCCTTCGATATAATTATGATAATGACAGGTGATTTTTTTTTGTCGCGGCTGGAAAGTACTACTTATTGTTAGTAATTACAATAAGTAGAGACAGAAGTCCCTTCAATAACATTGCACATAAATACGTATAATAAAAAGCAGATTCCAGGTATTTTCTTTTGGTTTGTCTGTTTAAGTATATGAAAATACAATAAGTTTGAGATTATGTAGTTTATTAGAGCTATATTTATCGGAAGCAAATAATTTAGAGCACTGTTAGATATAATCAACGAGTATAGCCCCTACATTTCAAACGCACGGAGATATAATATATACAATAATCTTTCATGTACAATAAGCTAGACCAACATATGACTTCAGTCAGCGAGTTAGTGTACTTGCACAAGGCAAAATATGCAGTTGTATGATACGTGTGTACTCGAGAGTCGACAGCGCTATTTGTTTGAAAGAGGCGTAGTTGTTGTGATGCATTTAGCAAGTTTCTTCTTCCCTAATGCACCGTGACGTAACAAGAGTTTTGAAGTACGGAGGAACCCATGGCCTCGACCGAGTTGCTTCCACATGTCCACAGAGAGTGGGAGATACATCTAGGTTTATTTTCTCATAGCATCACATACTACGTCTTCTTGGTAACTGGGGCAAGTATGAGCTGCGAGTAACGAAGAAGCATTAACTGTACCAATTGAGGCATTTGGTGAATAGCGGATTACGACCGTGTTGCGTCGTGCCAGCGCTGGTGTGTCGAATCACGATTCACATTAGATGTGGAGGTAGTTGAAGCTTTGTTGTCGAATACTTGCTGAGCGTTTAATTGATGCGTCCATTCACTCACACCGCGGTTACCGGTGAAGGCTACTGTACGTGATAGACGTATAGTATGCTGTCTGATACAGTTATGTCGGTTATGTCGACGATCTCGTAAAGTTACGCGCTAGGTGTTGCTCAGTTTGTATCTATCTCCTCGGTTGAAGTTATTTGGATTCTTTATAATTTTCAACGATTCTTGTATGAATCTCTTATGGTACTGTCTAGTTGTATACGACGGTCCCAGTCTTGATATAAATTTTCGCGTACTGCATCTTTTAATACGAGGGCGATCTGAAATGTTTCCGGAATCGACAAGAAAAACACGGTATTAGATGTGGTTTTTTGTTTTTATTATTTGATGTGGTCTCCTCGATCAATAAACGTTTTCAAATGGTGCTCCATCTCTTCAAGCCGTCGGAAAAGTAGGATGTCTCAAGGTCTACAAAATAATCATCTGTAGCGGCGATGATCTCATTTGAGGAAAATCTTCCTGTCAGCGATTTTTTCAGGTTTGGGAATAGAATAAAAGTCGTTGGGGGCTAGATCCGGTGAATATGGAGAATGAGATATTAATCTGTAGCGCAACTCATTGAATTTGGACACGACGATGCGAGGTGAATGAGCCGGTGCATTGTCGTGGCGGAAAAGCATTTTTTCCGCTGCAAATGATGCCTTTTCTCCTGCAATACGTCATAGAATCGGATCTATAAATCGCTGTAATATTGCCCGGTAATTGTCCTTCCCTTCTGCAGATAGTCGAAGAGGATCACACCTTGGGAATCTCAAGAAATGGTCGCTATCACTTTTCCAGCCGATGGAACGGTTTTTGCTTTCTTCGGAGCTGATTCGACCGGAAAAGTTTACTGCTTCCACTGTTCCTTAGTCTCCGGTATGTAGTGGTGGATCCAAGTCTCATCGGTGGTTACGAAACGCATGAAGAAATCCCTTCGATTGCGTTGAATCCTGGCCAGACACTCCTCCGAAACGGTCATCCGATTTCGTTTTTGCTCCGGTGTGAGCAAACGCGGTACCCATCGCACCGAAAGCTTTTTTATGCCTAAAATTTCCTCTGAGATGTCTGTTGGTGATCGTCTAGCATGACATCATGAATCTTGTTGACCATTTCATCGCTGATATAGCGGTTTTTGGGCCTTCACTGCGTGGTTCGTCACTTGCGCTTGTGCGGCCTCGTTTGAACTCGCTCACCCAGATGGTTGAAAATGATGGAGTAGATAAACCATGAACAACTAGCAAAATATTTTGAAATTCCGTGAACGTTTTCCTAGCCATCCAGAACTGTTTTATCACTGCATGAAATTCGATTTTATCCATTTTTGCGAAATCGCCTGACTTGCTATACAAAACACACACTTAAACAACAACTATTGACAGTACACGCAGAGAAATATTATCTTGAGTTAAAACAGACTGTTTCAGTTCAAAACAATCCCGTATTTGTATATCCGCAAAACTATATTGTGTTATCACAAGAATATTATTTTCTAAGAAAATTGTTTTGACGCAAAACAACATTGTTTTAATGTAAGAATATAATGTATTTGTAAGACTTCCGTATGTCGACTACTGAATTGACAATTTATAGGCAATTTAACGGAAAGTACAGGTTTTACTGAGTCCAAAACGGCCCCCCTTTTCTTGCGGAGATTAGTCTAAGATACCTAAAAATCGTTCTAAAAAGTGTTATTTCTAGGTTATGTTTCGCTAATGTGAAAATCCTCGCAGAAATGTCAAAACACTAGCGAAACATAACCTAGGAATAACACTTTTTAGAACGATTTTTAGGTATCTTAGACTGATCTTCGCAAGAAACGGCGGTCTGTTTTGGACTCAGTAAAAGCTGTACTTTCCGTTAAATTGCTTATAAATTGCCAATTCAGTGGTCGACATTCGGAAGTTTAGCCAATGGATTTACTTCAAGTACAACGTTTGGGCGAAATTATTCCTCCAATTCCCATGAAGCTAAAATATACGTCACATAATGCATTATTAAATATGTACTTTTATTACTGCAAATGTCCACGCCTTAACTATAAAAAACTTGTACGTATCTAATTCTTGCAAAATCGTGCACGCAGATAAAAATGCACGTATAAACGCTTCATATACACATATAATCTCGCATGCAGCTGCTCGAAATTTGCAATTCAGCTATTTCACAAATAGGGAAGTTATTCAGATCAAATACGGCGTATTTTACAACAAATATAGTCTAGATTGTACTAAACGCATTTACTTATTCCAAGAAAATGTGTTTGAATCAAAACAGAAATATTCTAGCATTAAAAATATTTGGGTAAAACAGTATATTTTCTTAATTCAAGAACATTTTTCTCTGTGTGTAGACGTCTGAAATGTTGACAGTTGCTATAAAAAAGGTTGCCCTTGCCGACCAATGAATCCACTTCAATCTTCTGGGAACATTTCAGGTCGCCCTCGTATATGCAGCCCGTTGGTAATCTTTAATTCTGCATTGAATGCTTCTTCCTGTCTGTCCAATGTACCTTTTCTCACAGTTACATACAAGTTCGTATACGCCTTTGGTAGGTAGCTTAGGCAGCTGGTCTTTATTTGGCGGGAGAAACTGCTCTATTGTCTTGACAATGTTGCACCGCATAAGAATATTACCACACGGTTAATTAAATTAATTTTATCTTAATTTACTGTATGTCAAAGTGTGTGCTATGTGTTTTCTGTCTTCGGCATAGCTAACCGCCTAAGCTGAACGTCTTGTACAAGATGGTTCGTTAATTAGCTGTTACATGAATGTTGTTATTAATGCTACAGTAGATTATAAACGATATCATATTTTACAATCTCCTATACCACCGTGGTGGCTTGGATAAAATAAAATCTACAACTTAGAACACTCTTTGTGGGAGATGCTATTTAAGAAGATAGTGCTGCTACTCGCAGTGCTTCTATATTGGTTGCCAATTCTCGTTTAATCCTCGAGTTAGTGATATTCTTTTGTCAAGAACAATATTTTTAATTCATCTAGGTTCCGCCAAATTTTACTAGATATAGGGATATAATCGATTTTTCTACAACTGCCAATCAGTATAAGCAATATTTTTATTTTAAAAATATGCGTCTATGCATGGAATCGAACCATGAAATTTCGTTTGTCAGAGGCAAATAGACATAATTCGACCCCTATTAATTAATAGACACATATTTTTAAAATAAAAATATTGCTTATATTGACTGGCGGTTGTAGAAAAATACATTATATTACGTCTACACTTGTATTTTTCTTCATTAAAATCCCTTTTAGTTTGTTGTCTAAATTTTTCAACATGTATAAGTGTGGGTGAAGGTAAATTTATTACATAAACTTAATTAAAGTACCTAATTTCATACAATCTACAATTGCCGCTGCCTGGAGTTAGTTTAAGATCGTAGACAACGTACACCTCTTTTCTATATCAAACAAATACTGTGCAAAATCTCCCAAAATCGGCTATTACACATGAGTATAGGTGAGTTCTTTTATTCATTGCTGCAATAAGCGCTTCAATCGGAAATCGATTCGACTGTTTCTCTAGTAATCGCCTCAATTGCGATGTAGGTACCTATTGGACCGTTTCTTGCATCAGAAATGCATAAAAGCGGTTCTTTACTAAATCGAAAATTTTGCACATCGTAAATAAATTGAAGCATGATTTGACAATCATCCCATCATAAAGCACATCAATCGATCGGTGAATAAAAGAACTTACCTTATACTAATTTTGAATCAGTGATGCCGTAGTCATATAGTGATAATTTAAACAATTGAAATTAAATAATCAAATTACGTTATGCTCATATGTATGCCAGTAATGATGCTACAATAACAAATAAAATTAAATTAAATTTCAAACTATACAGACCGGATAGTAAAGTAAACATTTACGAATATTCTACTAATGGAGATAAACATCGAAATATCTTCTCGAAGACACGAAATTACTCAATAGCATTACAATATATATATTAACGAATTTAAAATTAGCTAGTTATGTTGGTGCAAACTGATAAAAGTATTGCAGAGAATAAAAACCAATTTGTGAATGTCGCTTAGTTCTTAAAACTAATGCAATTGAACGTACAATATCACTCGAAAAAAATAATCTTTTCTTAATCCATTTTATAAGGTAATAATGCTGACATTTTTTATGTAGTGAAGTATTGGCAGAAATATAGTAATATACTAGCGATTCCTTTAATAAATTATACGTATAGTTTTTTTTGTCATACTTAACATATTCGGGGTGGTACATTTATATGTTTGAGAAAAACTTAATTTTTTAAACACTTCCGGTACTCGGGAACACTGCTTAACATCTTAATGAGTTAGAATTTAAATCAATTTATTGCTGTAGTGACGCTTTACCAAAATGCTTGGTCGACTTGTATAGATTATATTTCTGCAACTAATCATTTATCTTATGCAGGGGTCCGGGTTGTACCAGTCCACTTCAATTTTTGAGATTACAATATAAAGGGATGAACCATAATTAAATTCTATCGATTCTTTATAGGTTTAAACAAAGCTGTGAAGGTGGCCGCAGTTTTTGTTCAGAGTGATCGTATCCGACAACTGGTGAACTTTCACAATAGATTTGTAACTCTACATGATTGGACATTCCCGATGATCAGAAAACATATTTCTCATATCAATAATCTACATATTCTGCAGAAATTTCCAGAATTACGCGACATGAAGTCGTTTAAAGTTCTATGCCATTGAAGAACTAAAAAACGGCCGTAATAAACTTTTGCAAAAAAGTAGAGTTAACTACTATAGAAACTGGATCTGAACACCTAAAAATGCAAACAGGGAAACTTGGAATATTATAAACAACGAATGGAACAGACGCTAGTAGGTACTTGTTTTTTCTGCGAAATCTTTCAAGGATTATTTTACTAATGCGGATGAAAAGTTGCACTGAAATAATAAACATTGTGAAGTCGTTCAAAGTTACTAATGTTAAAGATATGTATGGGCTAAGCGTTACAATAAAGCTGCTGACATGATGATCGAGATAGTATGTACTTGTATTGAATCAGGAATATTTCTTGTCTCGAATATTCTCTGGTCATACCAATTTCCGTCGGCTAGAAATTACACCTACACACATCTTCAAAAATACCCGAAAAGGTATTTCGAAACGTTGTTAATTATTTTAATATGGCCGAATTATTTGTTCGAAAGTAGTTTGGGTTCAGACAAAAAGAGATGAATCCAAGTATGTATGTGGCATTTCCTGCGGCCGATTTAAAGTTTGATGGTGTGTCACATAGTGTGTGTTTAGATAATTGTAATTGTATAGACCTAGGGGTTCCGCATATACCATATATTAATATTATTGGATGGATCGCTATTAGAATATATACTTCAGCGAAAAATTGTAAATAGATGTTTTAAGCACAGTTTGTCTTAGGGCTCCACATTGGGTCCCATATAGCGCATGGACATCCAATGGACATCCGATGGATGTCTGCTATGGATATGCCGGATATCCATTTGAGGTCCATCGGACACCCTATTGGTATCCATTGGACGTCCATTTGTCACAAACATGGCTTTAAAACGGACATCCGAACGGACGTCCTATGGACATCCATACAATCGAATACTTTAACTTTGAAGTACTTTTAGCATTGTAACATCATCGCGTACCTGTCATATGCTACTGTCACTGTAGTTTTATAGACAAACGTAGGTTCACTTGTCACTTTATGCTAAACAGGGAACTATAGCGATGGAATTTTAAAACGTAGAAGTAAGAAAATTATTCCCATTGATTTTTCTTATATTAGTAGGGTATTAGTATAGGTACACTTCTCGCAGGAAAAATCGGGACACCAGCAATCGAGAATTTTAAAATTTGTTAAAACTAAATGGTGCCGTATGTTGCGGACTAAACTGTTTCTTTAAGTAAAGCACGAGTTTCGTTTATATAATTGACAGTCTGTATATTTTGACAAATGTTGACATTTTGCATGAAACTACAATGTGTTTATTCTGTGTGTAAACCTTTTTTGTCTTTGTATACATATATTTCTGTTTAAATGGTAAGCCTTTACCTTTGAATACAAAAATACACATAAGTTATTTATGTACAAAGCTTTTTTTTTTCTATCTACATATCTATATTTTAGTTTAAACTTTGAATCAATTCATCCTGTTGAAGTGTAAATACGTGCTCTGAAATTTTCATTTATACCCAAAAAAATTTAAAATTCTCGATTGCTGGTGTCCCCATTTTTCCTGCGAGAAGTATACATATGCCAGGGTGTCCCAACTGACGCGGTTTCTTTGATAATTTGTTTATTTTACAGTATAGAGAAAAGAGTTTCAAATAAAAGTTGTCACTATTTAAACGACGCATAGCCAGAAAATATTTTCAAATATACAGGGTGTCCCAATTATAGAAAAAGCGCATGTAACTTTATTATTTTAAATGGATCACCCTATATATTATATTCTTTTTACATTCCACGTGATATAACTTTTATTAAGACCTTTCTAGACCTATGTCGTTTTGTTTTTGAGAAAATAAATATTTTATCAAAAATTTTGCAATTGCAGCGCTCTCGTTAATGAACTGTAGGATCAAAACTAAAAAAGGTAGAAAATTTTGGTTTGCGCAAATTGATACGTCTACTATTTCCAATATTAACATGTACGGAATCCTTGTTGAAAGTTACGATATCGATATAGTCGTAGATATGTTTTATAGATATCCAATAACGGACGTCCAGTGGATGTCTGTTTTACATCTATGGACGTTTGAACCACTTTTGGACATAAATCGGATATCCATAGGACGTCCGGTACTATCTGTGGTTCGTTGAATAGAATGTGTATTTTGATAAAACATGTAGACCTGAATATTCTAAATCATGAAATAATAATAATAATAGTAATCTTTATTTACAACAAATAACCCCAAGTACAGGAAATTTAATAGCTAACATTAAGCGTATCGAGGTATATCATACACTTAAACAACATTTAAAATCATATGAATTGTATCAAAATTAATATACATAGCATAAATTAGAGAATTCTAATCATTACAAATTAGCGATATGTGGGATTTTACCATTATATTAGCTCTACTTGAAGACCAATAAAAAAATTGCTTTGACGGTCGTTGAATCGAGGTACAATCAAATTAATTTTATGCACTAAATCAGGGCAGTCAACGTCGTTATCTATTTTCTATAGGAATTCAGGGCTCGTAAAGTATCTACATTTGTAATTTAATACGAATAATCTTGGAGTCGTCCTCGACACAAGAATGACATTTGGAGATCATGTCGGATATGTGGCTAACAAATGCTATAGAATTTTAGGTTTCATCTTAAGAACATGTAATCGTTTTACGTCAATTGCAGCGTTAAGATCACTATATTTTGCATTTGTTTACTCACGCCTAAATTATACCACCCAAGTTTGGAACCCTCAGTACAATATACATATCAATAGAATAGAAAATATTCAGAAAAAATTCATTAAATGTATTAATCGCCGCGCTAGCACAGGTATTGCTAATGAATCTTACCTTCAATCTTGTATGCGCTTGAATATGCATTCGCTATCAGAAAGACGACTGGTTAATGATATTTTGTTTGGAATTCAAATCGTAACTGGGTTAGTTGATAGCCCGTATTTACTAAATCTAATACAAATTCATGTTCCTCAGCGAATGTTGCGGTTCCCTCCTCTTCTTCATATACCTTTTAGAAACACTAACTATGCTTCTAACTCCCCCATCGCGCGAATATGTTCCACTATTGACCGATTTAACATAGATTGTTTTGCGCATAGTTACCTTTATTATAAACATCATGTTCTTCGTTTCGTGTGTCGGTGTGATTCTGAAAGTTGAGTTTCTGCATTGTTTCTTTTTATGCCTACACTCTAAGTACACGCATATGTGCTTTTTTTCATTTTTTTTTTCTTGATTCTGATGTATATTTACTCACACTTATTGTGATATATTGTTGCTACATATACCTACTATGTTTGTATTTATAAATTATGTAATAGTAGACTCTTTACTGGAGATTTCTCTGTCTGAGTCTCAAACTGGAAAATAAATAAATAAATAAATAAATAATGCACGAATGATTAAGTTTACTCACTCAGAATCTTTTACACATAGATTTCATTTATTTTCGCAGTTATGTTAAATTTTTGAGTTCAAGTAATTTCATCTTGTGGTTTTTTCTATATGAATGAAAATTATTGTCTGTATTCATTTATTTATTTATTGTGATGGGAGCAGCTGCACTGGCTCGATAAGCTACACAGCTTGTCAGGCCTATCGCTACAGGTCTTAATGTTTAATTTTAGCATGTAAATGTGTTTCAATAACTTTGTTATAGCATTACATCATACACCATCGATTTACTCAATTGAAACGGGCACACCAGCAAAACTAAGAAGAAATAAGATGCAACCAGGACCTCAACACAATAACAACACTATTTACAAGTACATACAAAATAGTATAATCGGCGAAACTGCAAGCGAAGACTTCAATGGAACATCTAATTAGTTCGTGAATGTTGAATGAAACAAAAATTTTTGGATGTTCATTGTCGTATTAGAACTTTCCAAAAATCCACCTTAGACAAATACTTAACGAAACATTTGTACAATTATTTTGTAGTTCACAAAATTTAAGTTGAAATCTTTATTAGGTTGTCGTCGATATTCACAACTGACGCAGAAATCAACGATATTTCGTATTAAATTGGAAATAAATGCCAAAATTTAAATTAAACGCATGTTGTAAAGTTCGTTAAAGGTGAAAGAAGGAGTTGCTGCTGCGAGTATGGAAGATTTTACTTGTGTCTAAGCAAAAAATTAGTGTCGATGATTCAGTAACCCTTGAGCAAAAACAATATCCTGCTATAGTATTAATGGAAGTTGTTGAAGTTTTCGATGGCAATAAAATAATGTAAACAGTTAAACATTCAAGTAATACTGGATGATGCTTCATGTAAATATGTATACCTTTACAATATGAATGTGAATAGTATACAGTATGTCCATTAAATGCCTATAACGCTAGAACTTTTCCTTTATGGATGCTTAAAGCAATTCTTCAACAAGAGTTGGTCTTTGAAGCTTAGTTTTCTTGTACGAGGGTGTCAAAGTTGATATATTTAAAGTAGAATTACATGGAAACAATAACGACAATTGGTGCACGTCTCTGCTTGAACAGTAACGGATTTCCACTAATGTACTAATAATTAATGTTGAGATGAGGTTTTAGTTGTTCTTCCTTCTCCTACCTTCAAATCCTGTTTTGTTGTGTGTTTATTTGCGTTTCTCTGTGCTCTTTAGGCTCTTTGGCTTAGAGAAACAGGAAGTACCCGTCCTGCTAATAATACTGATAGAGGCCGACCAAGATATGTCAGTAGATTAGTAGGTACTGGAAATGGTAGCAGATGATCCGAGTACTAGCTCGCGTACTCTTTCTAGAATTGTTGGAGCGTCCAAAACCACCGTTTATAAAATCTTGATGGAAGATCTACTTTATCCGCTCCATAACGTAATAGTGCATCATTTATTGCAGGAAGATTACGAGAAACGTGCTACCTTCTGCAATTGATTAGTAGAACAACACAGAAGAAATGCGAGATTTGTAAATATCATAATGTGAACAGAGGAAGCGTCCTTTACAAGAAATAGCGTTTTTAACTCTCACAATTATTTGGGCACATGAAAATTCTCATGCGCTATATCATGAAAATTATCAAGCTCGGGCAGGGAATATTTGGGCGGGGATGGTAGATAATAAACTCCTTGATCCTCTCGTACTACCTAACCGATTTAATGCTGAGAACTACTTAAATTTCCTAAATAACGACCTACCACCCTTATTGGAAGATGTTATCCGTTGCCAGTTTTCGGCATATGTGGATGCAACAAGATGGGGCTCCATGTCATTATGCTGTTGTAGTTAGACAATGGTTTAATGAAAATTATCTGAGAAATTGGATAGGTCATGGAAGTAGAGTAGCGTGGCCGCCACGAAGTCCCGACTTAACGCCACTCGATTTCTTTCTATGGGGTTATTTGAAAAAGCATCGTGCATTTGACGTGTGACAATGTGTACATAAGGCAGCCACAACCATAAACGAAGACATGCTGCGGCGTCTTCAATCAGCCATTATTTCAAGGGTAATGAAATTTTGAACAATCATTGTAAATTTATAAAATAAAATGGCGTTCTGCAAACAAATACAGATTTTAGTTTTTACATTACTGCCATTCAGTTAATTAATTGCTTAGTTGAGAATATTACTCGAGCAACATTCAAGAAATGCTTTTTTTTTACATTTTGTTATAAGTATGTTGGCGTACCCGTTAAATTTTCCATAAATGCAAAGACATCACCAATGCTGCTAAGTACAATATTCTTTAATTGCCTCGTGTAAGGAAACTAAGTATTATAGGAAGTTCCTGTTAATATTCCTGATGATTGCATTTCTTACAGAAGAGAGCTACCTAAGCTTCATAGGCATTTAATGGATAATTGTAGGTATATAAAAATAATAAACCCAGCAATAAAATATTATTAAGTTGTAACTTTGCAATTAAAAAATTAAATTGTGTCTTTTTAACAGTGTGCTAAATTTTAGCCGATTCAGAAATTACCGGTTAAGAAAGTTATCTTTCGAATCTTATGTAATAATTGAAAGGATGAATTTTGGTTTATAAATGTTAGGTTATGTTTTTTTTGAATAGCGTGGTAAATGTGCAAATGATCTGTAATTTTTACTTTGGTTAGATAGATTTTAAACCACCAGTATCCGTTGTTGTTTACATCATGGAAAAGTTTGCATAGTGTCAGGTTATTAATTTGAATTGGCTGGAACGGATTAAAGTATATAAAGAATGTGACTAAAGCTTGTGCTAATTCATTTGCGTACGTCATTACTATGAAAGTTCTAATGGAAAGAATAAATATACTATGGTAGAACATAATCAGAATTGCAAAATAATATTGTTGCTAATCTACAAATGCTTTGTATATTTAATAATAATAATAATAATAATAATAATAATAATAATAATAATAATAATAATAGAGCCCACCATCCTAGGAGAGCGCTGGAGAGGTTTCACCTGCCCAGAACAGCAGGCGGAAGAGGAATACCCCGTGCGATCGACCAGCATACCCGCCAAATCGTCAATCTGCGAACATATTTCCACACAAAAAGTGAGACCAGCGACCTGCATGCGACGGTGTCAAAATGCGATAACAACCTAACGCCGCTATGACTGAGGGAGAGAGATGGAACTTTCAAAGACTTTCAAAGGCTGTGGAAGCGAAAACCCCTGCATTGACGGTATCCAACAATCCTGGAAGGCGACCATCTAGATAAACGTGCCACGTTCACGTGGCTGACTCGTGGTGACCTCTATGCGGAGACTGAGGGCTTCATTTTTGCCATCCAGGATCAAGTGGTAGCTACAAAATCCTATCGTAAGCATATAATGAAGGATCCGAATATTCGCAACGATAAGTGCCGTATGTGTGGGCAGAAAGAAGAAACAATCGACCACCTGATTGGAGGATGTACTGTACTGGCTCCCAAACAATACACCGACAGGCACAATGACGTCGCCAAGATCTTGCACCTTAAGCTCTGCGAAAGGTATGACATCCCGGTTGAGGAACCTCGCTACTACAAGTACTCACCTGAGAGAGTCCTAGACACACCCCGCTGCAAGATTCTCTGGAATTGGGAAGTACCGACAGACGTGTATATCCAGGCCAACACCCCTGACATCATCGTAATGGATATACCAGAAAAAACTACGTACCTTATTGATGTAGCAGTACCTCTGCCCCACAACCTGGAAAGGAAGGAACAGGAAAAAATAACTAAATACCTACCTCTGGCGAAGGAAATTGAAAGTATGTGGCATCAGAAGAGGGTTAATATCGTACCTGTCATAGTGGGGGCTACGGGAGAGATCCCCCGCAGGCTTGCTGAAAGCTTACAGAATTTGGGAATCAGACCCGACATCTACATCCAGATGCAGAAGGCAGTCCTCCTAAACACCTGCAACATTGTCAGGCATACACTCGGAGAACATGATTAAGTGAGACTTCCTCTTTTATCTCTCTTTTATAACTTCATCAAGCGCCACCGAAACCCAACCTACGAGGATACTTGCTCTAAGCCGTACCTCATGGATAGACCCTTCTGAAGATGTGAACAGAAATAATAATAATAATAATAATATATTTTTTATCCAGTCGACTCAAATTGAGCATAGGACATGTCATTTAATGCTTAATTAAACAATGAAAACGAAACAACCAATTATCAGAGTCTGCAGATACGTAGACTTCCGAAGCATTACATAGATATATTGTGTGTAAAAATGTAGTTGAATGACTAAAGTAATAAATAATTATAAATCCGAGTCGTCTAAGTATTCTTTAAATGAATAACTTTAAATGAATAACTTTTAGAAAGCAGTAAACGTCTAATATTACAGCGAAATATATTTTGCGGCATATGCTTATAATTTGTTGGAAGCTTATTGTAAGCCTTGATGGCTAAATAGCGAGGATTTCGTTCACTAAGCGCTAGTCGATGCCGCGGTACTTCTAATATGTGTGCATTTCTAGTGTGGTATGAGTGGAATTGATTTAATTTGGGGAAATCGTTGATATGGTCTTTAGCATAAGTTAGCAATTTAAGAATAAAGATACTACTCAGTGTCATTACCCCAACATCTGAAAACAATGCTGAGAAACGACAGCTTGAACCATTTGGCATACCCACCATGATACGCAATGCCCTTTTCTGCAGTTTAAACACTCGACCCATCTCAGTGGAGGCCCCCCAAGCAATAATTCCATAGGATATAAGTGAGTGAAAATGAGCAAAATAATACATTTTCAGCGTAGTGAAACTTAATTCACTTTTAAGCCGATACAGAACATAACAAACTTTAGCTAGCTTACTACTTAGTGCATCAATGTGTTCTTTCCAGCTGCACCTAGAGTCAATCATTACACCCAGAAATTTTGTGCAGTTAACCTGTTCTATGCTATTACCATCAATTTTAATGTAATGTGAGTAATCTTTTTCAGTGGTTGTTGTTCTAAATTCCATGAAAACTGTTTTTTTCTGTTTAAGTGCAAATTATTATCTTTAAAAAAAGTATTTATGTCACGTAGTTTATTAATTGCTCCACCACTAATATCATCAGAACCCATAGTACTCACAAGCATTGACATATCATCCGCAAACATCACACCATCTGATAGAGACACGTTGTTGACATATAAAATATAAAGCAGAGGACCAAGCACACTTCCCTGCGGCACACCTTGTTTTACTGGTAGAGAGCATGATTTCGCGTGATTTACTTCAACATAATGTGTTCTATTACTTAAATAGTTTGCGAACCAATCGTGCGCTAACCGTCGTATACCACAATCGAGCAATCTACCTAGAAGAATGTCGTGGTCCACCAGGTCAAAAGCTTTGCTTAGATCAAGGAAACAACCTACACACGTTTTACCATTATCCAAGTGATTGTACAATATGTTCAAGTAATTTAAAATAGCTAAGCTGGTAGATCTACCTTTCCTAAAACCAAATTGAACATTATTCAATAGGTTAAATTTATTTAAATAATGTACTAGTCTAATTACAACTAATTTTTCAATAACTTTTGAAAATGTATTCAAAATAGATATGGGACGATAATTACTGACATTTGTGTTTATACCCGCTTTCAGTAATGGTATAATCTTCGCTACTTTCAAACAATCTATAAAGACACCCTGTGCAAAGGAATTATTTATTATTTTTGTCAGAGGTTTTATTACTTGATGAACACATTTCTTTATTAATATTGCACTAAATTCATCACAACCAGCTGAACCTGTGTTTTTTAAATTCATTATTACCCTTCGTACTTCATCTTGAGTTGTGGGACTAAGAAAAAAACTATGTTGTGAAGGTAAATGTACTAGACTCGAATTTACCCCATGTGCATGATTTTGACCAAGTAAGCTATCATTTACTGTGTTAAAGTGATTGTTAAAAAAATCCGCAATAGACACGGGTTCAGTCATGATTTCCTCATCAACTTCAAGGGTTATCTTTTCGTCTTTGTGTATGTTTTTTGTGCTAGAATTTATAATGTTCCAAGCTGCCCTTGTTTTTTCTTACTATTTCTTACTATAACTGCAACATTTATATATATATATAACAAAAAAATAGAAGATGATATGTCCGTGAACGGCGAGCAAAGTACTAAAGTACCGCAGTAGAAAGCACTGCTAGCTAGTATATTTTTTATCGGTTGTTAAATTCTGCTACTACTCAGAGCAAATCGGTATTTTTGTAATCACGTTATTATACTGATGTAACAAAAATTTGATTGATTTCATTTTCTATAATGTAGTACCGGCGTAAGTTATTTAATAACTAAAGGAAAATGAATATGTAAAGAAACTTACAGTCTTTCCAACTGTGGTAAGTTTGAAAACGTACCAGGTTTAATTTCTTGAATTTCATTATTGTACAAGTACCTAAAATAAAATAAAAATTGATAGCAGAAGTACGTGGAATTACTTACGGATTTATACAGGGTTTTCAAACTTCAGTCGGCACTATTGCTAACTTTGTTATTATTGGACCTACAAAGTTGGTTAAATAGGCAAACTAGTGTAGTTTTTCAAGCAAATTACAATAGCATTAAAAAAATAATTGACGTACTGGGTCACGTGATATTGTGAAAAATGTAATTTTTTTAAATGGGACACCCAGTATACAGTTCCCACGGTCGACAGAAAATTTAATTCTGAAATACTTTCCTATGAACTTTTATCGTAAAGTCAATAATAACAGAGTTATTGATGATTTTTCAAATTTGCCAAGGTGGCTGTTATTTCATAAACAAAATTCGATTGTTTTGCAAATGTCATCAACATTGAAATATTGCATTAAACCTCTGTCAGTAAGCAATTAACATTTTGTGTTTATTGATGAAAAAATGCCTTTCACGCATTTAGAAAAATGTGATATGATGGAATGTTACATCGTTTGTAATAAAAATTCCCCGCAAGCTCGTGAACGTTACGGTGTTTTATTTCCTACGCGCAACTTGCCAGATCGAAGGTACTTTTTACTTTTGTACCGTAAGTTTCGATCAAATGAAAATGTGTTCAAGAAAACTAGAACCAAAAAACAATTTATAATAAGTGAAGCAACTGAAATTAACGTCTTAGCTTTCTTTGAAGCTAATCCTAATAATGCAATTAATGATTTAAAGGAAGAAAGTGGACTATCTTTGGGAACTATTCACAATATTCTAAGTTTGTGCCGTTCAGATACAGACCTATTCAGACGCTGGTACCGGGAGATCAAGAAAGACGGACTCAGTTTTGTCAGTGGTACATTAATCAAGTTAGACTTAACCATAATTTTTGGCGTTTGGTTCTTTGGAGTGACGAATCAAATTTCTCCAACAGGGGTATGTATAACAGGAAGAACAGCCACTATTGGAGTCGAGAAAACCCGATGCTTTTCCGTCCGTGTTCGCCAAATTCATAACTTATTACATGACCTTTTTGATAGCCGATATCTATCAACTAACGGGCCTATTCGTATGCCTCCCCGATCACCGGACATAACACCTTTGGATTTCTTCTTTTGGGGATTTGTGAAAAGTGCAGTGTATGAAAGACGGTATGATACTCTTGAAGATCTCCAGCAAAGCATCAGCCATGCTATTAGTAATATTGATGGTAGAATCATTGCTAAGGCTACTAGAAGCGTAACAGGCGGGTTCAAAAGTGCTTGGAGCAAGAGGGTGATCTTTTTGAGCATCTGCTCTGAATTTAAAATTTCTTGTTTTTTTTATTTTCGAAACTAATAAAATAACTTAAAATAAACAGTACTGTTTTTAGTTTCTGTAAAAACAATCATCAATAACTCTGTTATTATTGACTTTAGGATAAAAGTTCATAGCAAAGTTTTTGTTCAGAATTAAATTTTCTGTCGACCGTGAGAACTGTATACTAGGTGTCCCATTTAAAAAAATTACGTTTTTCACAATATCACGTGACCCAGTACGTCAATTATTTTTTTTTAATGCCATTGTAATTTGCTTGAAAAACTACACTAGTTTGCCTATTTAACCAACTTTGTGTGTGTGTCCAATAATAACAAAGTTAGCAATAGTGCCGACTTAAGTTTGAAAACCCTGTATATTAACGTAATGTACTTTATATCCGCAAACGTTTGAAATTTGTATACAAATAAAGTATACTTACAGAAATTCTAATTTAGGCAGTCCATCAAATGCACCTGGTTCGATTTCCTGTATTCTGTTCGCATATAAATAGAGGTTTTTGAGTTGATACAAACCAGAGAAGACCCCCCTCCTCAAATGACTTATACGGTTGTTGCTGAGAAGCAGTGACTTGAGATTTTTCAATCCTTTGAATGTTCCTGGTTTGATGTCCTGGATTCTATTCATCCGGAGATCTCTGAAAATAAATATTTAATCAAGCGAATGATATACATATAAAGGTGTTTAGTAAATCTAATCAGATTATCTTACATCATTTACGGAATCGTTTTAACGAAAGATTGCGCTGCTTATAATTGTATAAATAATCCAAAACAAGTGTTCCAGTTATTTATTTTACGATAGTTAGGTAAGAATAATTTGTATGTTTATTTGATTGCGTAGTTGTAAAGTAACATGTTATAATTCTTCTATAATTAGTATATCTGGTCATTGATATTTCAGCTGTGAGGTGTAATTTGAGATTTAATTTTGCAATGTGCATGTTTTATGCGAATCATTATGGAAGTTATGCAGCAGCGTTGTTCGACACTCTATAAATAAGGTTACTTAATTGCATAAGATAACGAAGACTGCCATTTCCAGTTTAAGATAATCAAGTGGCTTCTTGTTTTTTTAAGATTTAAATCTAGTAGTGTCGAGTAGATTAGCTAAGGCTTTCTGAGATTAACATGCTGCAATAACAATAACGACATTAGATTGACTTGTAGAAAAACTATTACACATGTTTTTGTACAGCCGGAGATTGCTTCAAAATATATTATAGTTACCAGTACATGTGTATATTACTTGGATGTAAGTTTCATTATAATTTATAGTAAAGAGAATAAACACTGCTTATAACTCCAAATTATAACAACTTTTAATTTCTGTGATTCACGTTATTTTGTTATTATTTTTAATTAACCAGCCGTGCATAAAGAATTATTAATGCTTTGAAATTCACGAATTCATGGTAACTACATGGCTACTACATCAAAATAATTAGATCAACGATTGAGTTATTAGCTTGCAAGTTGAAATTGAATTTAAGATATCAATGGATTTGCTAATCGTAATGAAAATGTCCTTGAATATTTCAGTGGTTAATCAATAAGGCCAAAAGCTAATGTTCTAGTTTGGTAATTGAAAATGTGATAGTAAGCTTACGAAGTTATGCTTGCTTTTTTGAAAAAACACGATTTTTCACATTTGTTTTTAAAAAATGTTCTTCAGCCAAGGCAGCGAAGTTTTCAACATCCTCATTAACCTTTGTATTTGCCAAGTACAGCAAAGTAGTAACGGCCTCGATAGTTTTTAATTAAGTCAGTAAGATTATAATTTCTTAATTGTTGTGAGATGCAACTGAATTTGTCCGTCTTTGAGAAATCTTTATTATAGGTGCTATCTATCGTCTTCACCATACATAACCACATGACTTGAAATGGGCTTCGACAATCAGAGGACGTTCATCAATATATTACTAACGTTTCCAGTAAAGTCACAGGTTGATTTCTTAAAGTAAATCATATGCTAAACGTGATAATTACTTAATCAAAATAAAGTAATGAAATAACTCATCGCTTGGATGGTACACAATTACCTACGTACATGCCGGGGATATATTAGGATAATTAATTATCTAGAATCGGCCGACGCTTCCAATTAACTTAGCGCAGATAAAATGGTGGCTATGCGAGATTCACGAAGAATTCAATCATCAACTCAACTACATAAGGGCGGAATATAGTGTCTTTCATTAAATAATGATGTCTACGATGGGGCGTGAACAATGTCTCAATTGAACCTGAACGTATGGAAACAAAATTCTGGACGATCAGCTGGATAACTAACCATCACGGATGACCCAACATTTGAGGTTATATACCGGGTGTCAACGAGATCATGTATCAGCCCGCCAATTATTTATTTATTTATTTAATTTATTGATTAAAGTGAAACTGCTTCGCAACAATTGTCGAAATGTAACAACTATCAAAGTTAGCTTTGAAAACAATAAAGAAACGTATTTTTCACATTTACACGCATTGGCGAAGGAAACATGTATTTCGCGTTGAAATTACTCAAGAAAATAAGATTTTTCATTTTTTCATTTTCAAATGACAGGTACTCGTTTTTTAAAATAGTAACACCTATTTTTTATTACAGTGCCATATTGGCATAATTTTTAGCTTTCAAGTGATATAAAATATGCTGTGGTTTAGTGGTAGGCAAGTAGTAGAAAATATAACATGTTTTAAAAGTAGTCCAATTTCAAAGCAACAGAACAATTACATTTCAAATGAAAAAAACAAAGTTTCCTTCGCCAATGCGTGTAAATGTCAACATTACGTTTCTTAATTGTTTTCAAAGCTAACTTTGATGGTTGTTACATTTCGACAATTGCTGCAAAGCAGTTTCACTTTAATCAATAAATTTAACAGATACCGCCGTGTTTGACAGAAATGTCAAAAGTTGACCTGCACTAAATGGCAAATTTTTAGAAGAAACAGAATATGAACAGAAATAATACATGTTGTATTTAAAAATTCAAAATTAACGTCACTTTCGGTTTGACCGGAAGTGCTATAGAAAAACTGAGTGCACGTGAAGAAGCCCACCAATCACTCATATATACTGTCCTAATTTCAAAGTTTTAAAGTTTTAGACATTAAATAAAATAGTTGGAAAAGGGAATTTATTTCTTTTAATAACGGGTAATTAAATAAATTAGTGAACAACTAGCTTGTCGAAATGGCAACAAAAAACTGCCATATTTTAATTTGATTTAGAATTCAAAATAATATCTACTAGGGACCTAGGTAAAAAAATGATTTTAACAAATTGCGGAATTATTTGGTGGGATACCGAATAGTCGGGATACTTACCTGGAAATTGTTGGAAACTGAGTGACTCAAATGTTCACTATTATCTTTACTCTCTATAATCTCATATATGGTATTTAAATTATCTGGTGGCAGATATTAAATAGAGCTGGGAAGAATATACACTTACAAGGAAACACAGGCAAGTGATGGCGACCGATTTAAATGTTTGATGGGTTAGTAGAGTGATGCAGTGTAAGAACAACGGTAACTTCCATAGATGCTAAATCGCTCGGTTTCGGGGGTGTAGATATTAAAGCAAACAGCAAAAGGTAGCGTTGGCGCTAGGTCACCCCCACCCCCAAAAACGAGCGATTTAGCATCTATGGAAGTTACCGTTGTTCTTACACTGCACCAGTCTACAAACCCACCTAATTTCATTTAAATCGGTCACCACCATTTGCCTGTGTTTCCTTGTTAGCGAAACTTCTGTAGTGCCATACGAACTTTTGAAGAGAATATTTGGTTTTGTTAATATCTCCGGCAAATTATGCATCGAAATGAATGCTAAACTAGAGAGAAAGACTAATAATACAAGAGAAAATAACATTAAAAAATGTATTGCATTTTATACAGAGAATATTTACAAAAACCAAACAGCGAAATTGCTATAGGTCCATTGAGACAAAATTAATAAATAAACTAAATAGAAAGTTAATAGTCGGCGTAAGATTCACTATTCAAAATCACTTAAAAAAATGCGCGTCTTCACATTGCCTATTAATTTGAACAATGAATTAGGGTTATCATTCCAACACCTCGTTATCGCAGATTTTAGTTCTTTGATACTATCGTATTGTATGTATATACTTCTTTTGCTAATATCCCCCAAAGATTTTTGATGGGGTTAAGATCGGGCGAGCGAGCAGGTCATTGGAATAAATTGATTTCCTTTGAATGATACCACTCCTTTGTTTGTCTGGAATTATATTTGCATTGTCTTTCTGAAATATCTAGCCTTGCGTCGGCAATTATTTATTAAAGTTTATCAGGATCATTTCCAGAAGTTCTATATAAGAATTAGTATTCATTCGCGTAGAAACAAAACATGTACGGGTTTTATTGTTATGTGTAAAAGCCGCTCAAACTATTATACTACTGCTACCAAAATCTTGGCTCACCGCAACTTTAGTGTTCTCGCGTAAATCGTGCCAATAATATTTGAAACTATCAGGCCCGCCCAAATTAAATTTATTCTCGTCAGAAAATATGACGTTGTTCCACTCATAAACCCATCTCATATGATCTTACGAAAATTTCAGTCTTGCTGGTGTATGTTTCTCTTTTAAGGATGACTTTGAAACCAATTTTAGCCACCGAAAACGTTTACTACTGGAAAAAATTGGTTGTACACGTCTGCTAATTATTCTTAGATTTAAATTATATTTTATTTGTTGCGCAATTACATTAACAGAAGAAGCTAACTGAAACACGATGAGCGCTGTCCTCGAGTTAATGTTGAATTGCTCCCCTGAGCAGGATTTTTGCCGTAGGAATTAACCAACTTAAGAATAAACAATCTTTTGAAGATGTATAGTATAATGTACAGCCATAAAAGTAAATGAAATAAATAGTTCAGAAAAATTAACTATTTATACGACATAAAAAATTTCTCAACGTAACGGCATTGCCACAATTATAAATATTTACTTGCTGAAAAATCCAATTAATTGTCCAATTGTCTTAGAGACCTACCTAATGCTGGCTAGTGGCTAAGTTAGCTATAAACAACGATATTACTATATTTTGCATAGTCGTTCTGAATTCAAGTAAATGTGCTTAAAAACAGAGAATATGAAATTATTGTCTGCTTTGATCTTTCACTTTCTTTATTTTAAACTCTATCGGAAACTTACATATTATATTCAAACTAATAATATTAAAAAAATAAATTCGATCACCATAAAGTAATCTTATGCTTTAAAACCATATAATGGTCTATATTCAAGTTTGATATAAAAGTTGCAGAAATGCGTGTCGTTGTCAGATATTGCGTAGATTGTAATTAGTGCTAATTCGATAGTGTCAAATTTGTTGAGCAAATCGTGTCCACAGAAAAAATTATAATATTTCTTCCTCATATTCCTCATGCTTGCATATTTCCATGTAGATGTGCTGCAATCTCAAAATGCTGCAATACAATATAAAATATTGGAGTATTGTCATGAATGTTTCGTTTGGGCATTGACATGAATTTGGATTACAGAATCTATTTTTAGAGGTTAAGAGCTGATCACATAACAGAAGGTATTGTAACTCAAATTGTATTTTTATTTTGTAAGTTGTTATTACCATATAAAAGTTTTTTTTAGTCTTGGTAGCGAATTCAACACAACTCTCATATGAGACGCTTGGAGCGGAAACTTAATGCTGTAATTTGTAGTAAAGGTTATGCGACAGCATCGTCATATCCCTGAACTACATATTAAATTGGCGGTAAATTTAAATTAAAAGTTTAATAGATTTGTTGATGTTTTTAATTTTTTAACGCACGAAGTTTAAGCAATAGTCATGGCACATTTTACTTAATAAGATTCGTTACATACATTATAACAAATAAAAATATTGATATAAAGCACAAACGTTATGTGAAGTAGTTAATTTTACCATCTGTTTAGCATGTTGTTCTTCAATGGCCGTTGAGCATAACAAAGAGAAAAGCGATAAACGATGGAAGTATACACACTACATCAAGGACAAAATTGTAGTGAATTGAATGTAGCTGATGGAACGGACCGTTGTTGACCGTGCTGACTGATGAAACTAAAAACATGCTAAATACTGTATATAATACAGAATTCTTTTGGAATCATATTGACCAACAGCGCGATTACGGCCCGACTATTAACTCCTCACGTGACTGAGACACCCAATAAAAAAATGAGACACATATTGTGCATTTAAGATACCGGCCCATGATGAGACGTCTATTACCAACACACGCATCAATAAAGAATGGAAATTTTTAGAATTTGTTGTCGAAATCACAGCTGTGTGAACAAATCGTTACCTGCGAAACTTCTACAATTCACATCTAAGGAATAAATCCGAAACAGCGGATCTTTGATATACCAGAAATGTCTGCAATAATAATATGCCAATTGTATTGTAGGATGATTAGAAATTAATCCTACGTTTAGGCGAAGCATTGTGTATGGTAACGAGTCTCATTTCCAGCTGATTAGCTTCGTTACTAGACAAAATTGTCGGACTAGGGGTTATTGAAATCCATGAGAGATTTATCAAGTTCCACTGTATTCCGGACAAGTCACTGATTGGTGCGGATTTTAGTCTTACAGAATCATCGGTCCATATTCAGATTGAGTTGCATTAATTATCAGAATCAATAAATATCTGGGGATGTAATTTGCGTTCGTTTGGATTGCATAGATCTGATAAAGGTATGGTTCAACACGTAGGCGCTCTACTATGTTATGCACTCAATTTATTGTATCCATTTTTCTGCACATTATTTGAATTATTTTTTTTGCGGTGTTAAGTGAAACCTGTTGTGCGCAGCGTTAAAGCTGAAATAATTGTCGCCCTAAAGTTAAAGTTTTATCAGTTTAGTGGCGAAACTGAGCAACTTGCATGCGAGTAGTAGTAGATCCTCAAGATTCGCGGAGCTGAGACGACTCGACTGTTTAAAAGATATAGGTAATGTAATCGAATATGCCCCGAAATAATAACAAAAGTATTACGATGTCAGTGATATATCTTGTTGTTATTAGTTTTAAAGATCGAGATATTTAAGACCATTAATACCTCTTCCTTTGTTATATATCTACTAATAGTTTTTACTAGTATTATTTCTCCTTTTTTAAGAAAAATCTACATGTGTATGCAAAAACTGATTTTGTGCTTTACCGTAAACTACAATTTGGAATGATGTAGAAATTTAAACTAGAAGTGCGGCAAGATTAAGTCTAAAAATATGTGATATATGTAAGTATATGAACTTGTGCCTACCGGAACATATATAACATATGATAAAGTTTTAATTCTATTCTGGTAGTAGATTAAAAGAGTATTTCATCTTGTTATAGAATGTAATAGGGTTCCAAGATCAGCGGATAACTTTTATTTGCTCCTGCAATAACTTTTCTAAAGCGTAGTCTCTTGTAAGCTCTAAGGTAAAGTTGCAATGTAGGTCATGTACATATATTCATTATTCGCTGTACAGATGAATGACTAACATGAATGCTTTCAATATGCATTGTATGCTGTACCAGCTATGCCTACGTATGAGATTGTAAATTTCTGTATTTTTGCAATGAAAGTTATAATAAAGATTTTACCGGTAAAGATTAAAAATAAAGATTACAGTTTTTAATTTATAATTATAATAAGTTATGACGATTTTCTTCTTTGTTTAAATGTCTGCATGCGTAGACTGATGCGTTTTGTATTAAACTTTCGATGGGGTGATGAACGTCACGAAATTATTAAAGAGTAAAATCTTTAGAGAAAGAATAAATACAAATGCTGCTCGAAAGATAAACACTGTCAGGTTCTACAAATAAGTTCTAGAAGCCGATTTCAAACAATAATTTAAACATAAAAATACTGCATCAGTGGGACATGTGTATACCGGGTTATTCACGGAACTGGTTTGTTAGAACTTTTCGATGCTCCTCAAATCCTACAATTCTGAAAATTGGTAGTTACCGATAGTGTCATTCGGTTTTATTGGCAAAATTATATTTACGTTTTTGTATCACTTCCGGTTTATCGCAAGTTCGCGTCAACTTTCTTAATTTAAATAGCATGGTATATTTTTATGAGATTTTTCGGTCGGTCATGCAATTCTGCATCAAAACTTATTAAGGTACCGACCAACTGCAACGTTATGTAAAAAATTCTGTATTTAGAGAACCATTGCAGGTGAATACTTGATATGTGACATGTTACTAGAAATAGTCAAATGTATATACAAATAGAAATGTAAGTCAAATAGCTGATTTATTTTAATACATTAGTGACAATTAAATTTTATTTTCGTACACTCACAAATGAGAGATTTATAACGGTTTATATATTTCTTCACTTTTTCTTTAGATATGTAATTTCACAATTTCTATACATGTAATTAAACTATGGTTTTTCTTTACTGGCACCCATCTGTACTATATGTCGAGCTGGGCTTGTGTTATAGCGACGTTTTGCTACTTTTAACGATATCATTACAGTATTTCTTAGACACTAGGAACTTAATGTTGTTCCATCACGTTATTAATGTATGTCGGTGTCTTTGTCTAACTTCTGCATTTGCAGATGGTGAGAATTAGTAAATATTATAATTTGTGTGTATCAGGTGAGTATTGGGTGGTTTACGTAATCATTGCCTATCTGAATGTCTCTTGGGATTGTAATATCAAGATAAATAACGATAGAGAAATGTTGCTAATATTCTGGTCTATTAGACATCCTACGCGCTTATAATGTAACGCCTGTTTAATAATGTCGTTTGACGACGGTAGTCGTCGGTACCTATTTATTGTTTGTAACTGTCATTTTAAAGCTGTCCTTTGTTTAATGGTGCAGTGAAAAGCACAACATCATGATGGTGTGATCACACCTTTATACAGTAATTGCAGTAGTATCGAGTATTACTCTGATTAATTTATTACAGAATTGTGAAATACCGGCCCTACGGTAATAGCAATTTTAAAATTCCCCAAATAACACCTATCTGAAAGTTTTATTATGGCACGCTAAAAAAACCCATTTGCAAATATCATACATCACACTACTATGTGATACAAAAGAATGAAGAATGTCAAGGAAAATATACCTAAGTATGTATGTACGTTGTACGTTCGTTGAAAAATTTATGTCATGCATTTTAAATCTCTGAATATCTCCAGACAATTCAATTTCCACTTAAGTGTAAAAAGGTTCACCTGCTATTTCGAGATCTTGCTACCGACAATACAAACACGTTATGCGTTTATGGAAATAGATGGGACCAATATATCAGATTTATGTGATATTTCGGTTTGGCCGAGTTAAAGCTGGCTGATTGTATACTAAATTTTAAATGCGGAAAAGCATGCAATCATGGTAAATAGTTTTATAAAATTTATGTCATAAGAAATAAATCAGAAGGTATATACGTAGAAAAAATTTTGAAAGACTGTATTGGTTGTATTGGTTTGTAATTTATTTAAATTTCTCTTTTGTGGATAATAAATGGATTAATAAAATAAATTATTTATAATTGTTATAAGTAGTAGCTTCCGTTTGGAATAGTTGAATATGATAAATTAAATATAGAAAAGTTAGTTACAGTAGTAGTATTTTTACTTTTTTGCATGTTATTTGCCTTAAAACTATATTTTAAATGAAAAATGATCGATATACATTTTCTTCCATCCATTTCTTTTTTTGATACAGTGTTATATAGCTGCCAAGGTACATATTTAGGGGGTGTAATCTCAATTTACGCCATTTAATGGCGTCTTTTGTCTGATGTGGATCATCATATATAGGATGTTGTAATGAAGATAGAACAACGTGTTTTACGTTTACGTGGACGAATTTCTGAAAACAGTTGCAGCGACTGTATTCACCACTTCGGGTCGGCGTTCACCCTATAGCGTCGACCCTTAAAACTCTGCGGCTGCACTACCCCATCCCTGGTTTCATAGTTCCAGGGTAACGGGCGTGGCGGGAGTAGACTTCGTATATAGGGGAGGATTCTTGGGCGTAAGCATGGGCATACGGTCCGGCAGTCCGGCCGCTAACCGTCGGAATATACGGTGGGTAAGTGAGGCACCCTACGGCGCTTACCTAGAGAACTCTGCAGCTGCACTACCCCATCCTTGGTGGCCACACTCAGGGAAACGGGCGTGGCGAGAGAATTTGGCGAAGATAGTAGGGGAGGATAAAAGTCGGTTCGCCGAGGAGTAGTCCGACCGCTGGTTGTCTGGTTGGGAAACCTTCGGTTTCATCCTAAAACAACTCGGTGACTCTGGGACCCTACGGTTTCACTGTAGCTGCCGCGGATACTTGATCGCCGGAGGGGCGAAAGGGTTGGCGCGGTTGGCATTTTGGGGTAGGGCTTTTGCCCGGCCGTCCCCGTAGTTCAGGCTTAATTCACGGGCGGGCTGGTTGTACCTCACGGCCAGATTCCGTTTCCCACGCTTGGCCGATAGTAGCCATCCGCAAGGAGGCCCAGGCCCCGTGGGGTTAGATGTGAGGTAGGAGTTCGCTAAAGCGTCTCCAACGGTGACCCGTCCAACGTTGACAAGAAAACTTGTCTAACATGGGTAGCACGGGGGAGAGGAGCCCACCGGTTCGCCGGGCCCCTCCGAGAGGTGTCGGTCTCGTGCGGGCAACTGGTTTCGTGCCTCTTTGTCCTGAGGAGTGTGTGCATTTCCCTGTTTTTGCCGCATACCTAACGGTCGGTCGGCAGCTGGTGCTCCTTTGGGGTCCAGCAACCACTTTCGTGTATTCACCACTAAACAGTGAATGCCAACGTAATTTGTATTATGCTGTCTATAAAATGATGCGTGGAAGACCAGTTATTTTTAATGAAATAGTCTGTATGTTGTTGCGTGATTGCATTGTTAAAAACCTATCTAATTTCATAAAACGCACTAAATATCTTTTTGTCATAGTTTTTGGGATATTGATCTTGAATTGTACGAACACAACAGCTTAGGCTTAATAAATTGGTTGCTCATATTGCTTCTAGGAAACGAAGACACTGCTAAATACTCGTAATTAGCAGCAACGTTTTGTAACTGCGCCGTGACATAATATCTCAGCACAGTTTCATCTATACGTGTGTAACCACTTTTGCTGTTGAAATTATGGAAAGATTAAAATTTAAAGACATTGTTTGTCCACATCTGGTAGACAGCGAAAGTGAGCTTTCGTCAACCGATGGCTTAGCAGATATTGAAGAAGAATACGAGGGGACGTGTGCTATTAGACGATGGTAATATTAATCCCTGTACTATATATACATATGTATATGTATATGCTACATAATATATTACTATAGAGCCAAACGCAATAGCTGAGCTGAAATATTTCAGAACATCAAAATACTGGTTACTGTAATTTAAAATAAATAATTTTAAATTCGTTGGTCGAAATATTGATAAAAGAAACAGCTATTACTACAAATTTTGTTAATATCGCAAAACCATATATTGAATGCGGGCCAGGAAACGTTTGTAATGCAGACGAAAGCGATTTTAATTTGAAATTGCACTATGGTTGTACATTAAACTGTAGAGAAGCCAGTGCTATTGCGTGCACTGCGCAATCTATATGATCTACTGCTCATAGTTACACAAAATTGCCTATAATATCGGCCACAGGAAAACTAATATAACGTGTAAGGATAGTCTTTAGAGTAGCAAATGATAAATTGGACTTCAAACTTTACGACTTATTTTGGGTTGATATAGTAAGATTGGTGTTGTGACCAAGTAGGTTTAAATGTAATAATATTTGTTTTTAATAGGTACTAATGTTAAATTCGAATCATAAGCACCAGACAAAGTAATCAGTACACTATAGATGAAATATTTGACTGAAGTGTACATACTTATATTGAGTTCCTAGTATGATATATTGTAATAAATATATTTGTTTTCACCATTTTCACTACCACGACAATGAATAATGAGAATAACTTCTGTTAAGAAAATAATAATCTGTTAGTAACTTGCGTAAATAGTATACCGTGTTGTTATACCGCGAAACTCGTGCAGATTAACTTATGTAAATATATTAAATATTACCAAAAACAAGTTTTCCTTTGTATACCCCGTCATGTATATAAGGAATGAAAAATAAACTAATGATTCGTAATGTTTAAAGTGTTAGAAACATTTATTAGAAACGTATATTTCCATCTATCTGTACTATTTCGGAAAGTAATTTATTCTAACATTCCAAAGCGAATATTTCGGAAACTATCACAGATGGTATTTAGCGATTTATATGAAATTAGGTTAGTTTTTCGCATAAAATATATCCCCATCACAATATATGTATACAGTATATCTCGTTAAAATAAAGTTGTCTGCCAAAATCCAATATTTTGTAGACATCTGTATATTTACGGATTTACTATTTAACAGCAAATACAGTCGTTGTAGTAGTTTTATAAAATTTGTTTAAGTAAGCGTAACAGTCGTTGTATCGTCTCTATTGTAACATCCTCTATATGAGCACCTGCATCAGCGGAAAGATATCCTTAAACAGTGTAAGTCTGCCATTAAAGATTTCTTTTTGCTCTTAAGTATAACACTTAAGAGCAAAAAGTGTTCGTCTATGCCAGTCACGACTGTTACAACAAATTGTTAAATTTATTTGTAAATTTTACATTATACTTTTTGGAGGAACATTTGATTCACAAGCATACTAGGATGAACTAAATTAAGCTAACTACAATCATAAACGAAAAATCAAAACGAAAGGTCAGCTAAATCTTATGCCTCTCATGAATTTCGGTAAATTAGAGTGATTTTGCTTAATTGTCTAGTGCTAAGGTATACAGATATCTTCAGTCAACAGTCACACTATTGGGATATAATTAACATGAAATTCTTACACATGTCTAGATACATAGCAAGATCTTTAGCGAAAGTCGTGAGAAATAATGTTACTGTTGCACCAACTATGAAAGATATAATCAATATAATCATCTTGCTAGATTTGCAATGTAGTTTAATATATTGTTATTTTAAAGCATACATGTGTGTTGGCAGTTGTTAGAAAATACGAATTTGGCGGAGGCGCCTGGTATAATGTATTTTCATTGGACATTTAAAAGTTCAAGCGCATAATTCATAACGTCGACTCATTGCTATCTTTATTCTTGAATTTTGATCAGTTCAGATTTACGTTCAAAATGCTGATATACATACTTGCGAATGAGGACACATAACTTTAACACGCATTGTTATAAAAAGATGTTACATTCTTTTAAACCTGATACAAAAGTGACAGTAATATGAATAAAGTGTTGTTAATGCAATAATAATAAAATTGGTTTTATGATACCTAATTATGTGACAATGAATGCACTATATGTATAGTTTTGTAAGTCAAAACTCTTGCTATTATAATTGTATTTACAAAACAATTAAATCGATAGCCGCGAGTACATATTCATAGGAACAGTTACTCTAGACATCGTTTGTATTTTTATTAGTAACAGGTTTCAGGAACACATCGTTATTTATAGATATAAGCAATATAATCCCACAAAATCCATTCCCATCTATTTTAACTGTAGGATAACCATTATTTCTCTTGCCGTTAATGGTCTATACTTGCATGTGAAAATACGTTTTTCGCAGATAACAAAAAGGTTAACGTTAACAGTATGCTTATCAGTAGGTGAAAATTACGGCACTTATATGAGCAAGCTATTAATAATTCTTGTTAATTTATTTGTTAATGTTTACTTGGGTGTTCTTATTGTTTTGTCACGATAACGATCTTGTAGACAAGAATCATTATTTATTTGATCATAAAAAACTGATTGCGGAAATACATATGTAAAATAGTGAATACGCTGTTGTGGTGTATGAGCTGTTATGTTCTTGTACGTAGCACTTTTTTATTTGGTTAAACTTTTTTACTAGAGAAGTGAGTTTGGCAATTATTTTAGTAACGTGTTATACTACGATAGATATACAGATCAATTAATTTCAAAAACTAGTTTATTTACATAGGGCCACTATTGTTTGTGTAAACACAATCACTATCTTTTTCCAAAATTAGCGGTACAGTTATGAATAAACAACTCACATCACATCTAATGAAACATATTAATATTTTTATTCACTAGTTTAAACCAGCCTTCCTTGTTTAAGAATGTAATTCGAAAATAAATTCCGTTTTCCATTTCTAATTTTTACCAACGCAATGTAACTTATCCGCATCACAAATGATAGTAATGTTTGACGTGTACTATAACAAAGCGGCAATTGCATAATTGTTGCATGCGTTCTATAATATATCAGTACTTGTCGGGATAACAAATGCTATTTTTGCAGAGGTAAACTTTTTTGTTTATTTCGATGAAAGCTTATTCTGCATTTATAAAAGATATGGAAAAGGACGAAATATCATTTGAAATGGATATATTTATTCACATTAAGCTCTCTAGCGGTGTTGCCTTGAACTGAGGGAAGTGCGGCATTTGCTTTGGATGATATTAGAACCGAAAAACATTCTTCGATTTTAGTTAGCGTTACACTTGTCTAGACTAAAATTATTTTAAATCAACACTCCGACCAAGTTATATCTGCGTATAGTATGGAGTACTTCTTTCAAGAAACAAAAAAATCTAAGTTTTAAGTTTGGTAGGTATAATAAGATTACGTGGCCCTCCTTATAAGGAAGGCAAAGTTGATATTAAAAGTTGTCATTTATTTATTTGACTAATATTTTATATTATTTCAATAGTTAACAACCATAGTCTTAGTGATAGCAAAATCAACTTTAATTAACTATTAATTACATAATAGATCTTGTTTGTTTTGTGCAATATGTTGACTATGAGATCTGAAACAATGAAATTAAAATGTACAATATATTGTTAGCAGAAGAAAGATTATCCGATAAATTATTATAAAAATAGTTATCTCTAATAAGAAAAAAAGACATATTTTAAAATTGGCTTTTGATAATTACTCAGCTTTACAGCAAAGTATCTTATGTGAATAGTGACAATCTATTGGAAATTATCTTCAAAATCTATTAGATTTCTTCGTACAATTTCTTATTTACACACAGTTTTGCTATACTCAACACAATTAGAATTCTTAAATGACTAGTAATTCTGAACAGGCAATTATATTTAAAAAATATAAAATTTTAACTTAAGTTAGTAATTGATTGTGTTCTACATGATGCTTACTGATATTTTATTTATAAATAAATACTGACACTCGTGAAAAGTATATTCCTAATTGTTTTTTTACAGATATTTAATTTATTGCAAATTTGATTTTCCTAAACATTATTCATAAAAGCTAATGAAAAACGTTTCGTTAGACATGTAATAAAAATGGTAATACAAGGGAAGGCAATAAATATTGATTGATAATTTACAATACCTATCGAAGGTCCAAGGAAGCACATAACATATGTGTGCGTTTTTTATCTCGTGTTTCGAGCAACATACCCACGAATTTCACGCAGCAATACTTCACCTTGTCATGTTGTAATAAATATATAAATGAAAAACATCAATTTTCAAAAGAAATGCCATAAAGGTGTCGTAAAACTGATTTATAAGGAAGATCAGTCGTGAGATAAATTTTAAACTGGAATAAATTGCGCCAGCGCAAATGCGTTATAAAGCAAGAAAACGGCTGATAAATTGACTTGAAAATGATAAAACTTGCAGAATCTATTTTGTGTATTCGCTCTCAAATCTCGCAGGATTTCTGTCAAAACAACGGCATCTAGACGGATTATGATATATCTACCTCGTAACAGATTGCACGTTTACCGGATGATCTTCCGACTTTCATATCCTTTTAAATTTATTCTTTCGAAATTTTTATTTCAAGGAGAGTCAATTATCTCTTGGGTAGAAATAAAACGCAAAGAAATATTTCAAAGATATTTGAGTTTATAGTAATTATTCGACATCTGATGTTCAAAGAGAGTAGTACGTTTAATGGCGCTGCAGCTAATTTGGGAGAGCCATTAATTAACCTATGTTGGACTGGTAAGGGTTGTAACTCCTGTCAGTTGCATAGATAGTTTTTGCTGACTTTACTTCTCAGCGAATGTAGAACACTATTAATTGCCCTAAGTTAGGTATCGATTTATTAGATTTTAATTTATTATCTATTAAATTAGTTTCGTGAAACCAGCACTTGGTTTTCGTAATAGTTCGATGTAAACTACAATTGAACTTGTTTTTAGCAATTTTCAATTACAAAAATTACAATTTTTAATAAGATTGATTGTAATTCTGTTGATATTCTAATACACATGGCGCAAAATATATTTATAATATAGTACTATATATTAGGAAATTTGTGTATAATTTTTAGGCGAATTGGAATAAAATTCTAATACAATTATAGGAGAAAAATCTTGAATTATAACACAAATTATTACACGTATTTTCGATGCAATTTTTCCCAGTTGTGAATCTTCTAATAGGATTCTAATTTTCATATAATTTCAACTATTTTGTATGGAGATTAAAAATTTGATCAATTTTTGAATCATAAATTGTTGGACCTTACAATTTCCTAAAAATTCCTGACAGCTAAAAGGCACATTAGGGACAGCTTTACTACGTAGAACTACTTACACGAATTATTGTGCTTGATATACTGAAACAAAACGTCAAAAACCATGAGAACATTCTATGGTTACCGCTCAATTCTTAGTAGCGGATTATTGAAAAACCGCACATAGGAATTAACTATTAAGGAAACAGTATGTGCCATCAATACGCACAAATATGAAAAGTAGCATATATACATATTTTAATTTGTTTTAAAAACTTCCATCGTTTTTAAAAGACAATATCCTAATTTACTGCAACATTCATTTAGGTATATATACGTCTATAAAACTATAAGATCTGGTGCTCTTGGTGATTATCCAGTTACTCAATCTTTCCTAATCTAGTTTTCGGGGAAATGAAGATTTAGGAATTCCTTCATTTGCAAGGAATAATGGGCTGGGGCACCATCGTATGTAGATCATAACCTATTTTCTAAATCGATAATTTAATGCCGAAATAATTCTCTTTTCAAGTAGTTGATGGTAATTTAGATCGATTAATAAGTTATGAATTGAGGAGGGTCCGATAGTATGTGTATGTGTTATTCCTGTCCATACATTAGTCTTTATGGATATTGTGTCTTAGTATTAGGAAGTAAGTTTTCTCCATTATTCACAAATATACCTTCGCCTTGAATCGATACTTAGAAATGATTTGTAGGTATCGATTTTTAATAATTATATTCAATTACATATCTACGATATCAAATTTGCATTTTTTATAACATTTATAGTTCTTGTGCGTGAATAATTACAATATCCATACCCTCATCAATTAGTGTTTGAGTCAATATATCAAAAATAGTTCTATAAATATTTATTTAAAATTGATTCGTTTTCGATACAAGTTAGGGTCTTAAAATGTTATTCATTTATTGATAGCTGAAAACCGTTTGGACAGAGATTTCAATAGCATATTTACAATTGCTGGTGTCTTAGTACCGTATCATTTGGATCCATCGCAGTTACTTCAGTAAATCCAGAGGTAAGTTGGGTAAATACTTGTACAATAAATGAAAATAGCACTTAACTTTAACTTTCTTGAATGAAATAACTAACAATATAACCTTTTGACTCCGGTTTTTGTCGTATGTCGTTTTATTTTTAAAACAAAAACACTTAATAAGTAAATTCATCTGATAATAAGTAACAATTTTCACAGCTTTCTGTCTACTAAAGTCGCTTTATAAAATTAAAAAAAAACTATTTCGTCTGGCATTGCTTGGTCTAGCTCACTGATTAAAAGTGTTTTGTTTTATAGTTAAATTGACAGCTACTTTTATGATAGAATAAATACGCTTATAATTAAATGTGCGATATGCATTGTACACATTAATATGTTGATTGATAAGTACGCATTTTAGAAAAAGAGAGGAATTGGGAAACTTGTGTGTAAATATTCAGAAACGTAAATAAGCAAGAGCTATAAGAAAGAAAATCCGAACCATTACTGTGATTGAATATTCAATGCGTCAACAGAAAATACAACGATTTAGACATATTTAGTTAGTAATTTTTCAAAAACTGCCTATTTAGCAGAAACTAACATATTTTTTGTGGTGGCGGATACGTAATTTGAACATTAATCAATAACCGCAATTTCTGCGTAAAGAAAGAATTTGAACTTTGGCTGCCAAACGAAAATATCAATTACCAGACGCAATACAAAAATTTGACAAACGCAACAAAACAATGTTACAACGACATAGTTACACCACATATGGACCTTGGGCTGTTATCAACAATATAACAAATAATACAAAAAAGAACGGAAATATCGCCCAACATATTGAAATAAGTTCAACAAATCATTTTTCAAACAATTACTTCAAGCTTCATTTTACAAGTTACAGAAATTTTCTAATAGAACTACATTATAGCTTGCTAATTTTCTTGCCTTGTATTTTTACACAGGTGTAAATGTTAGTTAATGCCTTACGAACTCCTATTACTCAGCGATTGCATATAACATTCATATGTCCCACTGCTATTTAATTGCCTTTTATGTGTTAATAAATATCGCTAACAAGATTTTTTACAATACCGTAGTTTGTGTAGTAAATAATATTTGCATGGCCAAATTATTTAAAACTTGGTATTTGTTTGTATAGGAAACAAACCGAAAAGATTATATTTTTTAATTAAAATTACTTGGTACCTACTTAGTCTTAATGCTTTTTGATATACTTAATGCTAACAAAGTTTGAATAGAAAAATATTTGAGTTAAATTTTCGTAAAACTTGGCATTAATAGTCGCATTATTTGCAATAGTTTCTTAGTTACGACTTTTTAATGGTTTCTCGAATAATACGGTTTCTCACTGCTCTTTGTAACTAGCGACAGTATATTTTTCCTAGTTTAAAAAGGGCAAGTTTTCTAAAAGTGTGCTGTTTAATTCATGTTATTTTCTAAAAATTTAAAGATGGTGGAAGAGAAAATAGTCACAATTAAAAGAGTTTGCATTTACATGCGGGATATAGTACTATTCTATAAAAGCTACTTAGTACGCTAAACACATGGAAAGTTATTGAAATTGATAGAATTTATGGAGTTTATAACTTCCATGGAAAAGTCACTCAAAATTTTCGCAAACAAAAGACTATATAATATTACAGGTAAACTTTTTAAAGTTTGTTTGAGGTTCATATAATGGGTACTGCAGCTTAGTTTAACGAGCGTTTTCATAAAAGGGAAGTATGTAGATTTTCTTTCAGTATGTTGCACTTAGTTATACATTATGCGGTTGAATTACAGAGACATAAAAAAGCTACTAGACGTTGTACGTATGATGTTTGAATAGACTAACAGGGTTATATTTCTCATGTACCTATACAATATTGTTAGCATAATAAAGTTTTCATTTTCAATGCGCTAATTAATTTAGTTTGTTCTATCTTTACTTTACATTTTATATTAATGGTGTAAAACAATCTTTCCGAAGTAACATTTAAATTGATTTTATAACATATTGTGATTCACATACATATTTCTTGTGCTTTTATCGCATGTAAAGATTGTCTTATTTCCACCAATAAGTAATAATAACGTCTTAAGTAGTAATAACTTTTAGCGTATGGTAATGTAATGCCTAATTTAAGGTGAATACAAAGTGTTTAGGAAAATAAGAATAGGAAATATGTCCCAGCTCGTATTTTGGTATTAATGTTTGATAAATAATACTCCTCATCTGTAATATACTTTGTAGTAATTTCAAACTCTTTACCTCACTAAGGAAAATACACAGGTGAGAATTCTTAATTATAAAACTGTTTATTTCGACTTAATCTATTTACTGTTTGACGAAAACCAAAAAATATATACCTATAGGCTTTATATTTTTATATATTCAATTAATAGGGGCTAGAAGGAAAGAAAGTGATCTACAATCAAAATTTAGGATAACCACAAATTATTTACTTATTATAGGCGCTCATGGTATGGCTGCAAGAGCAATAAAAATAAATCAAGCATTAGAGACAGACTATACTGCTTTTCTGCCCTTATCGATGTTTCTCCAAATACCAGTCCTATTTTCATTGTTTCTAGCGGTGTTAACCTGTACTGTACAACACCTCGGACAGTACTAGCGGGACTGACAATCCACGAATTGTCCAGCGCAGTTACTGTCCTTCGTTGTTGGCGATATTACGTCTGATCCTCCTGCTCTATAGAAAAAACTTGCTATTCGAACCATTGTACAGTACAGGTTAGCTTGGCGAGAAACTATGAAGATAGGTATTGCATTTGGAAGGCCGGTGATAAAACCGTAAAGGCAGAAACTATACGTCTCTAACGCTTCATCTGTTTTCGTTGCTCTTTGCTAGTAGGCTGATTTCTGTAACTATACAATGAGCGCCTTGGTTTGTTGTTTTCGCAATGCTAGACGTTTTCTTTACTTCCCTGTTGCTTGTTGAAATTATAGAAAGGTGGAAGTAGTGCAATGAGGTAAAAAATATATCTGAGTGACATGATATATTGTAACGTAAACGGTTTATGTGTATTATGTACGCATTTTGCGATAACAACAAATTTTATACACGTAATTATAACTGTAGCTTCAATTTACATTGATTGTTGAAAACCCATATCAATTTAACTATTACTTCAATGACAATAGTTTACTACCAAAAGCTATTCTTAAAGTTTGACAATAAAATATAAATTACACAAAGTTTTAAATATGGAAATTACACAAAGTTTTAATTTTGTTTTATATGGAAGCAGGTGGACGCAGTTTCATTCAAATATAGCAGCTACCGGTTTACGTATATTCAGATTACTACAACGACATCGACATTTAGTACACAATAAATGTATTTTCTGAAATTGAATTAAATTTGCGAAGTTGTTGATATGGCTGGAACTGAACATATTGAGAAATGTAATTTTTCAATGAAAAATAATTCTTTCAGAAAACGAAGAGAATACATATGAAGGTAAACCCAGATTAATTATTTATAGAAATAAGCAATCAAAAGCTCGCAACACAATACGGTAATAATAGTGCAGTGGTTAGAAACAGAATATATAGAAATTCTGTTCAAATGAGTTATGAAAACGGATGTATATTACACACTGTGTCGTTCAAGTTAAGACTTCATGGTTATCGCAGCAGAAGCGCATCTTCAGGCATCCATGAAATAAAGAATTTATATGCCAAAAGAAAACGATGTTGTGCTACACATATAATTAAATCAAGAAGAATTTTTTTTTAGATAAGATGAAGTGTTTGTGTTTATATTTATTCAAATTATAGTTTAACTGAACAAATACAATTTACATCATTTGCTAACTTATTAGCAACTAATGCAAAAATTATCATTTTTTGATAAAATCTTTGTATGAGAAAAAACTTTATGCTATTACTGGTTTAAAGAGGAAAGATATAGTATTCAAAGAAATGAGGATGAGTAGTAATACTTCGAAATACACTGCTGGAAATAATTGAAGAGCACACCCTGTATAATCTGAACGCGTGGTTCTAGCGCAATGAAATTAGGTATAGGTAACTCTGTTGGGAGGGGATGCATCAATAGCGGAAGTATCCTCAGCGAGCGGCGCGTACCATCGTTACAGGACGAGTCATGGAGTCAATAAGTCGTTATATGGCAGCGGGAGAGATGGCCAACTATGCCACCTCAACTCGCCTCTATAGCTGCTCAACGTTAGCCCGGGGAACCGGATAACGTTGAAGTCTCCGACCGATCATATCCCAGACATGTTTTATCGGATTTTGATTCGGAGAACGAGCTGGCCATGAAAGCATTCGTATACGATGCTCTTCCACAAAGGCCTGAACTACACGCGCGACGTGCGGTTGAGCGTTATCCTGCATGTATAGCAGACGTGGGCGCCGACGAACGTAGGGAAGTACAATGGACCGTAGCACCACATCTACGTTTCGGCGAACCGTCATCGGCTGCTGTACACGCAGCAGACGTGTACGTCCTTCATATGTAACAGCACCCAATACCATAATGCCTTGCTGGCGGTGGATATGGCGTGAGTAGACGCTCACCAGGTCGCCGACGAACCAAAATTCGCGCGTCACCGACGCCCAATTCGAATCTTGATTCGTCGGAAAACAAAATATGCCTCCACTCAGCAACCCACCCCCATACCTTGCGTTGACCCGCTGATAGCGTGTGCGGGGTGTCCGGAAGTGAGTGGAAGCCGCTGCAACGCACGGCGCGCTCGTAGTTCATCCTCTACCAAATGCCCCCTACAGTTCGCGTAGTGAGTGCGCCTTCTCTTCCTATTGGCTAAGCGGCTCCAAGTTGCTTTGACGACGACGTACGTGACGATATAGCGTAGAGCAGAAGGGTGCGGTCCTGGCGTGCTGTGGTCGCACGGGACCATTCAGATCGCGGCTGAAGGCGCGTACATCTTACCTCAGGCCATTCTCGCCATGCCCGTTGCACAGCCGACATCGAGACGCCGCGTGATCTTACGGAGGCATACACCCGCCATAAGCATTCCCACAACCATTCCTTGCTCAAACTCGCTTAAGAAGTGCGATTGATCCGCCATTATGCAGCGAATACACCTACATACTAGACTTCACACCACACTAAGAACGACCGGTTTCTCCTACCTTCTTCGGTTTCCATGGCGACGGCATGTTCCACCTATCGGAGCCGCTGAGTAAAAATGCGATTATAGCAAAAGTCGAAGCTCGCTGCATAGACTCGTCTATAGGAAACCTTGATACTCCGCAAATTTTATGGATGTATCTTCACGCGTTCAGATTATACAGGGGTGTGCTCTTCAATTATATCCAGCAGTGTATATCCAGCTTAAGTTACGAATAATATACGATTTTTTCAGAACAGTAATTGATTCATTAGAAGGAGACATATTACCTATTCATATTGGAATAGCTGTACGCTTTATAGAAAGCCTTATTTTCATTAAAGCTTTCATATTGTTGGTCGTGATTTTCGTAACGTTGCATTGTGTAATAGATGCAGCTTCAAGGGCACACTGTTTTAATGCCAGCTTGCAAGCGAAATCAGGTTCAGCAAATGCATCAAAGCGTATAACAAAGTGCATGGTTTTATTGGCCAAAACTATCGTTTATTGCACAACAGTTTAAACAATAAACTATTACCTAGTTTTAAATCATTTGCCGAATAGCGGCTTTCTAATTAGCACCACTTGCAGACACAATACAAGTATATGGAACAACTTAATACTCTAGAAAATACATTATAAGGAGCACTAGAATCTAAAAAGACTAAATAATGGGAAGAAACGTATTATGATTGTATCTCCTATTTGCTTCATAGATTTCGTGAACACAATGACTTAAAAATATTATTTACTGATAGCTGATCAGTAATGAAAAAGTCTTGCACTTAAGAATCCGATAATATTATAAAAATAAACCTTCGCCCAAGACACAAAACGAGTAAAAGCTATCAGTGTTACGTTGAATGTTAACAGGACATGATTGTAGTATATATCTAAACACATTGTTTAGATATATACAAATTTTTCAATACATGCAAATAAACGAAAAATACGTAGGTAATTTTTATACCTAAAAATTGAGGCTAATATTTTTTCTGAGATATCTTCTTTACTTGCTGTACGATTTGTTTTAACAAACTTTATATTCTCTTAGGAGTACTATGAATTAGATTTTAAAGCGTATCATTATTGGCTGGATATCACGCGTTTAGTATTCGATGCTTTCCTATTATGTTGCTGTGCAATATTTTTTGATGCTAGAGGACAAAACATAATTTTTGTCGACTCAGTTTATGCGCAACAGTTTTGTAAAAAAGACAATATAATCAATTCAATAAACTTACAGATAATTTTTTGTAATATTTAATTAACAATACGAATTTCTATATATATATACATATATTAGTGCGCCACGTTTTTATAGTTTCTGTTTTGATAAATTTGTAACGTCACGATTTATTATCAACATATGTGTATTGAGAAATATACTGTTGATTCAACATGTCACAGATATGAAGCTCATCAATCATATTGTTGTCAAACAGTCGTTAAAGAGAACATTAGATATATTAAATGTTCATAAATGAATTAAGATAAAGCGAATAATAAAATTTCATGACAACTAGTTAATCGTCTGCAGGCGCTTTCAATTCACATTCTTTTTTGTGCTCCCAATTAATCGCTTTAATTGTGACATTAAACTGATCTTAATAGTATTCCTTTCGAAATAGAATTAATTGATTTCCGTGATATAAATATATTAAATGCGTTCTAATTTTTTACGAAATAATATATGAACAACCTAAGCAACACAGTCATAATTTGGCATAGTAATTGAAGAAATTGTTTGAATTAGAGTTGTAAACAAACACATCTACAATTTAATGTGATACACCAATGCCACGAATAAACTACATAAACACTAGATAGATATCAAGCGTATGCATACATTTAAGTTGGCCTTGCTACGGAAGACGGCATCTAAAATTAAACATTCAGTAACGTTATATGAGAAAAGAATACACTTTATTACATCGTATATAGATTTAAACAACGATTAAAATTATTATTGCGATGTTTGATTATATCATTTAAAATGATTTGTTACGCATTACGAATTATGTAGCTTACTCAGAGTATCCTGCACATATTACAGTTCGCAAACGTAGTGAATATGTCACTATTGTTTCGGTTAGTTTGTAATAGAAGGCCTTTATTTTTAAGTGACTTAGGCGCCTAGCAAACGACGGAGCAGTAGGTTTCTATTATATTGATATACAAAAATTAAGTAGCTCAAGATTGTTATTACGAAATGTAAAATGCTGCTTGAAGTTGTAAAAACAAAACTGGTGTTTATGTTTAACATTATTATAGCATTAAAGCATATGACTACTCAATTGAAATCTAATTTAACGCTTATATATTTAAAATAAAAGATTAGTAGTAGTGGTTACGGAGTAAGTAATAAGTCTTAAATGTTGTCAGACTTTAACATTTTGGTACTCATTTTTCTTAGTTATGGTTAGTTATAGTGTTGCAATGATTAGATCTATACATAAACCCAGTTTCTGGCAGTTTTCAACGGTTAAAATCAAGAGCACGCATGCATCATCTACTTGCTTATTTCTTATCTTTGGATTTGGATTCCTGATGTCTGCAAACTATCACCTAGGCTCTACGTCTCTCTCTAGACGTGTTATTTACTAAATCTGCAATCATTATAGTTATTATATTCAAGCAAGTTCCATCTTAATATTTGTTGTTTGCTATAATGTAGCCAGTATCATTATTGAATAAATTGCGTGATCTCTGTTCTGTGTTAAAGGAGAAATAGCCGAATAACTTCCTTAAAAAACACATAAGAGGCCGTTCTTTTGAATTAGCACTATTTAGCAAAAAAATTACGAATTTTTTGGTACTGTCCATAATGAACGTACAAATTTGGTTGGCTTTTGATCTATTTGTGCGTTGACTTCTAAGAACTAAATCAAACACGTAGATCTTTTAATAACACTCATAGTTTTAAAAACTATTAAAAGTGTGGAGTTGTGAAAGCATGGAGATACTAGCTAGTCAAGAGTATATGCCTCGCTTGTCTATGTCTTCCTTGTGTTGGTTGCAATTTATTCTTGCGTTCGCATGACGTACGAGGGACACCTTTTATATTTTTGCAATGGACCACTAGATGGATTCTTAGTTTTACATTTGTCAATGAGAAATTCGCGTTAGCTTAGAAATCGAGTCAGTAGTTTGTTGAAAGTGACAGTTTTAAGACAGTGAGTTTGTAAAATAATGGAGATTATTCGTGAAGGTTTTTGTTGGATGATTTTTCACGATTATAGAAAAAGTCTAACTCTACAAGGATGCATTATATCGCTTCGGTCAACTTTTGGTAATGAAGTACCATCAGAGAAGACAGTTTAGAATTGGTTGGCAGAATTTCGTCGTGGTCGTGCTTCAATGAGTGATGAATCACGTAAAGGTCGACCAAGAATTGTTGTGATTCCAAAAAATATGGATGCTGTGCGGAAAATGATAGAACACGATCGACATGTGACTTACAATGAGATAGAGGCATCTCTTAGCATATCGCAGAGTGCAATACATTCGATTGTACATGAACATTTATTTGTAAAACAAATATGTTCCAGATGGATTCCACATAACTTGACCGTAGCACAAATTGGTGTAAAGAGATGCGCAAAAAAATCGACGTAGGAACCGCAAAATCCGTATACAACATTGTCTCAGATGACGAAACATGGAGATATGTGTATGACCCGGTAACTAAGTAACAATCTACTGTATGGGTGTTCCAAAAAGTTGTTCGTGCAAGGTGTGCTTCTAAGAAAATGCTTATTTCATCGGCTGTAGAGGACACATTGCAACAATTCCTTTAGAGGATCGAAGAACTGTTAGTGCAGAATGGTATACAGTAATTTGTTTGCCAAAAGTTATAGACGAAATCAGGAAGAACAACCGAAAACGTCGCATTATTCTTCATAACGGCAATGCGAGTTCCCATACAGCACGTCTAATTGACTATTTGAAGGAGAAAAATATTGAAATAATGTCTCATTGTCCATATTCACCTGATTTGTCGCCGAATGATTTCCTTTTGTTCCCAACTGTGTAACAAAAAATCTTTGGACAGCGATTTTCAACATATCAAGAAGCAGTTGAAGCCTTTGAAAACCATATTTCTGAGATACAACCTTCAGAATGCAAAAATTTTTAGTTAGTTTGTTCTAAAAAATTTTGTTTTCTTCCCAGATTTTGTAAAAGTATAAAAGGCGACCCTCGTAGTAAAAGATTCACTTTATTAGCACGTATTTTACGAATCTGTTACTATTGTTTCATTTGACGCATATTAACAGCAAAATGTTTCTTTTAGCATATAAATGTAGCTAGCATTATCTATTGCGATGAGAGAGCAGTTTTTACCTTTCTTATGCCTAGAGAAGTTGGGTGATTATATTCTTTTTGTATTATGAGTGAAAATAATACATCCAAGATTCATCTTTGGTAATAATATTCATGGTGAAATTCGTGCTGGTATTGATTGGAGAATCGATGGTAAATACTTTTTTGTTATTTTTTTGTGGTATTCATCAGTTGTATACTTATAATAACAATAACTAGAGACATACACAACTATGTAATGAAGAAAATCTTAGCTTGCTTTATACTTAAGTAAAAACTAAAAACTGATGACTTTGAGACTCTATGTTTTTACAACAATTGTTGGCAACGAACCGAAAGAAGAGTGAAACAAGGATGAAGTATTACCACCACACTTTGCGTTAATCGATTTCGCTCTAAAACCTTTATAAACTTTTTACAACATTTTCAGACGCACACTAGAAATTCTACTGAAAATAAAACTCTCTCTATTATACATATGAGTATAGTGCCATAAAGGTTTGCAAGGCCAATAGATTCGTACATCTGTCATTTCTGCTTTATTGTATTCACAGCATATAGCCCATGAATGTTGAGTGTTTGTCCGAATCGCAATTGGTTGGTTAATGATATATTTTATAATGCTTGGCTGCACTTCGATTGCGCTTACAGAAGAGTTACTAGAATATATCATGAACAATGTCTGCATGCTCAAGATGTCGAAATTCATTGTGTTTTGTGGTAGCTGAATTAACGACTCAGTTAGAGAAAATTGAATTCGTTTCGCAATTGATCTAAGTAGTCTATGCGCAGCTACTTCCAACAAATCCATATATACATACAATACATGAACATAAAATAGAAAATTACCGTTTTACACTTACCTATGAAAACTGATTCTTTTGTTGTGTTTTTTCTTTGTGAAATTGTCGGAGGGATACAATACTAAACTCGTGTAATTAGTGAAAGTTTGTTAATCGTAGGCAATCTAAGACGGTCAGTATTATCCTATAGTTTTTGCACGAAACTGATGATAACTTAACCGGATCTATGTTTCACTTCGCAGTTAAGCCTCTAGTCTCCTAGTTGTTAAGTAGTTTGATAGAGAGGTATACTCGTATAGAGCGCATTAGGGTAATTTGCGTTTAGTATAGAACTTTGTACACTTTCGTAATATGTTTGTATATGTAACAGTATTTGTAAGCCGGTTGTATTACTAAATATATTTTTCATAAAATCGGTAACATTATAAAGTACTCCTCAAATTAATTCTTCCACTGTAATCTGAATTACTAATCATATTTAGTATACGATCAAATTAATAAAATAAAACAATTACTTCGATATTTTGTTAAACTTTTGATCACTTTAGTGGGATTTAATGAAAAAGATGGAATTTTGACGTTTATGGTTTGTATTTAAATATGATTTTGTAGGGACTAATCATAACGCTAAGTGTAATTAATTCCTCATTTCATTTCATGATTCCCTGCGGGGCATTATGATTTCCATTATTTTCAAATATCATTATATCCATTTTATTGTTTAATCGTAGATAAAAGTATATAAATATGTCAATATCTTAAGAAAAGTAAAAAAATATAGATATTTATGAAATGATAAAAGTACAGGTTGCATAAGAAAAGCAACAACTTGCTATAAATTTAGAAAGAATTGCAATCGCACGGTGGTGTAAGAGCGCAAGAAGTCTGACCTATTTTAAGGCCATATTCTTGGCCACGGGTGTCCATAACATAAACTGACATCGACTAGGATAGTGTTTGCCGATATTGGCTGCTATTTGATGCATAATAAACTAACCGCAGAGCAGTTTTATAAGATTATTGAAATAAAAATAAAACTTCGAAAAAAAACAAGGAAATATTGCCTTATGTATAGACAATACTTTCGATACTTAGTAGTAATTAGTTGACATGATGTTTTTGGAATGAATGAATATCCTTAGTTTGCATAATGTGCTCGTGTTGTGAATGCAAGCGCCTCATTTACTATTCCGCTACAGTTTCAGGTGTTGTCCTTCTTGCTGCAGCAAGTGTACTTTTAAAGTTGTAGCATTCTCAATTGTCAAAATTCTACTTTTTAGTATACCTATTTAGATAAAGTTACAGAATGTGCAACAAAATATCAAAATTTTTATTTTATTAATTTATAGTGGGGCTGTATATGGTAAGCACTGATAGTACTTCATAGAATTGAGACAAATGTCAATACTAAGGAACAAAACTATAGGATAATGTAAAATCGTAGACGCGTTAAAAGGCTACTGTTAAATGAACAAACTAATTGCAAACACTAAATTTGTTAATTTTTAATTGTGAATTATTATACAATTATATTTGTTCAAACTACTACACTATTCAATTACCAACTCATACTCAACTGCTATCTTATTAGTCGTCTTAATACATTAATATACGTATATCAATAATACGAACCGATAATGCAAAAACTTTCTGAATTGATTTGCCTTTTCAGGACATTCAGCACACTAAACATCATAGTTTCGTGTGGTGAATCCGAATATGATAATAAGAAAGCCATGTCACCAGACGTTTTTTGACATTGCAATACTTATAATTAGTTTTAACAAGATATGAAAGTGATGGTGACGCTATAAATGTCGTCACATTTTCGTCAAACATACCTAGTAATTAGAAAATAAGTTAATGAGGAAATACATTATTTATTTAAATATAAATATGAAAATACTCTTTTATTAAATAGCTTGTATGTATTCATTGACTTATTTCTCCTTTCCCTTTATTCTTTGCAGCTTTTCTCCTGTGGAATATTTCCCGAACTTTTCGACGAAGTGACCAACAGTAGTTTATTTCAATCATTCTTATATCTTGATCATACCAAAGGCAAATATTGAAATGTGATAAATGGCAAGAGACCAAGCCCATTTAGTATCACACTCGGATACAGTATACTAACAATCATAAGAATAAGGAATATTCATTTTGATTATTGGCCTGTGTAATCTAATGGAGATAAATGATACAATCCGGGAGGCCAATTGCCGCCTGGTGATACAATTACTACTCTATTCCTACTCTATTCTTCTATTGCGAGTATTGCATACAAGTATGGCGTATAGCTCTTTTTTTGTTCAAAATATCAATTTACGAGATCTGTATTATCGAATTTAGATCAAGGAGAATTGGTAATCATCGCACGAACTCTAAAGATTCTAAAAACATATATGGATCAAAATAGAAACCAAATAGTGACCTTTGCAGAATGATGTGCAACTGGCAACTTTAAATTTGCTATGGTATTTTGTTACTTTATATTTGACAATTTTGCTTGTTAACGAAGCTACTCAACCACAAATGAGTTCTGCAATTAAAAACGATTTTTCTCACAAAACTAGAACTGTGTAGTTTCAATTTGCTTCAGAGTCCAATCGGCTTGGCATTGTCTATATGATTATTGGTTTCAGTGCATAAAACAGTTTGACTTCTTGTTTTGTGTTCTTCCGCATATACAGTAGTAAGATTTTCAATCGGTCTGGCATTGCGTTAATTTACTTGGGCTTGTGAACTTATCAGCTATCTACCTGTTTCAATTTCGTTCATTATACGGTGAACTTCAATAGTGCATCAATAGAGAAATCCATTAATTTATAAATAACACTAGGGTGACAGCAATTTTGGTTCAATATTATTAAAAGTGCTTTTCTGGTTGTAAGACAGTAATTGAGACGATCCGTGCAAGAGTACGAGTGTAACAAGTATCTTTTTTGTTAAATTTATATTGAACTGCTAATTTCTAATTTGTAAATAGTTGTAAATAATATAAATTTTGTTAAGAAATTTTGAATTGTTTATATCTCTGTCAAGATGTATGTACAACTGTTTTCTAAAAGCAAAATTCGCATTTAAAATAGCTGTGTGAGGTATCTGAATAACTGAATAACAAACTAAGCATGTAGTTTTTTTTATGAAATGTGTTGTCGAATCGACATTTTTCATAGAAATATAGGAGAATATGCTTCCTCTAACTCACAGGCTGATGTAGAAAAAAATAAATCATGTGCAATTTAAATCACATGTTACCATATAACATCCCTAATAGAAGCTATACTGTAGGAGAGCGGTCACCATATGAGACAAAATATAATAGCAATTTTATTTGTAGAACTATAACAGGGTTGTTGTTACATATACTACATTGTGAGAACGTTTAAAGCTCTACAGACAGGTTATAGAGGCGTACGCCGTATGGTATGTTTTCTCGATGATAAATAATCGTAATAGATATTAAATAAAATATTTAATATAGCCTATTGCACGGCTGTTTGGACGATTTAATTTCGTTTCGTAAGATGTGTTCGTTTCCTTGCAGGGAAAATGCCGTTATTTGTACACGTATGCTTGAAAATAAATCACATAGCAACTCTAAGATTCGATCTATATTTGGAAGTGAAAGAATGTTCATCAGATAACTGTTTAAAAATGCCGATACCAAATTTGTACTTGATTAATTTCTGGTGCTTCAAGGTATGTTGTACATGGTATATAAAATACAAAACACGTCGTCTCTTGTAATATGTATGCCGATAGTTTATAAAACTTTATCTATCATTTAGATGTCTTACGGCCGTTTGCACCGTCCCTAGTTAAATCAAGTTAAATTATAATTAAAATTAAATCTTGGTTAAATTAGTTAAATAGGAATTTTTAGTTGCACGGAAATCTTAACAAAAGATTTAACTATTGATTTACATTTTAATCTTTTGTTTAGATCTCCGTGCAACTAAAATTCCGATTTAACTAAGATTTAATTTAATTATAACTTAACTTGATTTAACTAGGAACGGTGCAAACGGCCGTTACTACAAGGATTATCGTTAAGATACATTGCAATATAATGTGAGTCTCAGAGTGATGAGTATAACCTGTGGGAATATTGTATATGTATGTATATCTATACTTCGATTTAATCAAAGCTAGTTCGTTTATAACAGTTTCTAATAGAATTATGTTTTATTTCACATTTTTACACTGTAATGAAACGTAATATTCAAGTCAACATAATAATATTATTTCTTTGAATTTACTTTATACTTGCTTAAATACAAAGGCTATTGTGCATTTGAAATGAAAAGGATAAGAATGCCCGGAATTTTTCGATTTGCATCCAATTCGGCGAATCAATATTATTCCGATCAGAAGAAGGAGTTCCAAAATTCTTTCAGTGTCAGATTATGATAACATAGATGCAAAAATGAATTTAGCGATGAAATGTTAAAAGTAATCATATACGGAATCGAATTATTTTCGTAATAGAATTAATTGCAATGAATGAATTTTATCATTGGATAATTACTCGATATTTTCTCGTTAAACAAATCATTCGATAAAAATAGTAGTCGTGTTTTTCTGAAGTTTTGTTGACTAATACCATTCTACACTTCATATTTAGCATTTTTTGTTGTGAGGAATAAATTACATCAAACAAGAAATATTTACCAACTCATTATACGCCACTACTTCCATACAATGAATACCAATTCAAGTTCCCTGAAGTATTTGCAAATGAAGTTAATAATTAATAATTGATTTGTGTGCGCTATACAGGTTACAGTTTAATTGGAAAACAAATAATATGTAAATCTAGAGGTTAAATAGAGCACCCATGCGACTGTTCACATTTGACATTACTATATTTAAGAGAAAAGTAATGTGAATACAGTACAAAACAACATAATTGGCCCTTTTCTTGGCAAAATCTGAACTGTCTTAAAGAAGACATTATTAAAGTATCTGACGATATGTCGTTGGAGAACAAGACAATCTTATGGTTGCAATAAGACAGAAATTTTAAAAAAAAATTATACAAAGGAATAAAAGTTATACTTTTATGAGTTATCGTTAAATATGTTTTTTTTTTCGGCGAAAAAAAAAACATATTTAACTTATCTCATAAAAGTTTTCACTTGGAATCTTGAAGTAGTTTTGTTTCATTAATATTATATTATATTCAGAGCTTTGGCGACTGTAACTAGTTACAGTTACAAGATACTAAATAGAAAATACGTTTAATTGCAGTTACGGTGACAATTTAATTTAAGTAACTAATTATAATCATAATTACAGTTACACAGGAAAAGGAATTGTAACTTTTTATAGGCACAGTTACGAACTTATGATGCATAAAGTAATCACTGAGATGGTTACATCTACATATATATAGTTACTTTTGAATATTGTTTTAAGTAAAATAAAATTTAAGAGATAAATGCTTACTATTGTTTGACTATACTTCAATATACAGGTACTTTAAGTTATAGGCATGATTCATATTATTAAAGTGATTTGTTTCAGTATTTACTTGCACGTGTTTTATAAAATATTATGTAAGATAAGTGGTTCTGAAGAAATTAACATCTAACGCATCACTGCTTATTAATTTATTAACACATTGACAATACCGGCTACTATGACGTGAATTACAGTTACTTCGTGTGGACGCAGATCAAGAATTGTTTTGCAAACTTTCAATAGCTACTAAGCGATAAATTTAGTTTGCACTGATAAATATGGATGGTAAATGGATGTTTTTTTACAATATTTTGCGAGAGTAAAAGTTACAAAAAAAAATTAACAACCAACTAAAGTAATAAACCGAAAAACAAAAATATAGAAAATCAAACAATAGCTTCTACAACGTTACTGAGCACTACTGAATGCATCGTGTGCTTTAGCATACTAACGTTCCGAGACAGTAATAATCAGAAATAGCGATAAATTAAAAACCGTTCATCATTAATGAACATAAAAAATAACTAATTTTTGAAAATTATTGTAAAGCAGTTCTATACGCAGAAAAAGGGCATTTTAAACCAAGATAGAATATTACTTTGACATATATTTGTGTAGTTTAGTGCATTATAAACTAACTGTGGTTTAATCTAGAAAAAAAGGAGTTCTCAATTAACGAATTATATATTTAGATAATTTTAATAAACAAACGGTTTATTATAAAGTACGATATGCATCTTTAATTAGAACACCATCTTACTTGAACAAATAAAGATATAAATATATATATAAATTACTAGCTTTTCTATATCGGTTTTGCCCGTATAGACTATAAGATTTATGAAATTTGAAAAAGTAATCGTCCTTAGCTTTTCTTTATTTTTGTCTCCACCATTTTCACGATCCATACCTATGGGATTCTGACCTTTTCAAACCTAACTCAGTGATGAAATTTGATGAAAGTGGCCGCCGTTTTCAACTTTTTTGGTTTTGGACCAATCGTTTTCAAAATCAGTATCTATAGGACCCTAAGATCTCTAAATTCAATTCTGCGATTAAATTTAAAATAGTAGACACCATTTTTAACCTTATTGTAATTGAAACCTCCAAACTTAATTTTGTGATCCCACTGTGATCCAGCCGTAATGCACTTCACTGGTGCACTGGTTGTAGGCAGGCGGATGTGCGAGGTCCTTTTTCGTTGTATCATTCAATAGCTATACGTTAAAAACTCTGGGCAAAATCATCCTTTTTGTTCATTTAATTATATACTACGTGATTTTCTTTAAGATGTTTGACTCCGTTTATAATTTTATTCAATATATTTAATAATTATATTGATAATTCTCGTCTTTTATCCGTATTCCATGCAATACTTACAGAGGTGTTACGGTGAAAATTTTCATATGTATTTAAAACGTCTCTAATTCTAACTACAACATGAAATAGGTAGATATTTAAGAGGCCTGCCTACTGTTTGACAGCTGGTGATGTTGCCACACCTAACTTGTTTCATAATATATTGTTTTTATAATTTATTTAAAACGTATTATAAAATTGAGCTTCATACACACATGTGTAGACGTATTTTGAATGCTCATATCAGATTTCAGTAATTAAATCTAAAAATTAATCGAGTAATCTCTATTCTCCTATCAAGGTAAACGGGAATAGAGATTGTGAAGTTAATATCGAATATTAATAGACAAAATTGTATATGTAAGTATAAAACATTTGTCGAAATATGTGTATGAAGCCCAATTTTCAAATTAAAATAAAATCAGGCAAACGATTTATAGGATTATGTAGATATGGCACCGATGTAAAACAATCAGCTGGTAGACGACCCTCTTAAATAAATAGAAAATAAATAAGTTGGCATTGGGACTTTACACCAATGCACTTTCTCTATGTATTTGGATTGTTCAGCGTATACGAGTAGTTAAGTTTTCAAAATGCAGCATTACTTCGCCGTAAGTAACGCTGCGTGATGATTGAATCCCAGCAGTGAAATATAGCACCAGCAAAGAATCGATCTCTCAAGGATGGTATCAAGGTCTGTGAGGAGACTCGAACTTCTCAATCTAGCGTAGCCACATATGCTTAGCAGATATTTTTACCACTGCCGAGTTGTGTATATATAATAATTCATTAATTAAGGTAATATCAAATATTTAATTTTCTCTTGTTTGTTAATTGATTTGTGAATAATACAATTGTTCCTCAACCTCAGTTTGTTAAATATTTCGGTATGAAGAGATAGCAAAGGAACTCTATCAATACAGAATTCACACTATTCATACAAACGGCAATATTTTAATATTGTATTAATGATAAAAGTAAATGTAAGCACAATGCATACCTAATCTCTTTGACTGTAATGCGACATCGATTACAGTTATTAACTATATGAATCACGAATAAATCATTCATCAATCCGCACCTATCCGACTCTATATATGTATTCCTTATTATATGAATGTCAGTCTGTTGAAGATCGAAAGAAACATTTTTTAGGAGCCGAAAGCATAATTGATAAAAAAAGCGTCGATCGACTCGATTTTTTTTAACAAAAGTCGATTCAGTATATTTTAGCGACTTTATCAAAGTCGGAAGTTGCGAGGCCAAAATCGGTTTGGTGGATATCCAGTTTAACGGCTATTGTGTAGTGAAATAGAAAAATTGTAATAGAAAATCAAATCAAATAACAAGTAATAATTAACTTGTGTGTTTGTTTGGGACAAAATTGAGGTAACGACAGAGAATAAGGGATTACTAAATTAACGAATCAATGGATATGGTATTTCACTGTTTTAATTGTATACACTTATTTGAATAGTAGCGTTGTAAAATGTTATTAAAGCTAAATAACGAATGTAATTGCAGTGATTTAAATGATGTAATATTAACGTACGGAGACAGTTTTGCTTCTAAATCCTATCATAGAATTGCTACTTACTATTTACTTTGCACCATTGATTTATAATCGCTCTTCTATGAAAGTGTAGGTTAAAAGTTATAGATAACAGTGATTGATGATGATTTACTGTATGACTTAACATTGCTTTTGTGTATGCTGTTATAGAAGAACTGTTCATGCCACACAAATAATAACAGTAAATTATAAATTGAGTAATTCAATTTTGATATAAAAGATTATTGAAGAAAATCTAGTCGTATGTACCTCTAATACCTTACTATCTTTGTTTAGTTATTATCGTAACATCAAGCACTAATATTCCTGAATCATTTAATAACAACATGTAACTAGTAAAATTATAAAGTAAAAAAGACAAGGATGTAAAACTAATTTGTTTTATTTTAACTTTAAAAATCAATCAACATATCGCGAGGGATATCATTGTAGACATGTGAGAAGACCACTGACAAATGAGGAACATTAAAAATAAATATTCCTAGGTATGATACAAAAAAGACGTTCTGCGTTACTCAGCAATGTTCAACATATTTCTCTTGTATGTGTATCGAATTTGACTTGCATTTGTTCATTAATTGTGGTTTATAAATCATTTTCTATACCAGAAAAGAGATTTGGGAAATCATTGAGAGTGGTCCAAGAAGTAAAAGTTCTGCGAATAATGCCTGATGTTTATTTGATAGTTCAAATAACAGTTCTCAATAATTGTCGGTCAAAAATTTCTACAATTGTTAAAGCACTATACACATCTGAGCCAAAAGTTTTAACAATTGTTTATGCAAAAAATAGCAGATGAAAGTTGGCCACTGTATTAGGATCTGGAAACAAAATTAAAATCAACAAGCCTTCTCTATCTCTAAAAATAACCCGCACAAAATTTTTTACTGGACAGCTTCTAGCTATCATCTTTGGAATTAACTTGAAATTATTGTGGTTGAGTATGTGTCAAGAAAGTTTGTTTACGACCACTGAACAAAAAAAGAAGCTTTGTGTTAGAAAGAAGTCCTCCAGTTACTACAGTCGAAGTTCTATAACAGCAATTCTAATTCTTTAAGCTGTATCATTCAACACATTGATTGGTTCAATCTGAGAACCTTTCATTTATATAACTGTCGATAACTGATTAAAAAAGGACCATAAGTATATAAGGTACTACTAAAGAATGTTAATATAAATTGATAGCGGGTAATATATTGGAATGTGAAATTTGATTTAATAATAAAATTAAGAAAATTCGAGTTTTGCTCTTTAAATTGAAATTGGTGTTTTAATGAAGAAATTAAACTCACCGGTTCGCGAATTCTTAATTCTACAGCAGGTGTAGAGAACAGAATACGAGAGCATACCTTACGTTGAAAAATACCCACGTGAAAAAAAGTTCACAAAAAAAAATTTACGTCAGAAAGATGTTTTACGAAAAAAAATAATTTATTAAAACTCAATAAAACCTATAAAACAAATAGTTTACAGTGAGCAGAATGGCGTGGTAATCACCACGAACTAGTTTACTAACCTATTAAACCTTTTCGAATTTTTAAAAATTTTTCCTACTTTTAGTTGGAAAAATTAACTTTCAAATTTTGATTGTAATTGAAATAAATAATTTTTACATTTTTAATTTATATTCTTTTTATAAAAAAAAATTACCTTTAAAATTTACTTAAAAAAATATTTTTTTAAGTTTTCAAATATTATTTTTGGACTTAAAATTACTTAAAATTAATTTACCTTATCTTATGTGTGTGGCTGTGTGTGTGAGTGTGTGTGTGTGTGTGATTTTTCGAAAGCTTTCTTTTGAAATTCTTCGCGCGCCTAGACGGATGGTGGATGGAAGGACATCTTTTTCGTAAGGGTATTAAAATTTGGTGAAATTTATGAAGTCTAGGTGTTTTAATGTACTTTTAATCGAAGATGATCGGTTATTTGAGCTCAACGGTGCACCGTGGCTATTAAAAAAATTACGTAGAGCAAACCTTCGGTTTGATGATCCATGCAAAAAGAGGCCATTTGTTGCTATCGCACGGCATTAAATAGATGATTTGCAATTGTCTCCAAATCTCCTCAGAAATACATTTCGATATTCTTCTGTAAATAACGGAAATTAACGGTTGTTGTTGGATTAATTTCCTACAGGTCCGGTCAAAACTCGTGGTATACAGGGTCCACCGTAAAGTTGTTAAATTTAATTACCACCTACTTTCTCTTCTTTAAAATGCCCTTAACTGGTAGGTTTTCTTCTTTTGTGTGTAGAATTTAATAGTGTAATTTTGTTACAATATTTATGTGTATTTGTGTACAAATTAAATGATATAAAATTAATTAATTACTTTAAAACATATTGTGATTGTAATTAAACATATTGTGGTGACTTCAACATCTTTCTGTTCTTGCCGTTGGCTGGACTTATAATAAGGTCTCTGCTGATCAACACCCCCCTTCTACGTCAGACGGCCACTGAGCCAATACATGACATCGACTCGTATACATATATGCGAAGACAATACCGATGATGCCAACTTGAAGAGTTTCACATCCTCTATCATGTGGATAGTCTTGAATTAAAATAAAATGAATGAATTTTAATATAATTCGCATGTGTGCAATCACGTTACTGTTACGTACTTTTATAAAATTGAATTAAATTGAATTACACAGATCAGATAGCTGGTTGTAGTTTCATAAATATAAAATTAATTTAGTACTTTTTTATGTTTTAGATTACCTACACCTGGATGCTCATCTGTCAAATGAAAAATGGAGTTGTAGTGTATAATAACATTACAATATACCTATTAATAACGTTTTCGTAGATATATAAGTGTTCCATTAAAACAATATTTTTTGGCATTCAATGATTTGACCTTTTGTATCTCCATTTTAAGAACCTTGTATGTTTAGATTGTGAAGCATATTCACTGTCTGATAGAGCTATATCTGTATGCATAATGTATCAAACTTGAAGTTTCTAGTTACAATATTAACTGAGATATTATTTTTTTATTGATGCAATGACAATTACTTGAAAAACATTCAAATAACTCAAAACGGCAATATTTAGTTACAGGGAACTTAAAAGAACTGATATAGAATTTGAACATGTTACAATTATATCATTCTATTTAAAATAATAAGGTTGACATCGACTCGTTTTATTATAAAAAATATTGTCAATTGGAAGTAATATTTTGGTTAAAATATTTCATTGTAATAACATTGTAATAGTTTAGATCAAACAGATAATGGTACCAAAGTATCAAAATATAGTATAACATGTATTATATACAATATCCTGTGTACTTAGGTGGTACAAGTGCGTTGAATTCTAAGAAAATTATGTTAAAATATAATGTCTTTTGTTTCATTGTTAGGTCGGAAACTATTCTAGTTTTGTATTGTACATCTACAATCAGTACACACGTATGTACATATTGTGCGTATGTATGTTGAAATGGAAAACATAAATATGTCAACGCTAATTATTAGCTTGTTAACTCGGAAGTTCAACTATTTTCAAATCAGTTAATTTCGTAAACATGATACCCTTAATAATTGTCTGGAATAATTAGCTTTGTTGTTAACTGTGTTGACATTTTATTCAATGTGTTCGGAGTTGACTAAGCAAATGTAATTTTATGTAGTTCATTTAAATGATTAATGTGTTCGTTTGTTCCCCTAGTAATTTATCTTCGCGTATCTTTTATACAGCAGCCAAGTATATTGAATATAATCATCATCGTTTAAGACACGACTGACTTAACGAATATATGTAATTATACCGACGCGTTCAACGATTCTTTATCCTCTTTTCGTCTAAGATAGAGCCGTGTGAAAAATCTATCAAACGTTTTGTAATTTCCATCAATTTCGTGGAAGGTTATGTAAGGTTGGCGTTATAGAAATTTATGTCTTGTTCCGAAAGTCACGCTGGCATCAAACAGTACACCTCACATAAAGTTGACGGTAACCGCAGAATTACGAAATTGACTATTCGTATACAGTGTTACAACAAACATTTTGTAAAATGAACAACTAATAGAAAAATAAAATCGACTTATTCTTATATTTTCTAACTTCAGGTTATCACGTCTCGGAAACACAAAAATACAATAAATTCTCTTTTATTCTAGTTCATTGTATTTCAACTAATCAATTTAAAAATTCAAAAACAGGTGTGGAAAAAATCTAGTATTTTGTTTGTGGAATGTATATTGCAGTGAAGATTTCAATTAGCATTCTAAGCATAAATGTTGTGACATAGAAGTATATTATACAGGCTGGCCCATTAAGAAACTGAAAGGTATGAAAAGATAGCCACTCGACACCGACAAAAATACATTTGTGTGTTGCTTAATGGCTGTTTGCACCGCATTGTTTAAGCGCAGCTTACCATTAATACCTTAATGGTATTAATAAGTCATATAAAAGCGCTCATTCTGCCTGATTTCTATCAACTTCAATGTTTCTGCTTTTGTAATAAGTTCACCCATATATGAGTATATTACCAATACGTGGTATGTGGTTTTCTTTAATAGCAATTATCTATTTTTCTAAAAGAGTTTGTTGAAAAATGTATCGAAACTAGCTACTTTAAGTCAAATTGTTAATGTAAGGAACATTAACAATTAAATACAACTTTTTATGTATATCTAGAAATGTCAAGTTCTTGAACATCTTCCATGTTGAATCTATTTTTTTAAGTATGGCTGTCGGAGTTTGCCAATAAGCAGAACTTTGTATATAAAATAAACGTATTTCTATAACGTTTCAAAACAAGATCAAGAGAAGAGATATAGGTATACACATACCATAGTCGACAAATTTTAATTCCGTATTGGAAATAGTAAGAGAGAGTGAGCGCTCAGCAGGAAAAGAGAGACAAATACTTTGCCGCGATGCCAAATGTTTAATGTGTAGTGGGGAATGTGAAAGTATGCCGATGTTCGATGATGTATTACCTGGCTTATCGGGAGTGAAGTACTGTTTAATTAGCATAATAACAATTTATGATTTGGATCTCTTCTTAGAGGATACCTTACAAACGATTGCAATATAATGAAAATATGACACTAGAAGGCGTTGCAAACTGAAATAGAACGCACATAGAATTACAATTTACAGCAGTTGCTTGGGAACATTATCGACATTCTGTGTACTTACTGTATTTTTAATATTAGTTCATTTTCTATCTTCTCTCCTCAAAAAACTATTTGTGCTTATATGTGCACTCATTAGTTCTTTTTGAGGCTATTCATCTAATACATCGATTTCTTCCGACAATTAATTCAACATACGTAGTAAAAAAAAGGTGAACACTTTACACGGTTAAGTTTACATACAAATGTGTAAATTTGACATGAAATGTTTTGGAATAGTGAACAATTATAATTGTCGACTATATATACATAAAACTTCTCTATATGAAGGAAATTGTAAATTTAACACACACCTAATAAAATTTCTTTATAATTCAGCAATGCGATGGGAACAATATCAATACTATACTTGTTATTTTGTTGCTATAGTATTCTAAGCACATACTAGTTACTTTAACTAGATAGCTGCAATAAAAAGGCTGCTACTTATGAAGTTATACGGAAAATTGCTTCAGATTTTAATTATGAAATAAGCATTCTACAAAAAACGAATACCTATTTTGATTTGGTACGAACTGTATAAACTCATTCTGAAATGTAAACTAGATTATGGTCGTTATAGTATATTGCTTTGTCTACCGTTTTATAAGAAGAAAGCTTATATAAGACGGCAACCTTGTTGATATTAATGAGTACTAATCAGTATTTGTCAGTCAAATAACGTTTTCGTTGCTGCTGTAGGCGTTTCCAACTAATTTAAGAAACAAGTTCAAAGAAATGGTACAGAATTATTCTTAATGTCCGTTATGAAATCCAAGTACCTAAACGTATTACAGTAGTATATGTAGTATAAGGCAGCAGTTGTTTTACGTAATTATTATCTTAGCAGACAAGTTTTGATTAAACATGCGTATGCAATAACTTTAATGCAGATTCCATGTTGCTATTACACATTATAACATTATACACGTTGCTTGCTAAAACACACTCTAGCGGTTGAATACGTTAACATGTATCAGTTATATGAAGTTTAGCGTTTCATCTGTTGCAACAGATAAAAATTTATTTCAGAAGAAAGTTTAAATCCAATTATTGCGTGAAAACATCCGATGTTTACAACGTCGCAAAAGCGCATGTTTTTATGAGACTGTATGAGCTTGATATGAATTGTCAAAATCTTAGTATTTAGATTTTTGGTTCCGGTGTTGCTTCAAGAGACGGCGCATTGAAAGAAGAACAAGAAATTTTACTCCTATAACAATTTAAACGTAAACTCTACAGTAGGTGTTCAACGAATGATTTTCACAAAATATTGCAATAAAACTCCTTGTACGTATATTATATATTTTATTCTATATAAAACAAGTTGTAAATTGAAAATACAAGTAGTGTAAATCAATATTTGGTACTACCATCTTTGACTTTCAGTACTTCTTTAATTCTTTGTGGCATACTACATATTTATAGGTAGGTTAAGGTTTTAAGTGAATCCTTAATAAGTGGATCATTTTCCCAAAATTCTTCAATCCTCTGTTGTAATACATTTATGTTTGGATTATGAAATGTTTTTATTTTCGATTTTAATACAGTTTTCTATTGGGTTTAAATCCGAGGAGTTCCCACACCAAGGAAGCAATGTCGTATCTTGCTTTTCTAAAAACATGGAGCACCGTCGTGCATAAATGTATACGACTTGTATTCTGTACATATACCTTGTAAATATGGCAAAAAAACATCCCTCGGCATCTCCAAATATTAAGTTTGGTTCATGGTTCCAGAAACAAAGTACAGCGGACCAGGACCATGTTCGGAAATACAACGCCATATCATCACTGCTGGTTTAACAGTTTTAACGAGGCATTCGTCCTTGTATCTTTCAGAGGGTCTTCTCCTCACATACAAAGCGCTATCTGTTACGTATTCTATCCGACATTGTTCACTGAAGATCTCCCAATAAAGAACACAAAATTCAGAATTAACTATCACACTGTTTACCGAAATTTTTTTTGTAAAAACAAAGAAAAGTAGTAACTCTTTTCCTGTCATCCATAGTATAATGATGCTGTTTAGCCCATTGCAATCTCGCTTTCTTCATCGCAGCAGTTAGTTTAGGCTTCTTAACCGGACGCCTACATTTTAAGCTGCCTTCGTAGAGTCTACGACGCAGTGTCATAATTTTTTTTTTTTAATGTGTGGTGGGTGCTTAGTTGCAGTGACTCCGTAAACTGTATCACTTGTCTGGCTATCACTGCAACTCTTGCGGTGTAGTTTAGTGTGTGTAAGTTGTGTTTTTTTTCTATTCGTTCGAGAAGTGGTTATTCTCTTTTTGCTACAGTCCCTTCTATTTGATGTGGTAGGTGGTAAGTTCTGTGTTAGCCGTCTCGAAATTCACGACACAGTAGCAAATGAAACTTTCACATTTTTCGCTATTTCCCGCTGGGTTAGTTTTTTTTTCAATCAGTAATGAAGCAATAATGTCTTTCTTTTCATTACTGATGTCTTTTTTACGGCCCACAAACTTAATATCACTGAATATATACAAAAATGTCTTAATGTCTTTCTATACTACACTAAATAACTAAAATCTATATATTTACACTAAACACAAAAATACAATAATTTATTTACACTAACTTCGCAAAAAAAACCACTTACCAGTAACTGTTCTCGACAACGCAATTGACGGTATCTGAGACTATATTGCGATCTTCGGATTTCTACCTGGTAGCGAAGGATATTAAAAGAAACTATTACGATGAAAAGTGGTATTTATAAAGTAAACAATGAAGTATGTTTACCGAAATTTCCGGGAATAGAAGATATTCACAAGGAAAGTAAGTTTTAAAGTACTTTCCTAGAAGTTTCTCATTCATTGAACACCTACTGTAGATGTATTTTCTAGGTACTAGCAAAAGTTTATCTAGTCACGAAGAAAAGAACTAATTCTAGGTTGTCTAGCAACGATTCCAGGATTATTGACACTAGAATAAGAATTGTCTTGGCAACACATTTCCGACGTCTTTTGAAGCAGTTCCTGATATCAGCAGAATCCAAAAACAAAATTAGAAATCAGAAATGGGATGTACACAATACTCTGATGGAATTTTATTAAAATACGCGTTTTGGTCCATTTTTCGTTTTTTGTTTGATATCTTTCGATTTAGAAATCTGGAGAGTTACTTCAGCTGAGTTACTTTCGTAGACGATAACAAATTCAATGCCTATTTGCAAGATTAACAGAAATCGTTCGTTTCTGATGGATTGTTCCAGAGAAGGTGGAACAAGTGCTGTGAATGGACAAAGGGATTATTAGAATGAAGACTAAAGTTATAAAAAACTGGTAGGTATTCTCTTTTATTATTAGTTAAGACATTTTTTTTCATGTCCTTCGTGGTTCCGCCAATCCAAACGTAATCTTGAAGAATATTGTGTGCATATTTTATATAAATTTTATAACTTTGAAAAATGGGAGAAATTTGTGGTGGCCAGACAGTTACTGTTATAGCATGCTATATTAGGGGTAGTAATTATTTATAGTTGCAATTATTACTAACAATGTGCGTTATTGGTTTACATCAGGTCCAGTAAATGTTCTGTCTTATTGTATTAAATAGACACTATGAATAAAATTACGAAAATATTACAGTACTGTCGGGGCGGCTATAAAAATGTTTGAATGCACACAAATCATTGGTGTCGAACAAAGAAAAGGTGCTAAGGAATCTACAAAACGGTTTTCTACCTGGCAATGAAATAAAATATCTATAATTTGTTGATAATTTTATTTTCTGACGTAATATTATCTATTTAAATGTATTTGCACCACCAGTCCCAAAACAATTTTATTCCACTAGGGAAAAATGATTTCTGTTGGTCTTCAAGCATTATTTTTGTTTTTTAGTTAGTTGTTATGTACGAAATAACGTCACTTCGAGTGTTTTCTTGTATATTTCTAAATAAAAAGAGGTCACATGGAGGCAAATCGAGACTCTATTACTGAAAGAATAAATTTGTTGGCTCTATTTTTCAAAAAAGATTAGCTCAAAAACAGCTGATTTTGGGTATAAGGTACCTTAATAAGTTTTGATAGAGAATTGTATAGACAATCTAAAAAACTCATCCATAACTTATATATGTATGTCAAGCAAAATGGCAAATGAAATGCACAGCTGATTTTGGGTATAACGTATCTTAATAGATAAGTTTCGACGCAGAATGGTATGAGTGATCTAATAAACATAAAATATATAGCATGGTATTTATATTACACAAGTTGACGTGAACTTCCGGTAAACCGGAAGGGATACAAAAGCGTAAATAATTTCGCCAATGAGCGCAGATGACACTATTCGTAATTACAAGTTTTCAGAATTGTAGGATTTCAGGAACATCGAAAAGTTCTAAGGAACCAGTTCCGTGAATAACCTTGTTTACATAGTAGAGGTAATATACTGTTATGTTATTTGGGTATTAATAATTAGAATATTATATTAAGCACTGTAAATTTAGGAAATATTTGTCAAAATTACACGTACGACGCACACTTATGTTACCGCGGTTTTTGGAAAATAATAATAAAAATTGGGAAGGAGGTCAAGAAAAAAAACAAGAGAATTGGATTGGTTTTTTTGAAAAAAAAGTGAGAAAAAAGAAAAGTCAGACGAATAAAAGATAAGGAAAGAAGAAAAACATTAAAAAAAATAGAAAGTGAAGTTTGAAAAAGAAGGAAATTAGAGAGACAGGTGAAGGGAAAAGATTTGAAAAGATTGAAAAGTGAGAAAGGAAAAAGGAGAAAGAAAAGAGGACAAGAAGAAAAGATTCCAAACAAGGAGACAGAAAAGAAATAAAGCTTCAAAGGAAGGGAGGACCTGAAGTCGGAAGTTACTTATTTTTATTTTCAATATTACACATTTTAAGGTAAGGGTGGGTTTATATTAATTTGAAAAGTGCTTAATATAAAAATTATTTATATTTTTTTTGATTTCATTTTTGACATAACAATACATATAGGCATATATATATATAGTACAATTTCACCGTAAATTTATGTTACGGAATTCGGGTTATATAGGAAGTAATAAGACAACTTTTGCTGTTGACGTTTCGGGTTTATTTAAAATTCAAATATAAAACAACTAGCAAACAATTTAGCGGTTTTTAGTTGTTTTATATTTGAATTTTGAATTTCTGTCTTTGGCGCTTTCCCCACTTACGACGACCGTGTTTCTTGTTTAAACAATCTTTTTATATTAATAGAAAGAAAAAATAGCTTGTTGCTATAATATTTTATTAAGTTTTAAATATATTTTAACATGTAAATGATTGTATTTTGTCAATGTCTTCATGTTTGCCGGATGAGTTGAATGTGGTTTGTTCGTTTAACAAAAAAATTTTAGTAATTGATCAGTTCTACTATGTGAACTATAATTTTAAACATCAAACACGTTAAATGTTCTATGTTGGCCAATCCATGATGTGGTATTCACTATACAAAAAAATGAGATGTAATTGCTAATGTAAGTAATTTATTGATCAATTCTTTTAATGTACACCTCATTATTGCTGTAATTTTACATCTCAGGTTCTGATGAAGGGTTAATTAAATAAACCCGAAACGTCAACAGCAAAAGTTGTCTTATTACTTCCTATATAACCCGAATTCCGTAACATAAATTTACGGTGAAATTGTACTAGTACTATCACTAAATCGGTAATCACCGAGTCTTCTTTTGGGTAATTATATATATATATATACAAGGTGTAACATAAAATTTGCGATTAAATTAAATAGTGAATTTCTTAGTAAAAAATATTTTTTCATATAAAATTATGCTCTTTTACTTTCGAACATTAGACGATAAGAAAACGAAATTGTAGTTATAGTTGGAAAGGAAGGTAATAGGTAGATATCCATAATCAGATATGCTTTGGGCACAATATCTCAAAACGCCATTGTCGATTAAGTGTAGGTTTTTTTCAAACGTTGAATTACTGGAAAATGGCGAAAGATATAGAAAAAAATGCAAAAAAGAAATTTTGTCTAAAATATACAGCATATTTTAAAGTGATCAAAAAGGTATCTTTATCAGTGGTGTACTACATTTTTATTTGGTAATGCCCTAATAAAAGTAAGAAAATTGACTTAGTTACTCAGTGGAATGAATATGGTTACTGTCGTACGATTTTCTTAAAAAAATGTTACCTTTTAGCATATTGGATATGTTTCTGTTATCTCCATTTTCAGCTATGTTTAATATTTTGTTTTTTATCTTCCAGTGTGCAAAAGTTATTAAACAAAAAAATAATTTTTCATCTAACTTGGAAACGAAAATCCGCAGAGCACAGCTTGATATAAAAAGTATTTAATTTATTTCCGACCTTTATATTAAACCGTGCATAATTTGAATCTTGTTGTTAAGACTAACATTATAAATTAATCGAACTGCATGCAGTATGTTCCATATGTGGTCACATATTATGCACGGTACCTAGAATATTCGTTATAATTACAATTAAAGATAAGAACCAACCGCACTATATTAAACTTATGTTGATACGCAGTTAAAATTATTTGAACTATATTTCATATACGACAGAACTCGTTAATTATAACTATCAGAAATGCAAAAATAAAGCTAGAAACGTAAGAAATAATATAACTGCACTACTTTATTCGATATAGTCACTTGCGAGAACGTTTAAGACAGCCTCAGGTGAAACGTAATTTACATACTGACTTCAAAACTCCGTGCTTCATCCAAGTCGACAATAAATATTTAAGTTTGACGTTCGAATTTAACGAACCAATTGGTAGAGCCTCTGAATAAGATTTGTTTCCGGTAATATTGATCGACTTAACAATTGTCGGCACTCCCACAGATAGGTTCCAATTGAATAAAACCGTAATTTATGAATAGACCTTTCGATTATAGATTATTTCGTTTAAATTTGGGTTAGTTCTATACAGTACTTTCGTAATATGAAGCTGAGTCCTGTATGATCTCATTACCGCGATTAGATTCGCAGTAAGATTTGCCGGCGATGACTTAATGTAATTTGTGTGGCTGGTTGGTGATAATTCATTTGTTATATCGTATTATGTTGGTGATGGTGTGATGTCAGATTCTGTGGTTATTAATGAGAAAATTCTACCATATGCGTGCACTTATGTCATTATGATAAACTACTTTATTTACTTAGATTAAAAAAAATTAAAACAACTACATATTGGTGACTATTTTTGCTTGCGTAATTAGGTCATCAGCTTTGGATTACGAAGAATTTTTGATAAATGCAAGTTAATTGTAAATTGTTTTTACTATGTGCATTAAAAAAATGCGTGAAACGAATCAAAGTAAAGATTTTGAGTTAATTTACGAATTAAATTTTAATTCCCACATTATTGCTTAGATCCAAAAGATTAAGCGTTGGTATTAAGTAGATTCATACAAAAGCAACAGCGTCACAACATTTTTACTTAAAACGTGTAATTCAAATCAATTACGAAAACAAAAGGGTTATATAGATGAGCAACGTTATTGGAAACATATTCGTTCTTTTATCTATGAAATTATTGGAAGTCGATCTACTTTGATTATAGCATTTATATTGCAAGGTATAAATTTCATTCCATTCAGACCGGTCGTTCATAATAACAAAGATTTTTATCGCACAAATAACTATATGCTAGGAGTCGGATTTCTATCGCCATGTCCTCAATTCAAATATCGATTATTATAGTGTGTGATAATTTAGAGCCTTTTTTTAAGATTGTGCTTGTTATGTTCGGAATTTTCCAGGATCAGATTAAAATTTATTTTCTCATTAGGAGGTCGAAAAAGTGAAAAAAGAAGCCCACGATTCTATGAGTAGACGAATATTTTTTGAATAATAAATGTTTTGTTTGTCCGTATTCCAAGCTGCAATCTTGCTGCAACTAAATACATATATGTGGATTGTAATGTGTTTACTTTATGACTTACAAGGGAAATCTCCCAAGTGGCACATGGAAAACTGAATGAAATTTGGTCATCTGATAGAACACATTAAGTGTTGTAAAACTCCGTATTCAGGTTTTGCGAAAATTGTTATTTAGAGCGTGAAAGCACCCCCAAACAATTGACAATCAGCTGTTGTAAAATTCTGTTTTCTGTTTTTGACTTCTGCAGTTTACGCCGTTGTTATGAACAGCAAAAATTTTAATTGTTAAATTTTAACCATACTTACGTCATTGCCGAAAGGAGGTTTAATAAAAATTACACAAAAATCTGGAAATAAGTAAACTTGTGTATTTTATGTGCAAGAATATAAACCTACAGTTATAATAATAGAAACGACACAGAGATATACGCGATTCTTAATATATAAAAAGTATTGAACCACCATCAATCATATAACAATAGCAGAAGATACTAATTGTAACAAGAAACAAATCGGCCTAACAAAATTTTGTAGTACCTACACATGATACCTAGTATTAATCCAATAAACATTGATCATTAACTGATACAATAACTTTCCTCTGAAATTGAAATCGAAAATGATTTAGAATTTGCCTATATGCTTCGGCTACATATGACAGAAATCGCAGATAAACGTGAGCTATTTTCGTCATTTGATTTGGAAGATGCTGCAGAAGAGTATGAAGAGACATGCACACTAGAAGATTATAATGATGTCAATATCAATAATTGCACAATGTTTATTAGACTAATGCTATTTTTTTGTAGATAGGACAAAACTCGCAAATATAGGACCCTGCTTTGGTAGAGTTCAAAACACTCTATATTTGAAACGGCAGATTTCTTTCCTGTTGTAATCAGTACCATCTGATATTTATGTTAAATGATTGGTGGTTGTTCAATACTTTTTACATACTTATATACGAAAAATCGCGTCTATGTGTCTGTATTCTTTCTATTATTCAACCTATTATTATATTTCATTCAAGTTCTGTTTGGCAAGTTGGGGTTGTTGAAATGGGACGAAAAATATAAATTTGCACTGGATTGATAAATCTGTGAAAGTCAAATCCACAGATGTAACGGGTGGCCAACTAAGAATGGTGCTCGGCCATATTTCATAACTAAAGTGGTCCCGAGAATCATCTGAAAATTATTTACGGAAGTGTAGGATGACCGTTAGATGGCATAACTGAATACCAAAAATTTAAATTCTTATTTTATATAAAATTTACCAACTTGCGGACTATCACAAATATAAAAATTGGAATTTTCTAAAATTCCGTATATTTTACACTGGACAAACTTTTGATATTTTGTCAAATAAGGGCAGGAGAGGAGGAGAAACTTTGTTTTGAAGGAACGCTTACATCTCTGGTTCAGTTGAACCGAATTTTGCAAATTTAGTCTCGTTGGAAGTAATATTACTCTTCCAATCTAATGCTTGCAAATTCAAACCAACCTGATAAGGAATTTGCGTGGTAGAGGGCGCAGTTTAGTAATAAAATATTAAATGGAAACATACATTTTTGACTGCAGATTAAAAAGCTAGCTTAAATTACCAACAAATCAGCGAAAACCGGGTATCGTTATCTTCTACCTAGCCGAAGATATATTGAGAAACGTATGAATGATAAGAATTTCTTCTATCAATTTAAATTATTCTGTTTCCCTTGAACGGAATTTAGCGAATTTGGTCTTATTTGAAAGGGTTTTCGTTGGTATACATTTACTGATTCAAACTGTTTAATATTAGTTTGTTCATCACCGCTAGAGGGAGTTAAAGAAATTTAAATACGTAAATTTTGTAATTTTTTTAAACAACAGTGAGTGGAATGTTTGGAAGAAAACAGACCATCATGGATTTTCCTAAGCTTACTGCTAATGATTCAAATTGTTTAGTATTATTGTTTCTGCTACCGCTAGAGGGCGTTAAGGAAATGTAAATAGAAGACATGTCGCTAGCAATTCCAACAAAGTTTCCCCTTCTCTCCTGCCCTTATTTGACAAAATAGCAAAAGTTTCTCCGATGTAAAATATGCGGAATTTTAGAAAATTTCGATTTTCATATTTGTGATAGTTTTGTTGTTTATGGTAGAAGTGTTGATAATTGTTTGAGTGTGCAGATGATCCAAATAATCACCAAGTTCCTGATAAGTATTTCTTTCATAATGAGACCCAACTTCATAGAATGAACGTAAAATAATAGTAATAATAATAATATGTATTTATTTCGATACATGTACATTACAAATAGGAGCACAATACATGTAAGAAAAGACGTCAAAACAAAGAATTAACATAAGACTGACAAGAAAAATAGTAAAACTATCTATGATATCCTGAAGTGTATAACAAGTGATATTTAACAGAATTTTTTTGACTGTGGATCTAAATCTGAAATAAACGTTTATATCTTTTACTTCTGAAGGAAGTTTGTTATAGAATTTGCAGCCCATAAATAAGAAATTCTTTTGAAACGCAATAGTGTTGCGTGAAGGAGGTAGCCAGTACAGGGGATGTCTTGTACTGTAGTTGTGTTGAATGCTGGTATTGAAAAAATGCAAGTGTTTATACACAAACGAGACCACCTCTAAGATGTAGATATCGTAAACGGCAAGAATAGATTTCTCTCGAAAAATAGGACGGCACGAATCCCGCCAGCCTAGCCCATATATAGTACGAATAGCTCTCTTTTGTAGCAAAAAGACTCGTTGCACATCCGTGCAATTACCCCAATGAATTATTCCGCATTTCATTTTCGAATGGAAGTGAGAAAAGTAAAAACTTTTAACAACTTCTGTGTTGCAGGATCTTCCCAAATTATATAATGCAAAACAGATAGTAGAGATTTTTACAAACTTCATCGATGTGACCAGACCACTGTAAGATTTCATCGAACCGAATACCTAATATTTTCGTTGAAGTAACAAAAGGATTAAAGGCATCTCTGAGATATAATCCAGACAGTTCATGATTATTGCGATTTCTGAATAGGATGCAATGCGTTTTCTCCATATTCAAGACAAGTCTATTCACAGCCATCCACTCTGATACGTATCTTTTCAAATATGATGTTTGCGTTTTTTAGGAGGAGTGCGGTATTATCCGCTTGCAGAACGATGTTAATGTCATCTGCCTAAGTATATCGATAACTTAGCCGAGGAGTCAATGCATTTTTGAATGTAATTCATATAAACCAGAAACAGTGAAGGCCCTAGTATTGACCCCTGAGGAACACCCATATTTAATACAAGAGGTTTAGATTTCTTGCCGTAGCAAAATATAGATTGGCTTCTTTTGTATAAATAAGATTCAAACCACTTGTGCGTCACCCCTCTGATACCATAATTTTCCAGTTTACGTAGTAGGATCGAATGATTGACACAGTCAAACGCTTTCGAAAGGTCGATACACATTGTCATGGAGGGACGTCTGCTATCCACACATTTGGTAACTTCTTTGAAAAAACCGAACAGCGCTGTATCTGTGGAGTGATTGCTACGAAAGCCATGTTGATTTTCGGAGAAAAGTGATTGAAGTAGCAAATAAGATTCCTATTTATGATGCTTTCGAGGATCTTAGAGATAACCGATAATAGGCTAATGGGTCTATAGTTACTGAAGTTGTTGCAATGACCTTTTTTAAATAATGGTTTTACTATGGCTGTTTTAAACGCAGTAGGAAATATACCGTCATTTATGGATAAGTTAAACAAGTAGGTCAGTGGATCCAAAAGCAATTTGTAACAGTGTTTCAGAACAAAGGAGCACATAGGATCATCGAATTCAGTAAATGATGTCGCAAATCTTATAACCGCTTGATGTATGTCGTCGGGTGTGATTGCAGACAAGAAGAAGGAATTGTTAGAAGTAGCGGTGATTTCTGGGTAAGTATCTGCTTGACGGAAGGTGCTATCAACAAGCGTTTTGACCGAAGAAACAAAGTTACTATTGAAAGCGTCGGCAGTATTTTCTCCGTAGATGGAAAATTCCGGAAGATGTGTTTCACTCAGAGGAATAGGTCTCTTCTTTTTTATAACATTCCAAACGGCTTTGCTTCTGTTGACGGATTGTAAGATATATTGATCATTAGCTTCTTTTTCTTTCTGTGCTATGAATTTCTTATAAAAGGCTTCATACTTTAAATGGTCCATTTTGTAACTTGGAAATCTGTCACTAATTTCTTTAAGACATGATAATGTGTCCCTCGCTTGAGTGACTTCTTTATTTATCCATGTGGACTTCTGGTTATGATCATATACTTTTAAAAGTGGAAAACATAGATCGATGTAATATGAAATTGTCTCAAGGAAATTGTTGAAGCCGTCATCGACTTGGGAGCATTCAAAAACTGAAAGCCACGTCTCGTTAGACAAGTAGTTGTTGGACAACACAATAATGCCGCCTAAAGTAACATTGAGATTTATTTACCGCCTTTGGAATTGAAATTTCAAGGTCCTGGCTATAGTGATCAGATAGACATCTGTCAACACAATAGGCCTTATAGAGGTCGTAAGGAATGTTTACCAAGAAATTGTCGATACACGATGAAGAAGTTTCTGTTACTCTCGTTGGTGTATCAATAGTGATGTGCAGATTAAAGCTATTCAAGACGTCTCTCAAGGCCCGTTGAGAACCATTAGCAGTCCTGTTGCTATTACTATAGTAGTTTACTAAGTTTGTATGTGATCTATGCGGTACATACCACATAGCAGGTTTTAGTACCGACATTCATCTTTAAACTATAAAAGTTGCATGAAATTAAAACAGGCAATAAGCGAAATAAGTGTTTTCCAAATATGTTTTGTTTGTACATCTTTTACTGTCGTTAATTGTACAGTACCTTTTAACGTAAAAAACTTTAACGTACTAAAACTATTACTGAGGTTATTGCTGTATGTACACAGAGTAGTGTAACTAATTAACAGAAATTGACAATAATTACGGGGCAGTTTGTAAATTATGGCGGTTATATCTTATTTTCCATTCGCATTATATATTTAGATATAGAAATGTCTTTATAGCAGTTTACGTAATTTCTTAAAGGAATTCAGATCGGTATCTTACGCAATTTAGTTGCTAGCTAATTCAATTAAGCAACAATAGCAGTTTCTCCAACTATACGAACATTCGTATTGATATGTAAATAATCCATGTATAGATCTTGGAATGAGCACACATTTGACGGTTGATGTATACTTGATGTATACTTGATGTATGCTTGAGATAATCGTACATATGTGCAGATTTCGTTTAAAATCGAACGATCGTCATGAAAAATGTTAAGCGTTGCAAGTAGAAGAGAAGTGAACATTTAATCTCGTAAATATAATAACTGGCTGAATAGCTGCATTATGGTATATATCTGAAAATATAGTTCCATGTCGTGTTTTGAGGCGTTCAGAGAGATTTATGTCGTTACAGGGATATTAATTATTTTAGACTGGGATGTTATTTTTGTCTATGTTCCGGGTATTAAGAAACGAAAATGAAAAACGATTTACTTCTTTTATTTCTCAAGAGACGTCGGAGATACATTAAATATAGGCAACAAGTAGCAGGACCTACTCAAATAAAATGATTATACTACGTGTATTTGTATCGAGTAATGTGAATCAGGCGGAATAATCATTCGATTAATTCAAACATCTTTGTAACAAGGATCACAATTATCTTACTAACATATTGCCTTTTTACGAGGCTTATGTAAACATGCTATACACACCTACCGCTTTGTTTACACAAAATAACAAGCAGTAAATTTGAATTTCGCATACATTCGTTATTGCTGGAAACCTAAAATCTAAATACAAACTAACGAACAACTGTGTGTTTATAAAATTGAACATAATTTACAACCGGGCACTTTCTGGTTAGTTAAATTAATCTTGTTTCGGTATGTAAGTACAAACGAAACAACGTAAATATTTACAAGAGTATATGTACAATACTTTTACTGAGTTTTATCGTAAAGTAGTAATTTCATATCTGATAATAAACACTAAAGGGTAAGTCGCGGTTATTTATAAATTGAAATGTTTGAAACACGACAACAATGGTTGAAAATATTTGCCAGTGATGAATTACCGCAACAACTACAACAGTTTCATTGTCACCGTATTCCCAAATGTGCTGCTGTGCATAATTTTGTACAATGTATTTAGTACAAAATGGTAACTTATTTTATAGTAAAACAGTTTCTCCAAATGTATACATAACGTATTCCGTATTGTTTTATTCAAATTGGAAACGTCAACTAGACATAATTTCATGAACAGAAACCATATATGTAAGTGGTAGGTCTACTCCATTTAGTCATGACTATCATCCTTTCCTTTATCACCTTTTATTCTTTAGCGTTAAGCTTAATGTCGACGTTGACGCTTACTTTGAAGTTTGCGACACCTAGTCAAGTCGATTATTATTTATAGCATTCTATCTATTATTTTTACTTCAATAATTTCGGGAGTGAACGCCAAAATGAATGTAAGAATTTTTGTAATTTTATAGACTGTCAGATTTTTGCAATAGCTAGACATTTCAAAATTCACCATTTTTAAGCCGAAAATGTTCATTACTGACAAATGCCTAAATTTTGTCAATATAATCATCCTTGCAGGTTCTCGCGACGAATTCAAAGAAATGTAAAATTGATTGAAACGTTTTATTTTTATTCTAAACGAATAAAATCTTATAATGAGAAAAATATTTTGTTGTAATTGTCGTCGCTTCAATAAACAGTTTTCTTTGTAGCAAAATTCAATTATTAAGTAATATACTTTTCTGAATTAAAAAATATTTACTTCACTGCAATAGTTTTGTTATTAAAATAGGAGTATATCATTTATTTTGATTTCATTTCTGAGCATGGGGTATACGAATTTCTACAGCAGAATGTAGTATGATTGAAATAAATACTAAGGACGATTATTTCAATGATGTGCCACAACTGTGTCACTGCTCTCAAGTATGTATTTCATTTAAAGTACAATTGATTCTTTGCCTAAAAATATGTATGCTACTTCGGGTCAAATTATTGTTCGTAATTCCGAAATGCAAGGATTTTACGTGACTCGAAAATAGGTAGATAACTTTACAATCCCCATATATACAGAAATATACATTATATATTAACATAAATGCGTATTTAGTGAAAGGTTTTTATTTGCACATAAATTATTTCTTTGGAGATAACTGTATATGTTACCGTAAAAGCCCGAAAAGCAGTTAATGCTAGGATTTACGCGTTAAACTTAGGATATACCAATTTGAGGAGGTAAAACTACGAAAACATGTAGCATCAATATAATTTCGGACCTTTACCAAGTCATCACGGTAAATCCTAGGATTTTCCACTTTGCGTTGGTAAATCTTAGATTTATTTATTTGCACATGCGCCTGATTGTAGTAATGACAGCTGATTCATTAGTGTACACGTGTTTCTCGAGTAAATGGTGTGTTTCAGTACAATTTAACGATATAATGACTGATGCAAAGCGTTTTTATGATAAAATGCTCACACAGAAAACATATTACTAGGTTTAAGTAAGAATAACTTAATTCAAGTCATTCTCATTCTCATATATAAGCAAATACTTATTTTCCTCGAGCAAGAAATTTAATTTCTTGGAATTTCAAGAAATTATGTACCTCCTGAATTTTAGATATAATTTTCTTGTTTAAAGAAAATAATACTTAATGCAAGAAATGTTAAATACTATATTCAAGTAATTTTTTTTTTTTTAATGTGTGGTGGGTGCTTAGTTGCAGTGACTCCGTAAGCTGTATTACTTGTCTGGCTATAACTGCAACTCTTGCGGTGTAGTTTAGTGTGTGTAAGTTGTGTTTAAATGGCTTTGTGACAGCATCATATCGCCTTTTATGATGCCGCGCTGTTAATCACTTTGCTCCCAACAGCGAATGGCAAGTCGATCCGGGATTAAACTCTCTGAAAAAATGTCACCGTCCCTCCAGAGAATTGAACCCCGGCACCTATCGTCCTCTCACAACAATAGTCAGCCGCCTAACCACTGCGGCCATCGACCCACATTAACATAAACATAATTAACTTTCTTATATAAAGTTTATTGGGTTACAGTAAGAAAAAGTAGTATTTAAATTAAAGCACTATTTGATTTGGATTAAATATATCATTATATTTAAATAAGTGTATATTAATCTTGACTGATAATTCTAATTTCTTGAAATAAATATGCAAGAATGGAGCTAAAATAACTACAGAAATAAGCTGGTTTACGATTCTCGTGTTCTCTGTCGTGTAGAAAATTCCTGGTTCTGACTTCACTTCTGAAAATCATAAGATTAATCACCTGCAATAAAATCACAATCCTTTATATGAAAGAAGAAAACCCCGAAAAGGTGCATTCAACGACGATTGTGAAAGCCTGAATACTATTTTAATCACAGGAATTAACATTTCCGGATATTGAATGTCCCTAATTTTGTACGCTGTTATAAGAAAACGTATAAGGGTTATAATCACAATACAAAAGCACACCTATAGCATTTTTTGATTATTTCCATCAAGTAAACGATGTTCTTGTCTGTACAAATTATTTCTTGGATCAAATCTGATTTTAAGAATTTCATTTACTGTTCCCAAGATATTCAATTAACTTATAGATAGTAAAATTTCTCTTAACAAATAAAAAATTACTTGGATTAAGTGGATTTCCTCAAGAAAAAATAATTTCTTAAATATAGAAATCCTTTTTCTGTGTGTGAATTGTATTGTCGCTGACAAAAATGTTGACAACAATTTATAAATACAGTAACTATATTCGCGAAGTGAAAGAGGCTAAACTACTAAAGTGTAAAAAGACGGTTCATTACAGAAGACTAAAACGATTTGATGTCTTGAGTATTGGTGGTGAGGGAAAGCTTATCGCACCGCTTTCATCAGGATGTGGAGATATATGCTATTTTGTAGCCTATGAAGACTTATTTACGGCAATACATGAAGCACATCTTGCTACGGGCCACGGCGGAAGAACAAGAACGTTGAAGGAAGCTAACCGTAAATATAAAAATGTTACTGTTGAATCAATAGCGCAATATCTGCAGTTGTGTGAGCCGTGCCAGAAAAAGTCTAGTATGCCGAAAAAAGGTTTAGTGGTTAGATCCATACTACACACAGAAATGAATTCGATATGCCAAGTTGATCTCATCGACATGCAAACAAACCCTGATAATAATTATAAATTTATAATGGTGTATCAGGATCACCTTTCCAAATTTGTTATAATGCCCCCTCTTCGTAGTAAACGCGCCGAAGAAATTGCCTACAGTCTTGTAGACATTTTTGCACTTTTTGGGGCCCCTAACATACTGCATTCGGATAATGGCAGGGAATTTGCAAATGCAATAATAACTTAACTTTGTGCAATGTGGGTTGGTGTAAAAATTGTGCACGGAAAACCGCGCCACAGCCAATCACAAGGTTCTGTAGAACTTGCGAACCAAGATATCCAAAATATGATTACAACTTGGATGGAAACGAACGGTAATAGAAAATGGTCCGAATCATTAAGATTTGTTCAAGCTATGAAGAACAACGCTTATCATGAAGGCATTAAACGATCTCCTCATGAGGCTATGTTCGGTTGTCCAATCAGAATGGGTCTCTCCAACGCTAAGATTCCATCCAACGTATTACCTAACTTACAAAGCGAGGAAGATCTTGAGAAAGCTCTTAATCTTGATAACGATAATGACACAAATAATAAAGAAAGCATGACTACAAACATCCCAGAAGAAAACGATGTTAGATCCTGCTATATGGACAACGACTGCGATGTTGTGCTAGGTAGCCTAGACATAGATTTAACAACAACATCCCAAGAACACAATAATAATGAAATTCAATTAAACAATCTTAACGCTTCACTTATTAAGCGACAGAGGCAGGAAGCTCACCATGCCTTGGCGGAGCAAGCAAAGAATATGAAAATTTCATCAAATAAGTAATTTCCCCCTATAACATTGGGGCAAACAGTTAAAGTCAAAGTGCCTGAAGTAGATCGATCAACAACGGATCAAAGAGCTCTGTTGGCTGTTATAATGAATATTCAATATGAAGAATTTTACCATTTCGGAACGAGTGCAGGAATTCTTGCACAGTTATTTACTAGAAACCAATTTACCGTATGCAAGAAAAATTTTATCACTTCTTTGGATGTTCCTGCCAATGAAATAAGTCTAAGAGGTGCAATGCGAAAAATGTCTCTACCTGGCGGACAAGGGTTCCAAAGATGTAACTGTACCCGAAAATGTTCCACTAAGAGATGCTTGTGTAGATCTTCGGGCATACTATGCAATTCAAAATGTCAGGTTTAGCATGTACGGACAAGTGACCTTATATGCAGAATCTACATAGATACACATATTTTTTATACCTAAATATATGCAATAGTTTTATATTGTTAGAATAAACGTTTCAGTGTAATTTAAAATGTGACATAAAAAACACTTGCTTTACTGTTTCTGTTTTTCGATTCCTTTTTAATAATACCTCCAGCTGTTATTAATACAATCAGACACACGAAATCAAATAAATCTAAGATTTACCAACGCGAAGTGAAAACTCCTAGGGTTTACCATGATGACTTGGTAAAGGTCCGAAATTATATTGATGCTACATGTTTTCGTGATTTTACCTCCTGAAATTGGTATATCCTAAGTTTAACGCGTAAATCCTAGGATTAACTGCTTTTCGGGCTTTTACGGTAACATATATATTTAAAACGCTAGCACTAACTTTAAATTTTCTATAATTACGTCTAATTAGTTATTACACGAGACAAAATATATGCGATTTCGCAATAAAACTCGTCTATGAGAGGAATTGATACCTTGGTTTGCAAGAACTATCAATATATCCTTCGTAATTATTCTGGCCTTTAAGGAGATACCTTCAAAGTGTAGACCTGTATGTATATATACAAAAAACACCAGAGGTCTCTTACTAAACGACACTGTCATGTGAGCGAAATCTAGCGACTTTAACATAAGGTGATAATGCGTTATACATACATACATAACGTATGTATGTATACATACATACGTATTCATACGGAACGGCCGGTTAGGTTAATGTAACTACATGTTTAGTTAACTAAAAATATTCGGTGATATAACTAAAGTTTATTTGTAGTTCCTAAACTATACGTTCGAATATGGCCAACAAAATATGTAGTCACATCAATAAAATCGGTCTCTCAATGTTGCGTTGGAGTGATTGATGTATATTAAAGTAAAAAAGTAATTTAACTAACGTAAACTTAGATATTACCGAAACAATGCAGTCATACTGCTAATCTTCGTGGAATTGATTATAGTATGTGTCATGTTCATGTTGAAGTATGGGTTCTTTTAGCGCACATCTTTCGTTTATTATTTTATGACAGCTTGCATATGTATAAATGTTCCCATGCAGAGCTCGCATTGGTATCAAGTGTCAGATGAACTTTCTTGTTGTTGCGTAGATATTTCTGTCATCTGTCATTGGCTAATTTTTATTTAGAAACTTGGTTATTTTTTGTGTTCTTTTTTGTGTGTATTTGCCGACGGGACTTTTCATTAAGACTACTAGGATTTTCATTTTCAATAAAAAAAACAACGTTTTGTTCGAGCTAAGACATCGTTGAAATGTCCGCCATGATGCACACGATCGCTCTTGTGTTTGATTACCCTGTCCAATATTTGCGGCTGTATGTCGGAGATAGTATGATGAATGTTGGATTAGAGCTGATAAAATGTCTGTGCGTTGTCGACATAGACTTGTTCTATGCAGTCAAGAAAATGATCTGTACTGTAAATCACATGACTTAGGCAACCCATTCACAACTCCTTGCCCGTGAGATGTGGAACCACATCTCTTCATTATCGATGTTCCCAAGTTATGGCTGCAAAAATTCGAGTAAGATAGCTGGCTATATCGTAGTTACCTTTAAGAAGAAACCACATGTTCATAGGAACTTTTCTGTTTAAAATGATCAAATCTATAACATATTAACGTATCATTCCTCATGAAACACCCTGTATGTTTAGCTTTAAACGAGTTTAGCGTTTAATATTTGAATATTTATATGAGGCGGTCAAGCAATAATATCATTCACTAAACGAGAGAACTATAAGTGTGTATACCGTTTACAGTAGTTCGAAATAATTGACTCACATATAGTTGATAAATTAAAGTGCAATTTTCAAAAGATCCGCTCAGCGAAACAATTGAGAACTATATTTTTTGTTCATTTTGAAGAGTCGTTCATTTCAACTTGTTTGTTGCATGAAAGATACATTACTCATATTCAGTGTGGAAAGAAATAAAAAGCTAGCCATTGGAACTCACAGTTATATAAGAAAAGCCAACAAATAACGTATTACATATACATTTATTTACTATTTATCCGCAAACTAGCTATCCATTTAACTATTTGATTATGCCGATAGTTAGCTATTAATGGCTGACTATTTGAATATTTGATCATCTACAGTTTGATTAACTATAACGCATTGAAGAAACCTATATCCATGTGTGATTTGCACTTACAAATTATTCACAATCGAATTAAATTAAATTAAACTCTAACTTTGTTTCAGTTAGCAATTTCTAATGCAGTAATCACTTAATTCGTTGCTTTTATACAAATGTTACAATAGAATAGGAGGTTAAGTTATATGTATGTATATAATATGAATGTATTATTGATAGTGATTCGTATTCATTTTTCCTGTCAAGAAAATTTATCTACGACAGAAGGATTCCGATTAAAATTTATATTGCAAATATTGACGCAGTCACTTATGCATTTGTAAATCTGTTTTCCGGTAAGATGCAACGATATAATAGTTTCAACAAACAGCAATGATGCGATGTCTGAAAATATAATAGAAATTACAACTTAAATATTATTGTATCCCAAATTCTATTGCTTTAATTTCGTTAAATTCTTTTCTTCTTTTAATCTAAATGCTCTCTAGGTTATATCTGGAGAAGTATTTTATTATAACTGGTATATTTAGTATAGCATCGAATTTTGTTTATAAAAGAGATTTACTCAACGAAAATAACGAGTAGCATCTTCGGTCCCCTCAAATAATTTACGTAAAAATCATTTTACTTATATGGGTTTACATGTCGGCTATATTGCAGTCCGCGATACATTGTTAGCAATTATCTTTGTATGTAAATTTGTGATAGACATAGTTATCCTTAGCTAATAACAATGATATTTTGATATGACATGAAACTACTCAATAATAATAATAATAATAATAAACGATTTAAAAATTAGTATATTAGTACTAATGAATATTTTCTATTTTATTAAATAGGCACATTAATTTATAAACTGATTCGCCAACATCACTATCTACTAAATATCAAATCAATATCTACTAAATACATATAACTAAATTTTGGTATATTGATACAAGTTGAACCGCGAAAAGTGGGATAGCTAATTAGAATAGAGATGTAGCAAAAATATTAAGAGCTAAAAGAATAATTATAGCTCCTTGAAAGTGGGAAATTACACTGAAAAACAAAAAGGAAACTGTTCTTTGTCTCAGAAAGAAGAATATGTTACTCCAATGGTATTTTCCCTCCTGAATTCAACATTCAAACATTAGTTCTCACCTAAAAGGGAAAAATGATGATTTTCTGCTTATTTTATCTGTAGAACATCCCTGCTTGATCGTCCAACAATAATCGCCCAGCATATTAAGATACCATTTGCCTTGATACCGCCTTTTCATTGCTGAAGTTTCATGAGAATTCTCCGTGGCTATCGCTCACCGCACCAAGACATTTTACAAGATAAGCTTTTATAAGATCGTTGACAATATCGCGATAATTGTCCGTTTTTGTTATTTTATAAAAAAACTGTGAGTAACATGCTTGCCAAGTTGTTTTCTCCTATGGATTCAATAGTTTGCTTCGTACATTAATGAGTATACATATATGTGGACAAGCATGCATTCCTTGTTTAATTTTTGTAGTAGTAATTTTAGGAAGTTTCTATTTTAAGTACAGGAAGCGAGGAGCATTGTTCATGGTTTCGAAGAAATTCTGTATTAATCCTAGTTTGATATGTAACGGAGGTAGATACACATTTTTAGAATTACACAATGTGTTATCTCACATTTTCTGTCCATTGATTCGCATTTAGACATTGTTTTTAATGTAATGTTTTTTTCTTTTGTTATTATCCTATTCAAGATGCAAGCTATACTAGTATATCGTGTTTGTGCTCGTCTACAAATGGTTGGATTTATACAACAGTAGCAAGTCACTAAAAAGTCATGGTGCTGAGGTCTCTTCTTTTGAGCTCCAGCAGAGATTTGCCTTGATGGCTGAAAAATTAAAAAACTTTTTTGATTGTCTTAGTTTAGGGGTACCAGGGGCCCAGTACGAGATTTTTTTGTTCGCTTTCTCACTGTGGAGGTGAGCTCCAATATGGCTTTTGGTGAGACCGCAACATGGCTCTGGTCCAATAAATCGAAACGCCGCACCTTTCTTTGCAAGGCCATCGGCAGTTTCGTTTCCCTCACACATGTGACTGTGTTTCTTAGGGCCAGAGCGCTGAGGGTGAGCAGGGTGACAGTGTCAGACTAGCTAAATATACATATGTGCACCTTGGTAGCGACTTTTAAGACATTCCGGGGCACATTGCTGGATGGCATACACTTCTGCCTGAAAATTTGTTGGGCTCGTACCCAGTGCCATCGAGATCTTACATCTCGGTCCGTAGATACCTAAATCCTACATTAAGTGCAACTATTGATATCCGTCAGACCAAAATCATGTTAACCAGTGCCATTGAACTTTGATTCCCAAAATATAATGTTAAGATATGACGTATTATTACTAGCACTCGTCTTTGTTGTAATAAACATGGGTGTTAAATGTCGAAAAGAACTATTTTTACCTTATTTACACAGATCAATTCTTTAAATTACTAACTTAACAGTAGGGGTTTAATTTCGCTTCCTTTGATTTTTAGAATGCTTATTCGTTTTAATACAATTTATTTTCGAAAGAAGTAGCATTACTTGAGTGTACATTACGGCCAATGAATACCGTAAAACATCTGGAATATTGCCGTATACTCTATTAGCAGTAGAATTGCATTGTTACCATTGTTAATAACGATCTATTAAATTTAAGTAAACGATCGTACTAGCATTAGTTTATGAGACCACAAAGATAAAATGTTAAACATTTCAAATATTTAACTCGGGTTTAATGATCGAAAAATAAGTGATATCTCGTAAACTTAGTCATTTGAAGGTGTATTTCCGACTGAAAGGAAAATTTCGATGTTTAGTTCTTTAATGTTTAGATTATTTTCCAGTATTTATTGAGCAGTAAGCATAGGTAGTCTTTTTCGAAATACGTTGCAAAGGAAGCATATTGTCAACGTGCACATATATTAAGGTAACAATTTCTGTGTTTACGTTTTTCTTTGCTGCATGTACTTGATAAAAGAATTCGGCTCGCATTTTGGTCGATGTGGAACTATTTATTTGATATACATGTGAAATAATACTTGTTATAGCATGTATAAAGAAGATAATAGTACTAGATCTTATAAACATTTACAATATTGTTGAACTACTGATAGTTTTTAACACACAATTGTTTTAAATTGTGTGTGAGGCTTGGTATGCTTATGAGGTGATGATTGACAGATGAAGTTTGACGTACATACATACCTACTACTTGATTATAAACACTTTTATTTGCGCAACAATTTTTCTTCGAAACATAATAAATGATACAATCGCCACAATTTCCAATTACAAATAGAAAATAATTACGTCTTCGACAGGATACGAACTTGTAGTTCTTACTCTCGAGTAAATAATCATATAGAGATGTGTAATATTATTTTAAAACTAAAAATTTGTTGGAAAAATTATTCATGTAATCGAGAATGTGTAGATGACATACTGCGTATTTATTGGCTTATATGTATATACTAAACATGGCAAATTCGGTACATATGGGACGGTTAAGCGACCTCGCCGACTATGGAATGTTTATACACGACATAACTGCATATTAATTTGCAATTTAAAGTTGCTATCATACGTACGGCTAGCTGGCCGATTGCAAACTCGATAATGTTCGAAATATCCTCCGCTATGTATAAGGTGGAAATATTTCATGTTTATATATAACACATGTCTACAATAGGAAGATTGTGTTCATGAATTCTTTCAGGGTGTTAGTAAATAAGTGCGACAAACTTCAGGGGGTGATTCTGCATGCAAAAATAATGATAGTTTGCTATATAAACGTCCGTCCGCAAATGCTTAGTTTCAGAGTTATAAGGTGTTAAAGTTTTTTTTTAAACTAACGATTTATTTATTGCTCTGAAACCAGTCGAGATAGGCAAATGAAATTTGGTGGGTTTTAAGAGATGGTTATTGCGTATTTCTTGACATCCAACCAAGAATTTTATATTCATCATTGGCGTGCATACGGGTAATGATCTTAATTTTTTAAAGAAAAAAATGGTACGCCACTGAGATATTTCAAATTAAAAATCATTTTTGAATTTGCCATTCAATTTTTAATAAAAAACCTCTCTTGCCTTTTTTCGTGTGAGGCGCCGTTTTTATGCAACAAAATAACACATCTTAACGTATCTTTTTCATTTCTTTAATACATTATCTAGTAGGCTACTGTCGACATTCAATATCAATGCATTGTTAAATACAAATATTTTAACGAAATGTCAAAATAGGAACTCATCATTATTAAGCTTTTAGTTAGCTATAAATTATTGTTAATAAGTAACTAATTTTTCTTTTATTGAAAATAAATAACTCTGAAATTAAGCATTTGCGGACGGACGTTTATATAGGAAACTGTCATTATTTTTGCATGCCGAATCATCCCCTGAAGTTTGTCGCACTTATTTACTAACACCCTGTATATCTAGGTTTCACGGTGTGAATAATTCGAAAATGACGTCTGTTTCTTGCCATTACATACGACAGTTTCATACTTTCCTGGAAAGTGGGTAACCATGATTAAGATTCTGGGAATGTGTTTGTATTTCGCTTTTCTTATATATCAGAAAAAAATAGTGTTGCGACCTTCATACAACACATATGTATGTAATAAAAGAAATTTTACGGCGCGTGTCCAAAAAATTAAGGCTGTATCCTAACTTACCGGTGAATTGAGTATCCTTTAGGGGAAAGACCATGCTGGGAAATATTAGTTAATGGTTTAAAGATGGCTCCAGTGTTATGTTTATGGAGAATTCTGTCGATGTGATACGAATCGCTCAGAATGTAGGGGAGAACGGCAGTGGCTTGTTAATTACAGGTTTCCCGCGATTTGTTAGGGAACTGTGGATGAATGTACTTATTTATGACCTTTTGTATGTTGTTAGAGTTATGACCATTTTGGAGAAGAGAAGTTTTGACATGTTTTAATTCTCTGTTGATATTGTCGAGTTGGGATATTGAAATTGCTCGATGTACAAGGGAGCTAATTACTGATTGCTGTTTTCGTCTCTAGTGCAGTTGATACGTTAAGCTACAGTGACCTTCTGCTATTCCCTTCCGACATTTTGCTTCTACAGCCACTTAAATTAGTGGTGAAACGTCGAATTAGAGTAGAGTTTGCATTTTTTTACTTTTATTTTACTTCATTTTGTATTTGGTTTATTTTTTTTATAGTATGTATATACATATACACAACCAACTACAAGACGCGGTTAAAACCTGGAAGCCCTGCTATTAATGAATAGCTATCTATCAGTTCTTTATCATCATAATATTCTGCCGAGTGTTATATATACTCCAGTTTAAAAGTAGCAGTGCTTATCCTTATATTCAGCTCTTACGAGGTGTCTATTTACAATACATATACAAGTTACCTGTAATTTGAAATAATATGATAATAAAGGAACTGGGATTTGATATCAGTGATATCAAATGAAGTTCATTATCTTGTTACAATTAGTAGAGAAACTAAGAGAATCAAAAATTAAAAGTAATCGCACATTCTTGGCTAGGACAACTTGTATAAATAGTCCTATATGGAGCGCAGCAAATAAGCACAGAAAAATACTAGTTGCGTGTTAGTTCTGATGTAAATTTTGACTAGACAAATGTATTTTTCATTGAAGTATGTAGCTGGAAAAATAGTAGATGGTATACATACACACCCAACTCTCCTTTTACACAATATTTTTTTACACGATTTTGAAATAATATGGTTCACCAACAAGAATAAACATTTTTTTACATTACTATTTAATATTATTTGACAAGTAGATGAATGAACACATGATACTGATTATGTAGTTCTGAAAGTGGTCTCAAAGGTATCGCTACAGATTTTGCACTGGCAAAATTGCTTAATGAAATCAGTAAGTTTAAGAAACTAACATTACGGAGTAGCGGCAGAATATATTTTATATGAAATATACTTGCTACCTTCGTTAAAGCATTGTTCTATTTTGAACAACATCAGAGTGACAAGAACGAATTTCTTCCTAAAATATACAGGAACAAGTGTTGTTCGGATGCTTGTGTAAAAAATATTATTTTTAGTTTAGGGAGTGTAAAAATATTTTATGATATGACGATCAAAAATAACATACATAAATCAGTACTTTCCGACCTAAGAGCCAACGTAGAGGATATAACGCGTTTAACAATAGCGTATTATGTATATAGCATTAAATCATTCGATAAAATTATGCTCTAAAAGTGTAAGAGGGTCGTAAAACAAATATAAATCAGTTTGAAATTTATGGAGATACCTACTAGGGAAAGATTATAATACTACAAGGGTATCTTTATTTTTCCGTAGCTGATAACCGCTTGTATATGTGTTATTAGAGCAATAAAGTCATACAATTTTGATTGATTACAAAACAGCAGATTAGTCTTTTCTCATAAAGTCGGTACTCCAAAGTATTTATGTGTCATTCTAAATCATTTTTAGATTATCTTTTGTGGAAAACAACACTTATGTCAGGAATTTACAGTCGTATGCGCTGGAATATATTGAAGATCTGGTTATTCATCAGTATAGGAGAGCGAATTATGCAAGGTTTTAGTATCCTGTACAAGCTATAAAAGTTATTCATGTTTAAGTTACAATAAACATTTGTTTCTGAGAAGTTAGGTTAAATAAATAAATTTTGACATTTCTTGTCCGAAATAAGTAAGTTGAACGAGAATAAATAAGTTGAATAAATAAGTTGAACGAGTAATATTTCGTTAAAAAGAAATTAATTATTCAATGGAAGAACTCATTGATATGATTTTTGTGTTGGGTGAGAGTAAGAAAAACTGTTTTCTTGCCAGTTGAATTTATGTGATTCAGTTTCGCGAAAGGCGACATCCAAAAGCGATCAACTTTGCCAGACTTCTTGAGCGCTTTGTTAAAACGGGAAGCGTTAATTATAAAAAAAAATAGAAAGAACCAAGATGGCAACAAATAAGAAAAATGAGTAGGCAGAAAATCCAAATACTGTAATATAGTCCAAATGTAGTCAAGCAAGTGTACAGCAAGAAGTTGGAATAAGTCAGAGGTCAACTCAAAGAATTCTAAAGAAATATCACTTTCAGCGGAGGGAAAAGTTTTCGTTGCGTTTCCAAGAAAACCATTTTTTTTATAAACATACTTTTTTTCTGGTAAAGCAACGTTTCATAACGCAAGATGGAGCACCGAACTATTTTTCATAACAAGTGAGAAACCTATTAAATAATGACTATGAAAACGATTGGATTGGAAGAGGAGAGTAAGTTCTGTTGCCTGCGAGGTCGTCCGACCTAACAAAAATAGATTTTTTTATAGAGGTATCCAAAAGAACTGGTTTATATGGACCCTTCAACAACTAAACAAAATATGCGACAAAGAATTGTCGACACATTTGCCTCTATTACGCCTGCTGTGCTTAGAGATGTGGAAAGGGCATTTCAAGTGAGAGTTGGCAAATGTCTTGAACAAGATGGAAGACATTTCGAGCATCTGTTATAATAAGTTTATTTTGTAATATTAATTTCAAATCTGATTTTCCAAGCTTACTTTAATATTAAAAATGCCGCTTATTTATGTTTGTTTTTGTTTCTAGTGGTTCTGTTTTATTCTGCAGGCCACTTTTTAAGCGTGCCAGTAATACAGTAAGTAAAGTACATCATTACATGTACATTAAACTATAAGCTTCTGGGATGTCTTTGCGGATATAATATTTCAGATATTTTTTACTACCTACTACCTGTGCTACACACTTACCTCGGAAAAGGGGAAAGTGTGTATGTGAGCTAAATCTTTTAGTATTTGAAAAAAAAATGTGTTAAATGTCAAATCTTTAATATTATAAACTTTTTAATTATTAATGGAACATTGTCTTCAAGCTTCGAATAAGGAGAAATATGTTAGTTTAGAGAACAATTAGGAGATATTTCTGAGTTACACACTTATCCCGAATACACATTTACCCCACTTTACCTTATGTGGTTCTATTAAAAAAATCTTAGTTATCTATGATTTTAGTGTTCGAAAATTACAGATCTCTATGTAATAACCTTGTTTATTAAACCTAATATTTTTTAAAATAAAATAGGCGGTGTGCTTTTTCATGCTTGAGCGGAACTGAAAACCGCATCTTTCTAACTTTTACAGTTTCGGAGGTACATAGGTATTTTAAAATTTTAAAGACGCTGCCAATGTCATTTTTGTTTAAAACGTCATACAATTCAGAAACCCTACAACTTACATCCAATGTATGCAAAGTGCCATTCAAATTTAACAAGGGATAAAAAAATGCAATGATATACAGAATTTTCCATTTAAAATAACAGAGTTTCCATCTACTTCCACTACAACCGGAAGTTCAACATCGGCCGATATATGAATGGAATCCCTAAATTAATTTGTAAGAGGTATGGAAGCCTAACGCTCTATTGCAGGACTCTATACAGGGTGCTGTACCAGGTCGGCAGCGTAGCTGATACTAGGGGGTTAATTTCGCACCTGTGCGCAAATTGAAGAAGCATTAATGGTGTGGTTAAACCTCCAATAAATAATAAATAAAATCTAACCACTGCAACTCTTAACTACAAGAAAGAGCGTAAATAATATGAATTTGAAAAATTTACACTGAACTTACTATCTTCCTTGTCAGTGTGAAATTTCGATATAAGAAAACATGTTATATACCTATACCGAAAGTTCAATATATTCATTTGATAGAGTAAAGCCATAAATCAAATCGAATTAACTTATTTATCTGGGCATTGTATGAGACGAAAGATGGTAATATAAGAAAAAATAACACACATAACTAAATGTTATTGATGGTGTACGGCCTCTACTTTCAATCGAAAAGGTGCATGTGAAAACGAACATGACTGTTGTTAGATTCACATAGAGCACCGTTGCATGTTTCTAAGGTTGAATCGCTAGTCCAACGAAATTATTGCTCTGACAGAAAATCGTAGAAAGTGTAAATTTATAGCGACTTGAAATACAATAAATCGACCAGAATGCCGTGGCAGTGAAGATGCATATTGGTGGAGCGTATACGATAATATAACAAGCGTGAATGAACGCTCTCGGCACCTTTCTGACTGAAAAATGCAATAATATATAGGGTGTTCCATTAAAAAAAAGTGACTTTCATCGATGTGAACTTGGTTAAAATGAACGTTAATTTTTGACGACCCTGTATAAATTATGATAAACTTTAGGACGTAAATTTGATGTATGCTATTTCGGTTAATAACATGCCAAATATGAGGTCTTTAGCTACAATGCCTTCAGAAATACAGAATTTTGAACATAACTTTGCACTTGGCCCTATATTTGAACAAAAATAGAATAACTCAAAAACGGCTGATTTTTGACATAGGTCGTCTTAGTAAGTTTTGATGCAGAATTGTATGCCCGATACAAAAAACTCATAAAAAATATACCACGCTATTTAAATTAAGAAAGTTGACGTCAACTTCCGGTACAACAGAAGTGGTACATCGACGTAAATAATTTTGCTGATGAGTTCAGATGATATCAGTTATAATTACAAGTTTGCAAAAATGTTGAATTTCAAGAACATCAAAAAGTTCTAACGAACCAATTCCGTGAATAGCCCTGTATACTTTTAAAAAGTAAACATATTGCTTTTGAAAACCAAAATATGTTTCAAACTACATAATAAATTTGCCATAGATTAATAACTACTGTAGACAAGTAATAGGTCTGATCTACACACATAGTGGTAGAACATTGAATATTAAGGTAAAACTTTATATAATTTACTACGTTAGTTTCAACAAGTACTCAAACTGAAGATTATGTAATATATGTTGGCAAAAGTACATAGTATATACATTGTTATAAGACATGAGGCTTCATCTTAAGATTAATGTAGAATGACGACTATAGGTAATATGCGGAGAATTATTGGAACAGATAGATATACCTAAATATTTAATATTTACGTATACATGGTGTGTATGAATTTATTTTCTTCTCGTTCATTATGAAAAGTAATAGAGGTGTATTGGATAATTGTTGTTACTAAATTGGTTAGCCTTTTTCACAAACATTGTCAATTTTGAATGCGATAAAAATTTTGATGAATTGGTATAATAGCTCATTACTTCCGATAATTAAAGAATAAATGCAGTTTTCTTTAATATAATCGCTAATTCGATATGTTGTTATTAGTTTTTGAGGATAAAAGAGAAAAAAATTGCACCAATAAAGTAAAGGTGTTAAAAATAGATAGTTGCACGAAAATTATGTTGCTCGGTAAAATAAACATCTCAGAGTTTTTCTTTTATCTATATACAAACAAGTCATGGACAGCCAAATTGTTACAGTCTATTGCTGTGCTACACGAATGCTTAGCGTAGCGATAGATTGTAACTTGGAGCTATCACTTTGGCTGTCCATGACTGTACTTCTATTGCTCAAAACAGGTTAGAATTTTAACAATGCAGAAAGCATACAACAAATTTTACTTATTAGATTATATTATTACGCATTTCACTTGTTATGAGGGTATTTATAATGAATTTCTATACATGTTTGTTCATCAGTTTATTCTTCGAATAAATAGATAATATTTAAAGAATTATCTTACAAAACGCCAATACATATCAGTGTTGTTTGGATGCGTGTTCAAATCGATTAACTTAACATACGTATACACGAAGACTTCTTAAAAATATTTAAATTATTGAATTACTTCTTTCTCTTTCACCATATTCTTCCATTAACCTAAATTTCTTCCCCTTTGTAGTTCTCAAATTTAATACAGTAGCCATATTTCTCGCGTATGTACAAGACCCATATCAAATTCGTTTAAGAGTTTCGACACATTTGAAGATTCGAACATTAACTGTTTAAATTAATTGATTAATAGAAAGAAGTAGTGGTGAGCGTTTTATTGCAGACTTTCTGTCAGGCAGTTTTAATTGTTTTATTTTTAAATTTATGAAACATGTGTCCACTTACCATTATAAATAAACCGTTTGTCGTAGTCAAATTAACACCATCGTTAGTATATCTATATGCCTGCTGAGATACAAAATTACATAACAGATATAATGTTCGTTTTAGCGTAGTTCCTTTTATTTAGTGAATATCAGAATGAATCGTTGATGTTAAGCAGAGACTCCTTGCTGTGTATGTATGTGTAGCAATCTGAATAAATACATAAGTTAGTGAATTTATTCGTTCGTTTTACTACATACACCTGCTTCTAATCTGAAATTGTAATAAAAGTGAATTTTATTAAACATTCCAAGAATTTTTTGTGCAGTTGTTTCTTTCTGATAAGTCATTGTTGCTGGTTTTTTAAGGTAAACTTTAAAAGCGATTCTATTAGTGATACAGTTTTACTTCTGTCGCAAATGTTAATATGTCACTGCTGTTATTTTATTTCTACATTAGTTGGTGATTCATAATTTTGGACTATTATTGGATATTAAAAAAATCAAAATATAAGGTTTTTTGTATATAGGTACTAAGATTCGCTTGAAATTGAAATCTGCATCGCTGATCATAATATTTAGAGTCTGTAATTCAGTTGAAGTATTCAAGAAACATGTATTTCGAGAAAGAAGACTTTTTGTTAAAGCTGTTGTCGTGGATAAAGTAGAAACCAATTACTCTGTTGGAAAAAAGTGAAGAGCACCCTATGTATTATCTGAACGTGTCATTCTAACGCAATGAAAGTTGTTATGGAAGTAGCATAACTTACTCTCACCTGGAGAGCGGCTTAGCTCTGCTGGGAGGGAATGCATCACTAGCGGGAGTATTCTCCGCGAGTAGTGCGTACCATAGCTACACCACGAGGCATGGAATCAATAAGTTGTTGTATGGTAGCGGGACGGATGGCTAACCATGCTGCATCAACTGGTCTCCATAGTTCCTCAACCTTAGCCGAAGGAGCCAGATAATGTCGAAGTGTCCGACCAAGAGCTTACATTAGGAGAACTAGCCGGCCATGGGAACATTCATATGTGCTCTATACGCAGCAGACGTGTACGTCGATCATGTGTCCACCATCGTAGTTCCTTGCCGGCTGCAGCGGTAGATATAATAATAATAATAATAATAATAATAATAATAATAATAATAATAATAATAATAATAATAATAATAATAATACTTTATTGTCCAACAGCATAGCTATTTACAGGACAAGAAAAGAAATATATATATAATAGAATATATAATAATAATAATATGAGGTGTAATAATAAAGAGAAATCAAGTAAGAAAGAAAACAATCTGCTATACAAAGTAGTAAACTAACAACTATAAAATATTAATATTAAATTATACATGAAACATTACAAAATATTAATCCTAGGTAAGTGTAATGCAAAGGAATAAAAATTCAAGTTGAGAGAAAAAGACAAAGTGTAGTAACAAATATTAAAGACAAAATCACATATACATATTATGTTTATCAAATGATGTCATCAAACATATTATTGAAATTTGCAGACATATGATAAGCTGGAGATCTAAATGAATTATTAGTCGTAGCTCTTGGTAGTCTGAAAGTAGTGATAACACGTGTGTTAAAAGATGGTACATTAAAATTGAAAAGAGCAAGTACCGAAGAGCGATCAATCTTATAAAGCAGCAAATTTAGCAAGAATCTTCCACTGTGTACTTTTCGCCGGTTGGAAAGACTATCAAATTCATGTGTATCAAGCAATGTGTTGTAATCAGTATATGCCGAGGTTGGATGCGCTGCTCGAATTGACGGTCGACGTGGTGAGCGTCCGATCTGATACTAAATTCGAATGTGGATTCGTCATAAAACAACATGTGCCTCCAAGCCGCAATCCACCGATGTCCTGCTTCGACCCACTAGTCGCTAGTTCGCTCAGTGGAATCCGGTTCAATGCATGATGCGCTCGGAATACACTCTCTAGAAAACACTCCTGTACAGCTCTTGCGGAGAGGACGACTTCCTTTCCTGCTGGTCAAGTAGCTCCAAGTTGCTCTGAGGAGGATATACGCGACGTTATAGTGCTAGGGTGCAGTTCTCGCGTACTGTGGTTACGCGGAGCTATCCCGTGACTGAAAGCGGGTACGTCATTGCTCATTCCACTCTTACCATGCGCGTTACATTGCTCACAACGACCACTCGAGACGGCGCGCGATTTCACGGAAGAATGCACCTGTTAGGTGCATGCCACAACCATTCCTCGCTCAAACTCGCGTAGATAACGCAAACAGTAATTCCAAGCCGCTCAGTAAAAAATGCAGTTATAGAAACATTCAAAACTCGTTGCATTAACTCGTCTATGGAAAACCTTTTTTCCACTTTTTTCCAATAGTGTATTAGATCATAATCGAGAATATTACTTCTCAAGGTTATGCATCAGAATAAAATTGTCAAAATGTTGGTCTATTTCCTTGATGCCATTGATGGATAACTGACTCTGTGTTCTTCGTCGAACGAGTAAAATTGCTTCATTTTGTTGTAAACAATTCACTTTAGGTATGTACAATTTTATTCATTACGTGTTTGCATCTATATTTGTGCATATTGCAGATGTAATATTCGATCAACATTCAAAAAACAATAGAGACGCATAGAAAGGCGTACAAGCAAGCATTACTGAGTAGGGCGAATGTTAATTTGAAATAAATATATGCAACTATGTATGTAGGTATATAGTGATAAAAATAAGGACAACAGTATCATCAGCGTCAAGTCTCACGGGACGCATCGGTGGAACTGAGAAGCGTAATACAGTTCCAATCACTACTGTCAACACTCGTATTTTTAAATAAATTATGCTGCTTGATATGCTAATATACTTTTGATAATTAATAATGTTAGTACCTTAATTCTTGTTGTTTTGTGGGTATCTATTCATACTTCTGATTGAAACATTTACTGTCTACGATACGAACAATCAAATCAATAAGAAAATAAAGCATTATTGCTTTAACCCTGCGTATACCGTGGGAGCCTCAGAGGCCCGTTCATGTTTTTTAATCAAAGATATCTTCGCTGAAAATTAATATTTTTTGGAACGGTCTTGGGACTTTGTTTGTGGTTAGGTGATACTTTACTCAGTTCTTTATTATTGCAAAAGTCTTTTGGAATTTAGACTTATTTAAAAATCTAGCATCACGTATCACCCGGGCCTATAAAGCTCCTGCATTTATAAGTTCCTGCTTGTTCTAACTTGTTGGCTGCTGCGCTGGTAATTCTATGATATTGCGCAGATCCATGCAAGTCATGGCACATTCGACATATGTATGTTATAAATACGGCGTGTACTTGCACACACTTCAGTTTGCAACAGATTTTGTGTGCGAAAGATTACTAAATCGTACATAATGTCCTACGGATATAAAAGACCGCTTACTCGGCGTGAATAAGAAGAAATAGCAGAACAGATAAGTGGAGATGATGGGGAATTACTTGATGAAAATATCTTATCCATAGATGATAACGAATGAGATTATGTCGAAGTAGAGATGTCCGAAACGTCAGAGAGTTCTTCTGACAACAAAACTTCTGCATCTGCAGTAACAGTTACAGGCAGTTCGTCATTACGTATTTATACATCTAAAAGTAATTTAGAACGGTCTTCGAAGCCACTGCAACTACTTGGAGGAAGAGCATCAGCTAAAAATATAATCAAGTCAACTCCTGGATCTACACGTTTTGCCAAGGGAGTGTGTGATTCAAGTGAGTCATCCTTTTTATTATATTTTCGTAAACCATTATTAGATATCATTTGCAAGCGCACAAATAAAGAGGTCGCTACAGTTTTGAAATGGCAAAACCTTGAACTCGAAGAATTGAAAGTGTTTATTGGGATCCTGATCCTCATCGGCGTATTCAAGTCGTGAAATGAACCAGTAACACAGCTGTGGAGTAAAAAAGACGGTCGTGTAATTTTCAATCAAACAATGAGTAGAAATCGATTCCAATACTTATTACGTTGTTTACGATTTGATGATGCTGCACCACGAAGAGCTATACAAAGAAATATCAAACTGCAACCAATTCAGGAGTGTTTTGATATCTGGAATTTATATTTAAGGGAACCATACAATCCAGAATGGTGCATGACGTTAGATTAACAATTAGTGACTTTCCGAGGACGTTGTCCATTTCGACAATATATTCCCTTAAACCCAGGATGTTATGGCATAAAATTTTGGGCAATTTGTGAAAGTGCAACTTCCTATGTTTGGAAAATGAATATTTACAAAGGGAAAGAACCCGGAGAAAGAAAGAATTGTGAAACAAGGTGAACAAGTAGTAAAAACCAATATTACATGTGATAATTTTTTCACTAGATACACATTGGCGGAATACCTATTATCAAAAAACTTAACGCTAGTTGGTACTATTCGACGCAACAAACCAGAGATACCAAGTGAATTCTGTGTAACTGCTGGTCGAAAAGTATATTCAAGTATTTACAGATTTAGACACAACGCAACTATTGTGTCGTACTGTCCCAAAAGGGGAAAGGTAGTTCCACTGTTGAGTATAATGCACCATGAATGAAAAAACAACGAAACCAATGAAAAGCTAAATAATATTGTCATATAATGGAACCAAAGCTGGAGTAGATACAATAGACTAGATGATGAGATGTTATACCGTACAAAGGATGAGAAGAAAAAATTCTTTTATGTTGTGGAAAGCTGTTACATCCAACATGTACATGCAACATCGTCAGTTTATTATAAATTTAGGTAAAGCGCTAGCTAAAGTTGTCGATGACACCAACCCTGCCGAAGACTACGCGGCCATGGAAAATATGCCGAAACTTACAGTGAAAAGAAGACGGTACTGTATGTGTCCACAGACACTGCTGTATGTGTAGAGAGGAAAAATAAAATTGTTTGCATTGACTGTAAAAAGAACATATGTAAAGATCACTCTGTTGTAATGTGCCTAAAATGCTACAGCAAGTAAATGAGTAACTTAGCCATAGTATACTATTATAACAGTGTAATATCTAATATGAATAACTTACGGTTTTGTTTAATAATAAAAATTTTAAGTTTCATTGTTAATATATACTTATCCAGTAATCCTCCATTTGATTCAATCAGTGAAAAATGTTAAAAACAGGCACAATAATTATGAAACTAACTACGGGCTTCTTAGGCCCGGCCGGTAGTTAGCAGGTTACAAAAGTATTGGTATATTGAGGCTTAAGCAAAACTTCATCCGCAAAGATATTTACTGATTTGTAAATCTGCATTTCGTTATCATCGATTTGTGTAATAAAAATAACACATGTATAGTAGTTTATCCACTGTTATCCTGCGTACTCTTTGAATACATGAATTTTGTTTATAACCGATTATATCTGCAATCTATCAACAGCATTGTGAATGCACTTCATTAGAATATAACCAGAATCTAAATCCCGTAAAGCATCCCATGCTAGTACATGTGTAAAGACTCTGTAGCTATTTCTAGGCGGTCAAATATTTGTATACATAGGCTTTGCAGGTTCCTACTCTGGACTATATCGTAGTGATGTATCTCACTTTATTCGATGTCTCGATTTTGTAGATACACTCAAAGTAGTCGAAATTAGACGAATAAACACAGAACGGTTGGTGAAATCATATGTTTTTAATTTTAATTTTTATTTACAACATTTCATTAGTGTATACATGAGGTCATACAAGTACCATGCGCTGATGTTTAACATGATTAGGTTGTTTTTCAATCTGAAAATGAATCACACAAGTAAGCTCTGAAATCGATTTAAACAGTATATTTTCAGGATAGCTGTGTATTCTCTGGAATACTATAATTGTTACGTTTCCATTTGCTTATTAGTACGATCAATGGGATTACTCACAAAATGTTCTTTAAACTTTAAATATATAAGCGCACTCTCAGCGTAATTTTTTGCTATGATAAAACAAATAAGTAAAAGGTAAAAAATTCTTTATAATATACGGTGGTACTATCCCCAATAACATGAACTGTTCTACGGGGTGGATTGTTTAGTACTACAAAATCAATACCTCAAAATACTTTCCCATCATTTTATTCGTGTAGTAGGAAGGTAGGGATGTTTATAATAATAATAATATCTTTTTGCATTTTAATAAATTATCGATATTAAAATGAATCTATGTAATGTATCTATGTATTTAAACACAACTTACACACACTAAAACTACACCGCAAGAGTTGCAGTGATAGCCAGACAAGTAATACAGCTTACGGAGTCACTGCAACTAAGCACCCACCACACATTAAAAAAAAAAAAAAAAAAAAAAAAAAAAAATAGAGTTACTGTTGCTTTTCACGAAAAATTCGGAGATTTAATTTAAGTCGGTTCCGATATTATTTCGAAAATAATTCAATTATTGTTTAATTAACGAATTTTACTGTGCCAGTGTAGCATGTTGTTGTTGTTAGAAAGAGAAAGCAAATTAAAACAGGTTTCGTACATTTATGTGTGTCTTACGTAGATTTGAAGAAAGAAAACAATATTTCATTTATGTAACTTCCCCACCTACCAAAGTATAGTAGGAGAAGAATGGCAACCAAAATGTTAAATATGTTTTCCTATATTTCAATTACTTCAACAATATTTTATGAGGATATTCCTAACCGTTTCCGAGATATGGTAATAATAACAGGACTTTATTAAGAGATGATATTCATCTTACAGATGATATTTTATATAATCTGTCGTGCACGAAAAAATTTAATAACATGCTTTGATATTCCAAATTGTGCAACGTGCACATGCTAATCAGAACTACAGTTGAATATAAAAAATAATATAAAAAATAATAAAATATAATAAGAAAACCCCAACTTCACATGACTTCAGTCATAATTTTTTATATTCAACTGTATGTTAGATACTTCACTAGTTCATCAATCTATATATATTATAGGCAATCAGAATTATCTTAAGTGTATGTAAAATAGTGATGATGACTTATGTAATTTTATTATTTGAATTATTTTGAGTTTAAGGTTATAAAGGGACACCAAAATATTCAATTATGTTGTATAATCTATTTCTAGTGCGTCATTTGTATGTTCATGCCTCAAATAAATCTTTATTTTAAAGGTTTACCATGTGCTCAGAAACTATGAAAAAATTATGGCAGTAGTTTTTTGTATCTTTTCATTACGCTTTACAGCTTCGAACAGTTTTACGTTTTTACACTATAAAAGCAACAAGCCGTTGAATATTTTACTGACTTACGACAACTTACTGGTTATGTGGCTCGAGATGTGTATTTATTTCAAAGTTTAACAATGGTTTAACTTTGTTTAGCCTGCGCATGACTCCATCAAGAGTACAAGTTAAATATAATTACACAATCGATATGAAAATCCATATGCCATATATCCATCAAAAATGCATAAATTATTAATAACAAGGTATTTATGCAATTTTTAATTGCAGTCATAATCAAAGAAAAACAAATGGCAGTGATATTAGTTACTATGGATTGAAAGCCTCCGAACAGGCAAAAAAATTACTGTAAAAACTGGCAGATGCTGTAATTAAGACACTCTTTACTACCAACTACTGTGTCTAAGAACAAAGAAATCATTATATGCAAGGATTATGTTTACAATATCATGACGAACATTAAAATACGTATTATAATTATGTGTATAAGTTAAATTATCCGTATATCAATGTATCTTTCTTTTCGCTTCAACATAATATAAAATCATATTCATTTACTCAAACAAAAATTAATTTTGGCTAGCACGCTTTGTTTAAATTCAATCATTTTTAGTATAGGTACTAACAAATCCATTATCTGCTGTAATATCAAATTTAGTAATAGAAGATCTAAAATTTATTAGACAAATTAACCATTTCATTCAGAATTTCATAAGCGGTATGCAGCCGATTTCAAATTAATATTAAGACAATAATAGTGGTACTAGACATCTAAATTATTTTTTAAATACTTCGATAAAATAAAAAAAAAGTACAATAGTTCAGACTACTAAATTAGCACATCTTAATGATAGAAACGATAAAGTAAGACCAGCATTACAGAAAGGTTTATTACGAGTAGATAAAGAAAAGAATAAATAAAATATATAACACAGTCACAAAAATTCATTCTAACATACAGGATGATTGGTGAGAATGGCCTATTAAAAGTATTATGCAAACTGATTTATATATTATGTATATGAATTTATTATAACTCGAAGCTGTGGTGTTCAAATTCAGTTACATTAAAATAAATAGATTAGATAGTTCCAGTTCATTTACACCTTAATATTATAATTTTCTAAAATCTTTTAACCTTAAAGGACAAACGAATATTGTACTGCTAGTTGCATTAGCTACTATTATACAGAGTGATTGGGGAGAATGGCCGATTAAAAGTATTATACAAACGGAACGAAATTTTAAAACAAAATTTTTCAGTTGGATATGGTTGAATATGAACTATCCCGTGAAAATATTTTTGAATAACTATCATTTCCGGTTAACCGGAAGTGGGCATCAACTTCGATTTTTTAAATAGCATGCTATAAAATAACTTACAAATTCAGCTTCTACGATAAATTTTACACATATTTTATGTATCTTACACTATACCTAAATACCATTCCCTCTGAATTATTCGCAATTAAAGAAATAAAGTGACAGATAGGGATCTTACTTTATAGTGATATTACGTCACGTAGGAGTAAAAGAGACGAATGAAATTTTGCATACGCACAGCTGATATTGTGTAGTTACACAATATTTGAAGTTCTTCTCGGCAACGTTATACAGAGTGTTTAAAAACTTAGCTGCCTATAAAACAGTTCAATCTGCGGAAAGTAGATTTTTTTTAATGGAAAGGTATATATTTTAAGGTAAAGGTAAAGGTATATATTTTATTATTATTATATTCTGATTCTACAAAAGATTCTCTTTTAATCCGTATTAGGTGTTCCTCTACCTAAAACGGAAGGTGAATAAGTTATAACGATTTAATTAACTTCCGTACATAAAATGCGCAGATATGTCAATTTATTGAAACAAGGGTGCTTAGCTCATTTGTTATAATAATTAGGGTAAACGATACGAGAATTTACTTTACAACAATAAAAAATGATTGTATTTGTTACAGAACATATTACAATCTTAGTATTTTTTTACAATTTTTATTTTGCCTGTAATTAAACATTCTAAATAAATATAGAAAATATTAATTTATGACATGACATATATTAACAAGGATAACAACGCAGTCAATTTTATAACTGATATTCGCAAATTTAAGTGCTACTTATAGTAATTTTATGCACGCCTAAATTTTATTAAATTAAGCCCTTGTCTAAATGTTTTTCCACGTTTCTCCCTAAGTCGTAGTGTTTTAAAGTGGTAGTCCATGATAATGTAAGAATAATTCTATGCCGGAAATCCCATTAAAATAATTTCTGGGTTGAGTCAACATAAGAAAATAAAAATTTTTCATACGAATGTAGGTCCGCAAATCTGACCTAAGGGTGTCCAAGAATGGATTTTTATTTAATTTGTGTGGAGCTTCCGTAAGCAATGATATGAATTTTGGCGAATCATCTATCAATAATAAAAGCAAGTGTTTAGAATTATTAGTTAAATGCGCTTTCAGGGGCGGGTCAACACGGACGTAACCACAGTTAGTCACACGTATAAGGGATCCTTATAAAAATCTGTGGAACTAGTAGTTTCTGAGTTTTTACATAAAAGTGGACTTACGGCGACTGACGGCGATAGTAGCTTTAAAATGAAAATTGTCAGACATATTTCTGGTTTGCAGTTGACATAGGAACCGAAATCTAATTTGACACGTCAGTAAAAGAATCAGCGCGCAGATTATATCACAAAGCCTTTTCAAACCGTCGACTTCCTTCCGTTAAATAATTTAGTACTCTACATCAAAAATTGAGAGAAAGTGGTACTCTTACTCTAAACAGGATTAATTGTTGAGTAAACGCACCAGAAAAATTTCTTTAGAAGAAAATATTTCTTATCGATAAAGTATTGTTCATGGACGAAGTGGCGTTTATCCCGCTAACTTTCATAAGAACCATGTATGGCCAGTCAAAAATCTAGATGAGAACTGCAAAATATCTTTATTAATAGTCAGTAAGCGTGGAAAGCACCATTTACTGCTGATTAAACTTGTATTATCGTGGAAAAAGGTGTCAGATGATAAGCCAAGTCTACTACTAAGTTCAAAACTTAAAGATAATGCAGCTTATGATATTAACATTTATATTGTCACGGTAAACTAATTCTAGCTAGCCCACCTGATGCAGATATAAAACAAAATTTATCAATTTTTATGGTTTTATTGAGTTTTCTCAAATTTGTCGTTGGTCAATCATGGTCTATAGTTCCTTGAGGCAATATCGACAAAATGAGTAGGTAATATGTTGATTTTGCAATTTTGTATAGTATACAGTTTGTAATGTACGTACATAACTTTTAAAGCCGGAAAGATAAACAAAAAATGTGGAATAATAGAAGAATGATAATTAAATCGAAAGTAGAACGCTATTAATATTTTGTAATACTATAATGCTTGTAGTGTGACTCCTCCTTCGTTCCTCTGTATAACAACAGACATAATTATACTCCTTTTTGCTTTAGGCTAGGATTTCCAATTCAAGCAGACAAATTGAACAATGCAACAAGGCAAATTCTTTAATATGAATTAAGTTGTAAAGTCAACTTAAAATGCTTTATTGTTTCCAGGATTTCATTTCTTTGAATTTATATTGCGTGACGTAACTTTCAGGAAAGCATATATACAATCTCGCTGGATTAACTAGAGTAGAACAAATTTCAGAAAATTAAACATTGCAAATATTTATAACGGCAATAAAGTTTCCTTTCCTCAGTTTTGCTTGGTATCTTTTTCAGACAATAACGTCCGCTTACAACAAGTCGTTCTGTAGTATTTCATGAAACTCAGCTATAAATGGATATAGCTTTAGTTAAATTGTATACATCACGTATTGTAGATGAGTCTACGTAACATCAGAATAATCGACGAAAAATATTTCCCAGGTGGGCTCTCACTCTGACATGTAATAAACTTTATATAGTACTATAAAATATTTGTAAAAAAGAACATTAAATGTTCGCTACTACGAAGAGAAATGTTGAAAAGTACGTGTTTTCTGTACTGATCTATCGAATTGAAAAATATACTACATGTTGGTCAAGAATCTGTCCAAAATATGAATCTATGATTCATGTATTTTCTAGAGTTAGTAATATATTTATCCAGTATAGTTAAGCAGTCATAAAGAAAAAATATAAATTATATTTAATTAAAAAAAATATTGCAAGAAAAGTTGCAATGATAAAATAGGATTTTTTCAATAAATACGTTACTTAAATCACTTATTCTTCGGCCAGTAGTCTACAGATAAAATTTCGGGGTTCTTTGGTGACGCTCTGCTAGAGAAGGCTCCGTTTCGGAGTAAAATATTTTACTTGTATTGCACTATACAAGTTCTGCCTTATTTCCTGTTGTATGTCGGATCGATGGCCGCAGTGGTTAGGCGGCTGACTATCGTCGTGAGAGGACGATAGGCGTCGGGGTTCAATTCTCTGGAGGGACGGTGACATTTTTTCAGAGAGTTTAATCTCGGATCGACTTGCCATTCGCTGTTGGGAGCAAAGTGATTAACAGCGCGGCATCATAAAAGGCGATATGATGCTGTCACAAAGCCAATTGAACACAACATACACACACAAAATTACACCGCGAGAGTTGCAGTGATAGCCAGACAAGCGACACAGCTTACGGAGTCACTGCAACTAAGCACCCACCACATTAAAAAAAATGTATGTACACACTTGATACGGAGGAAAGTTACACACCAAGTGTATGGTCGTAAACCCCAGCCAATTTGTTTCTGCTTATGTTGCATCTTATTCTGCAGAATAAGTAAACAAATCAGTTTATATAATAGAACAATATTTTTCACGAAAGCGGAGGGTTGTAGACTTTCCGGACTAGAGAATGTCAACTAGAGTTTTAAGTAGTATTTTCTTTCAAAGTTAACTTCACTATGCACAATTAAAATCTAAAATGAAACAACATAATGCAATAATATCGCATATATTGTAATAAACATGGAACATGAACATAATTGTATGGCAAATTTAATTCTGTTAATATAAAAGTACACTAATTTTACTCATACGGTTGTGTACTTGAATTTAGGGAGGATTTAGTTGTATAAACAGAAATTATGAAGTTTAAAAGTTTGAGTGACTTGTAACTTGATACTCGACAGACAAGATGACTAGACAAAACTGTGATAGATATGAATTGGTTATTATACAGTATTTGAAAGCGGATACACATATTGTGGCAGAAGAAAGACAAGGCACAGATTAAACGATAAGGATTCGTCTTGATGAATAAAACTATTGTAAAAAGCCCATGTTTATGGTCAACGTGCTTTATATATGTATATGTATATGCTATATTGTATATGTATTTTTTACTTTACGAAATACAGGCGAAAATCGCGTGTGTCTCGCGTTACAGAGGGTGTGAGCACGCGATTTTCGCGTAAAAAATTCATAATTTTGACACCATTGCAGATAATCAATTGAAATTTTGGATTTTAGATTAACAGATCATACTCTTTCTTCTAGTGATATAAATTTAATTCAACTCTCACCACAAAGAGAGGTGAATTTTTCCATGCCTACTTCAATGCTTGTAACTTTGTTCATAATTAACTTATTAGAGAAATACTCCACAGTTAAGCTTTTCTTGTCGTTAAGGAGCGATTTGTGGCAAAAGAAATCTTCTATTTGTAAAAAAGCGATTTTTTTACCTGTATGTAGACTTTCGTGAGTAACTGTATGTACATATAATCATGTTTTTAAACACTATAAAACAATTAATTCTATAATGTTTATAATGAAGCACATTTTACATATTAAATGGGAAAATCTTTAATATGATGAATCGCACTCTATTTTCAAATAAATGTCACAATCAGTACAGGGAAGACGTAATCGTCGTAGTCGTCTCTTTCATTGTAACATTACAATTCGCAAACTTTTTAATGGGAAAAACGTGAATCGACTACGCGCATTTTACAAACTAATGTCAGAGTTTTAGAAACTCTCATTTTTTATTAGTTACAAATGGTAGGAAGAGCTTTTTGAAATTGATTTATTTTGCTGTAAAACAGGATACTGGTCGTTTAGTTTCTCTGTATATTCAACAGTAATATAACATGTATTGCTGTTAGTAGTGGGACAAGGTTTTTTTATGTTAATTCAAGATTATTTGGCATTTTTATTGTCTTGCTCAGAATTATAATAATTTTACATTACATAATAATGACATGGTAATTTTCACATTACTCGTGTAAGACGTTAAGAGCTACTCTAGTGTAGTGCCCTGTCAATTTAGTTAATAATTCAATGTTTATTAACAACATATACTTAGTATTGGTATACAATAATAGTAGGAAAAGTTACTAGTTAGGAAAAAATATTCAAGTGAATGTTGTTTCAACTAATTCACAAAAATTTCACCTTCTGTCATGTAATTTGAGAATATTATATTATCTATTATATTTACAACTTAGCTCAGCTCTTCAATCAATAATAATTCAAAATTAAGGTTACAAGTAAATTATATTTTATTGGCAAGTTTCTGAGTTGTTGCCGGTTTGGCATTAGAATGAATTAAAGGTAGTTGATACGTACAACTTTTACTTTTATTTTGTTATAATAAGTAGAATTATTATATTTAACAAGCAAGTATGTGATGTTAGAAATTATGTTTTCCTAATTCATGTGTTTATAACTTTGGGAGCTGTTAAAGTGAACTACAGTGAATTAAATGCTGCCATTACAAAATTTACAATAGCTATTGAAAATGTTGACACCGAAGTGTATTTATTTTCTTGACGTAAGTACACGTATATATGTATAATGCAACTTTTCCAACGCCAATAATAAAAATATGTTTAATTTAATTGGCGTTTGGAAAAAAATGCATTATATGTATATACATGTACTTACGCCAAGAAAATAAATACACATCGGTGTCAAAATTGTTGCCTATCCTATTATTATGGTTATTACAACATCTCGTTCGCATTTATTTGTGAAAAATTATTAGTGGTGTCGAAGTCTCCGGTAGCGCAACGGTGTTGCGGTAGGCCGCGATAGCTATACCTGGTGGTTCGACTGCACCTCCGGACGACATATTTTTATATAAAAATATGTTTAATTTAATTGGCGTTTGGAAAAATTGCATTATATATAGCTATTCATAGATTCACGAACTGTACGGAATATTCGCGAATTAGCTTGTACGGATTTTATATCACCACGAAAAAGGCAGACAAGGGTGGTGGAGGAGATATCATACGCTAAGCTACAACTCCCTCATCCAATCCAGATACGCGACGTGAAGCAGTTGATAACGGAGAAAACGCTTCCATTGAATTTTCAGCCTCTGAGTGGTGTGCAATTTCATCCACTGCTGGAGTTAGGTTCTCCATAAATAAGATTCATATTGGTCAGGTTCTCAAAAGAAGAATTGTCGCCGCTGAAACTCACACTGTCGATTAAAGAGCAGAGTCAATTAATGAATACTATTCAATGTGCTGATAGATTACAAACAGCAGTAAAAATGAACCATATGACCCAGGAAGACAAAATTGCTCGTACAGTAGACGCTCCATTAACCGACACGTTCGGGATCACGGCAGTTCCGGTTAACCGATTTTGCTGGTTAATAGAATATAGGTAGAATAGATATAATTAGGTTTAACCAGTGAAATTCACGATCAAAACTAATCAAATCACTGATAGTATCTACACTGTGCACAATCTGTATTTTAAGTATTGCATCAGATGTACACAAACTGAGAAACACTAAATGACAAAGAGAATGGCGCGCAAAGACCAATAGGTTGCCAATGGATTGTCGGGAAGTGTTTATTTACGTCTGCCACCGCCCGAGGCGGCCCGAACGTAACCGGAAAAAGCCGATCGTGAGTCGCTCGGCTGATGCCGGTTAGTAGAGCGCGCCGGTTGTTAGAATGGTTGTGGGTATGCACATGGCAGGTGTATCCTGTTGCGAGCGGTCGTTGTCAGCAGTGCAACGTGCATGACGAGAACGGAATGAGCAAGAACGAACGCGCTTTCACTCACAATTGCGACAGCCATACATGGTCACAGCACGCGAGAACCGTGCCCTTGTCTTCAGCGCTATAGTGTCGCGTATGTCTTCCTCAAGACAACTTGGAAATATTTGATCAGCAGGTTTGAAAAGCGTACTCACTACGGATTCCACTGATTCACGAGCACCGCCGTACACGAAGCCAGTGGGCCGAGGCTCGATGGATTCCGAATGGAGGCACATTTAATTTTTCGACGAATTCACATTTGAATTGCGTGTAGTTAACGCGTGAGTTCATCGGGGACGCGGTGAGCGTGGTGGGGCTCACATTTGCTATACATACATGCACGACAATGCTCAACCGCACAACGCACGTGTTGTGAAAGACTACCACATACGAATACCCTGGCCGGTTCGTTCTCCAAATTGGAATCCGATCGAACATGTTTGGGATATGATTGCTCGGATACTTCTACGTTATCGGGCTCCTTTTGTTAACGTTGAGGAGCTATGGAAGCGAGTTGAAGTAGCACGGTTGGTCATCCCTTCCGCTACCGTATAATGACATCCAATGACCGCCAGTAGGGCATTATGGTATGGAGTGCGATTACACATGGTGGACTTACACGTCTCCTGCATGTACAGCACAAAATGTCGGGTTGCTGATACATAGATGAGGTGCTATGGCCCGCTGTGCTTCCCTACGTTTGGCAGCAGATTGAGCACACACCTATGCTTAGGCGCAATATTTTGTGGGCTATTAAAAATTGACTTCAAATATGGGGTCGAATAGCTTCATAGCTCAAGTAGTTAGGCCATTGAACACACTTAATTACAGAAATTACGCAGCAAGAGTTGCTTGGTTGTCAGACAAGTAGTACAGCTTAATAAGTCGTAGCAAATAGCACATACCACAAAACAAAAAAAATTTAATGTGATTGTTCAGTAAGAGTAGATGCTTCTTGTACATACATTGTCCTGTATAAATTACGATAAGATAGATCTAAAATGTCCGAAAAACACACAAAAAAACGCGAATAGAGCGAAGAGGAAAAGAATTAATTGAAGAAATTTTTGGTATAGTTGGAACCATTTCATATGGTATAGACACATAATTGAATTCACAGTTTTGTTTTTTCTGGAGAAATCCTTGCGTGTAAAGATAAGATAGACATATGATGAAAATTTTATTCAGGATGACATTATATAATGTGATATTAAATACTCGTATATAGTTGATATTAAAATATAATCGAGTTGAAGTAGAATAGAAACATTAACCTAAATTAGCTGACGAAAGGATCGGTCAACATAATGTGTCGCTGGAGGATATGCGGAAATGACTTATTGGTAGATTGAGATGTATCGCGATAAATCTTATATTTTTTATTGTATTATGTGACACTGTACATAAGATATACTTATACACTGTGTGTTGTATGCATATGACTAGGCAACGCAGCATTATTGGGATGGCCACACAATACGTATTTCGCGACTTCTTTAAGTACATATATAGTACCAGTAACATATTAGGTACATAGCTTAACATACATACTCGTATAAGTAGGTCATTACCGCAGTCACATTCCGTGTCTGTTCCCCTTTATATTTCTTAGTCGGTCCTTGTTATGTTAGCATGCTAAGAAACACCCTATGAACGAGAATAGTTGTTTACTGGAGTCCGTGGCACCAGATAATTAGCTTTTCTAATCTGCTTGTTGTCAAGTTGAAGTAAATTGGACTTCGGATAAATGGAATTTATGTAACAGGTACAGTTTATAAATGTTTTCCACATGCGATTGTTAACAATAATTTATACTTTTATATCTCTTTTATATACGTGAATAACATGAACATATACATCAATATAATCGTTAATACATACAGCCTTTGAAGTCACTACAATAAAAATTTAAAATGGCGCAAGTAAAGTAGGATTAGTAAATTATAATAGTTTATACTTATCTGTAAATGACTGGATATTATCTTTGAAAATGTTAAGTAAACAAAGAATGTTAATATAATAAAAATGAAGACGAAAAATTATTATTAGTTTAAACGTACTTTGCTAACGTGTCCGAACATTTAAAGTACATAACATAAAAAATATCAGTCAAATATATTGTCATTAGATTAAAGCTTGTTTTTGTGTAAAAAATATCTAGAATCTTTTCGATTAAATGGCTGATATATTATTAAAAATTAATACGAGAAAATTATTGAATTTCACGTAACTATTGAACTTTGATAGCCTAAACTCTCTAATAGTATTGACAGGAGATTATCACGTGCACCTTGAAACTACAGGTAGCAAATTATATCAATGAGTTAGCATTCTGGGTAACATTCTAACTCGTTGTACAATATCTTATTACCAGCATATCTTTACTTCAACCATTGAGATCAATTATTTAATTCGGCTTCGCCTTTTTGAAATTCAAATTTTTAATAGCTGTTCTAGATTGTTCCAGTTATTCTATATATTGTTGCAGGATTTCGAAATCAAAGCTTGAATAGCTTAACGGATATGATGATAAATTAATTTAGCCAAGCAACATCCCTTATTTCAAGACTACGAATACTCCAAGAAGTTAATTTATCTCAATGGAAATTGGAGTAACATAATTACACTTACATTTAAAGCGCCGTATTATACATATGTAATTAATATATTGTTTGTGTAAAAATTAAATTGCAAGAGCAACATAGTCTCGTGTTTTATATTACAGGTGTATTTAACCTTGCAGGTCAGAATATGTTATTAGACGTCCACCAAAGCCGACAAAGAAGGAAACCAAATTTTAACGATGCTACTGAAGTACACATTGACATCTGGCAGAAAATAACTGAAAAGCGTATCAGCTTGCAGGGTGAGTTATTGTTAATTCAATAAAAATAAAATTATCAAAAACGAGCTTTCTTTTATGTAATATCAGAACAAATCATCGGAAAAGCTTTTTTTATGATATTCAAATAGCGAAAGCTAGGTCGATTTTTACTTATTGAATATCTAAACTATATGTTGCGCATGATTTCCAAGGAAGAAGGTATACAAACATTGCTGAAAAAAAGTAATCTGCACATAACTAATATTCTGTTTTTTAGAATTAATTAGAATTTTGACGATAGTGCAGACTTTAAGCGTACTTCTTCTGTATGATTTCAGGAAGATCTTTTTTCACATAAAGTTCATACAGGAATATCTTAGCTAACGTATAACGAGCCCTGAATTGTCCAACAAAGTATGTGATAGGATACTCCTAGGAGAAAACAAGAGAAGAGTGAGTATGGACATAGTATCTACAAAACGCACAGTGAAGTATTTTGAAGTAAGGGTCGACAGCAAAATGATTGGATTTTTTTCTTTCATCATCGTGCCATAAAGTGGCTAACGTAACATTAACGCTAATGCTCGTCACGCATTTCCTGTTGCTATATGGGTGTGACATCAGAATTGATCCTGTGGAAAAGTATAGCGATCGGATGACATCAGTGTAAAGTAAGCTCGTAGAATCGTGATGTCATAGTCACAAACCGCAATGCTTAATGGCAGAGCTAGCTTGTGTGGACTTACTGGCGTAGGGAAAAAGTATGTGAAACATAAGAAAACAATTCGGAATAAAATAAATGGGTATAGAAGCTAAATTCTAGAGAGATAGATTATTTACAGATTTATTTGTAACATCATCGAGTAAAAAGACTGAGGATGCACTAGGATTCTCATTGCACTGTTTTTGAGCGTGGGTAGTAGAATGAGAATGTTGAAGACATAGAAAAGTAATGAAAGCAGGGACGTAGTCCTGAACCTGAATTACAAAGTACCATCCTAAAGTAGTGACGATTTGACGATGTAGTTGATACCTAACATATTTGTAGTGAGCTTCTTAAGAGTATGGAATTTGCATATGTAATGAAGAACTGTCAGTCGGTGCCATTCGAGTAGTAGGTATTAGCACATGATACAAATAATCTACCTGTAGAAATACATACATGTATATACAGTACCACAAGTCGTACTAGGCTAATAAAGTGAAACGCGATACGCTTAACTAGAAACACTAAACTATAACTGTAAAAGGTAGAATAATGCTGACCTGGATTTTTTTTGTACAAAATTTCATGCTTCAATAAAGGCTTTATCAAGGTTTTGAGATCTTGTCCCTTTAAGGTAGGGTTTGGGAAAAAAGAATATGTCACAGATTAGTTTAATTTTCATTACATATTTCCTTTTTTCGCAAACTTAGTTCTAAAGGGGCAGTGAATTAAAAAAAATGTAAGACTTTTTTAATGGAGCATGAAATTTTGTACAAAAAAAGTTCCGGACAGTATGAAATTGAGGAGAATGGTGATACTCTCTCTTAATAAGTCTTGTGATACTGTATATATAGACTGTATTATTAGATGTACCATTTTTGGCAATTTAAATGCGAATTTTTGATCGGCGATGTTGATTTTGTAAATAAAGGCTTTGCTTTAAAGTGAATTTAATTACTCTAAAGAAGTTCTTCAAAGCAGTACTCTCTTTTAGAGAAATTAAATTTGCTTCAAAGTATAGCCTTTATTTAGTAAATGGAAATTCCTCGCTGAAAAATTCGCATTTAATTTGTCAAAGATGGTATATATTATATAATGCAAATTTAATACATATGTTTCTTTCATAGTACTGTTGGTGCCTAAATAGTTTAAGAAATTAACATATGAAGGATGGGATTAGTTTTCTTGCTAGTAATGTATGAATAAAGTGTGGTAACATAGTTTGTGTTTAGGACTATTTCTCTGCATGCATGAGTGTATAATATTCATAACTGAGGCGAAGAGGTATTTTCATGGTTAGAGTGTTTTATGCTATGATGTAAGAATATTCGCTACGTTTCAGTTTACGTGGTGCGCCGGTTATATGTATAAACTGTAATTTTATGCATTGCACTACGGTTTTAATGGTGCAGTTTAGATTAGAAATGTAGACGCAACGCAGCACTTTTTCTACAGTTTTACGTATGAAAATTGTAGTCTCTGTAAAGTTTGATTTTATGTGGTTGGTTTATTTTGATAGATGTAGAAACTATTTCCGTTAATTTTATTGCAGATATAATATTACATAGAACAATTAGTCGCAACTACCAGTTTCGGCCGTTACTTTTAATCTAAAAATGTCGTGCGTAATGTTCGGCATTGACGTAGGTAGATGGATTTGAAGTAGTTACTAAGACTCAATATTTAAGTAATCCATACCTACATATCTCAAAGTTGCGATAGGAAAGACTATATTAAAATGTACTCATACAATACAGTGACAGTCGCTTTTGACGTAGTTAAAGTCGCGCGATTGGATAAGTCCATGCAAACGCTGCATCGTTAAAGTATATATAATACATACGTCGTCTATGCGACTCTCCTCGGCATTGGTAGGTATGTCTGTCAATATTTCTTTGTATTTTGAGGACAAACACGTTCTTTTAGTATACTTTCAAGTAAAATTAATTTGTTTAAAAGAATAAATTCGTTTCTTAACGAAGAAAATGTTAAATTTTCGGCGGTCAATTTTGACTTCATCAGGATGTTAAAGAATGTTGTTAAAAAAACTTCCTTAAATGTATGTTTTTATAGTCAATAGCATAATAGATGAAGTTGTGTACTAATCGGTTGATCTACCAAAAATCATCTGTTTAAGTAATTTAAAGTACTGAGAAACTAAGTACATTTACAAAAAGTTACTATAGCAAAGTCATGTCTATCGGTATAAATAATTAGAGAATTTTTGAAGAAACGATGATTTCGATGTTCGAAAAGTAAGGATACGTAAACGACATGTAAAGCATTTCACTGCAAAATGATTTTTTTAATTTCGTATATAACACACAGGACAGAAAAATTAGAAAATATGTAGTTAGTATACCTTGTTTTTTAATAAGAGGGACAACATTTAAAATCGCCCGCCAAAATATAGGCTTATGATTGGTTAGTTCCCAGTCATGTTTACACTACTCAAACTTGCCAATTTTGGTGCCGTCATATTGCAAACATAGCTCATTGAGTAAATATTTTTGTAGAGTATTTTTTTTTGTGTTCCTACGGTATTCAAGGAATAAAATTAGTTTTTTAAACTATTTGCTCGTGATAATGGATTCACAGCCTAGTACAAGTGGATTATCAACATCGCCTCCAAAAAAGCATGCTACCTTGAGACATGAACATTTGTCTGTACAGGAAAAGCAAGCTATATTAAACATGTATAAGAAAATTATTGGTGGTTGTCTTAGAAGAAAACGGACGCAGATAGCACTGCAAATATCAAACATTTTAGGAAGTATACTGAAATAAGCATATATAAACTTCTGTGTATGTATTTATATTCCATAATAAGAATAGGTGTTTCAAGAACAAGTGTTTACCGAATAATTAATGAATATAAAACGAAAGGACTAATTTCACCATCATCAAAGCAATTAGGGAGAAAATCATCATCTACATTTGACGATATTGTTAAATACTTGATAAGACGAGTAATACAGTTTTTTATGATGGAGAACTTCCTCCACTAAACAAGATTTTAAAGAAATTAAAGGAAGATGAAAATATACCTCAAATGAGTCGTTCTACTTTATATAAATTAATGAGAATGCTTAATTTTAAGTAAGTTTTGATATTAAATTATTTAAATGTTTTATATACTATTTATTTATAGGTTTTTTAGACGTAATCGCAAAAGTAAGTTACTTGAACGTGAAGACATTGTTTAATGGCGACGAAGATATTTATCTTCGATTGAAAAATATAGAACTGAACAACGTTCAATATATTATTTAGATGAAACTTAGCTTAATGAAGAACACACAAAAGCAAAAGTGTGGGTAGATGTTAATGTTACAACGCCCAGACAAGCATTTATAGATTGTGTAACAACGGGTCTAAAAAATCCTGTTGGTAAAGGTAGACGCTTAATTATTTTAGATATTGTTTCGAAAAATGTTGACAATGACTTGTTGGCATTTGAGGGAAGAAAAACCGCTGATGACCACGATGAAATGGATGAAGATGTTTTTGAAAGATGGTTCAATAATATTTTACAAAAATTGCCTGAGAATAGTGTGATTGTAATGGATAATGCATCCTACCGTAGCAGGAAGAAAGGCAAAATACCATAAACATAAAAACATATTGTCTATACTATTATTGTATTTCTTTACTTAAATATTAATAAATATAACATAAAGGCGTAAACTACTACCATTACTTTTTTATAAATGTGATCTGTTCATGAAGTTAAGTACTAAATATATATTTCAGTAGTAAATTTATATATACTGGTATTTCATTTCTATATCACATTCATTGTATCATTTAAATTTACCGCCAAAGTTTCCAGTTATTTAATTTACCTAATGCGATGCGAGCTGAAGTGTTTTGTCCTTCTTATTAACAAAAACAGAGTATAGTACCTAAAAGGTAATTCTCCTTCTCTTTATCTCGTAATATTAATTTGTTATTAACATTCTGTAGAATATAAAATTTAGTGTATTGAAATTAAGCTTTAATACCTTTTAATTATTATTACCTTTCCATTGGATACATACATAATTTTATTATACTCTAATTATCTTTGTTTCCGAAAGTATTCATTAATTGTAATGCATGTCATGTCATTACTGTGCATTACTACGAAATACCGTCAGTCTGTTATGTTATTGGGCTTGCATCGAAATCATTTTGGCGGCAATCAAATTAGACTTGTTCAGTGCGTTAACACACATAATTCGCGCGGCCAACTAATTAGTATATCATAGCTTCCATTTGTTTGACAATAAGCACGTTCCTCAACGAGGCAATGCAATACATTGTTCTAATTACAGAACTAATTAATATTACATATTAAACAATGTGTGAAGCGCAGCATAACATTTAGAACATCCTCTGCAAGCATGATTTCAACAAAATTGTTGGATTGGTTGCACAGCGTGTTAGCAAATATATTATTTCTACAATGTTTATAAATATCTGTATATACGCTATAAGTGATGTTTCATATATGTAGTGTGCTGACCATTTCGACATGTGTATGTATTTCTTACCGTATACGTTAGGCGTTGTCTGTTTCCTAGCATATAATAAAATGCAATTAAGCAAATAAAAAGTCACAAAGTATCTAAAAAAAAAACGTTTTTTTTCAGAATTTTCGACACTCAGTATCTCCAAAGCAATGCAGTTGCGATTCTACATTGAAATAGTGTTTGGGACTAAAGTCTTTCTGTAGAATACCAAAAAGTTTTGATTATTTTACATTCTATCAAAATACTTTGCATTTTGACCAACATGTCATATATAAAAGATCCGTTTATTAAAGATCATCCCATATTTTTAACAAAAATTTTGCTGCCTCGTTGAATATTTCTCAACACTAACAAGTTGATCAAAATCTGCTTGACAAAATTGTTAAACTAAATGGTAAAAAAAAAAAAACTAAATAGTGATTATACAAAATCTAAATGATTGTAGTCAATAAAAAGGTTATCAGGTATTATTATAGTGCAATTTCCAGCTGTTTAGAAATGAGTTTTGTCTTTGAAGATAAAATTGATAGTTTTGTCCCATGCTCCTGCAATACTGTGTCTTCGATGAAATATAATTCTGGGAAGAAAGCATCTTTTCTTATTTTCAGATCTTGATTGTTTTTTTGCCAATATGCGCAGTATGGTGCTACTGTGACACTGTGAAAGAGTAGAACTTTATATTATAACAATTCAATAAAGAAGAATAAGAATAGGTGAGCAGCGGACGAAAAAGTAGTCTGGCTAAATAATAACATCTGAAATGTATGCTAGTAAATAAGTCAGCATATACGAATGATTTTATTTTATTACCCGAATTAATATGACATTGAACGCTCGCAATAAAAATGAACAATGTCTTACGATCCTGCTGTCTATTCGTGATTGGTATTTCTTATCGAATATTTATAATTAGCTAATTACTCAAATTATTCAATGCTTCGCGCAAGCATAGTAAGTACGTGAAGAAATCATTTATCATTTAAGGACATGCTGTTTATTTCGGTTGTGGTAGAAAGCAATGCCCGGTTATTAGCCCGGATACTTCCTATTTAAAGTAATTTAGAAAATCTTTGATAATTTAGTATTAAGTGATTGTGCATTAGTAATTGCAGTAGTGCTTGCTACCAACAAATTCTCATCATGATTAATGTTTTTTATGCAATCACCTTTATTAGGTATATAAATCCGTTTAAGTTGACAAGTGTATGTATGTATGTATGTACATATGTGCTCCGCGACTATAAATAATATGCAGTCGGTATATAAAGTATCGAATAAATTCGTTATTTCTTAAACATAAAATATTTTTAAATTTTCGATTTTTGAATACCCTGTATATTTATTGAATTCTGGATTGTACGAGAGTGGTCGAATGGTTCAAAGATAAATAAGACATGCGATCTAACATTGATAGTTTGGAAGATATTGCCATTTAAAATTGGTATATGTTATCATTTATGGGCAATTTGATTATTTTGGGCATTATTCATAGTGACCGGGCAATCTAAATATTTTGTATATGTCTACGATAATGTATTACATTGAGCGGTTATTATAAATACTGCTATTATTTGCTTGGGCACATTGATTAATTAAAAGCAATTTGGCAACATGTGTAGGATGTGATTGTCGCTGGCCAATCAGCATCCATTTTCGATGGCTTGTCTTCAATCTCATAAAAGCAAAGGAGCCGAAGAAGTAGCATATACAAAATATTTAAACTGCCGGGTCATTATAAATAATGCCCAGAATAATCAAATTGTCCGTAACATAATTACAATACAACAATCAGACATTTTCGAATTCGGCCTTTCACGAAGAATCCAGAAATCAACAAAACATACAGGTTGTTCTATTAAAAGATATATTTATGACATCAAATTAGACTGCTAATGACATCCTAACTTAAATAAAATACAGAATAATAAGTACAATTGAAAACAAAAATCGATCTGTGAAAGAAATCTTCAATAGTATATTATGCAACGAGCATTTAATAATATAATTAAAGTATAGGAGTAGAAAAAGTATTTGATGTATTGAGAAATAACGAATTTATTTCATATTTTATATACACACTGTATATATTCTTAGTGTGAAACGAATGTCAAGCAAACAGCAATATTATATCTTCATTAGATATTGTAACAAAATAATACAAATAGTAATTATGAAACACGTTTAACAAGAACAAATAAACGCGAAAGTAATCCTACTTTACAGTCGCTCATACCACTGCATGTGCAAAACTAATTGGTCGTTCTGCTATTAATAAAATTATACCGATATACTACAAAATGTATTTTCTTTGCAATTGTTTTAGAGCTAGAATTAAAATGCGGGGTTTCATTAAATTATTGTGTATTTACCAGTTTAAACGTACTGTAATTGCTTTAGAATTTAATTTCTTCAAACCTAATTGAGCTCTAGAGTATACTAAAACAGAAACAAATTAAATAAACAAAGCCTTACTACCTATTGAAAGATGGCCGTAAACGCGTATACAACTTTTATTTCCTTAAACTCTTTGTGGCTATGCTAACGTTTATTTTCCTTTAAACAATTTAGTTTTCCATCCAATTTTTGTTGTTTGCATCTACTAAATGTATCGGCATGTCAATTAATGCTATTTTTATTTGTTTTTAGTACGCTTTAGTTTAACGGAAGTTGACTTTATGTTTCTTCGACTTTCCGGTTAAACATTTTAACTTTCCAGACTATGTGAAAATTAGCTAGATTAGTTGAATGGAGGCAATATATTAAATATCAGAAAAGACATTTTAGTATACTATGAAGCAAGGATTCGCAACCGCAATTAATCCACAATGAATCAATTAGTTAAACAAATTATAAAGGTATATATAGGTACATATTTATATTCTTAGGCTTCGATGTTGATACAGAGTTCGGGAATTCCAAAGCTTCTTTGAGTATTTTAAATTACATGCAAACTTATTATTAAGCGCTTCTTTGCAATTTAGTTGTAAACATTTTGGTTTTGTGGGGTCAGAATCACTACCGACCAGCCCTAAGACTCTCGCACATTTTCTCGAAATACGAAATTATTTCAACATTCTGACTTTCCTTCGTTTTTTTTTGACAGCACTCATGCAAGGACGGCATGTTATGTAGTGGTCGGAGGCAGGTAATATTAGATATACACAGCTTTACTCTGATGTTTAAACTATAATAATTTTACCGAACGAAAAGGTGACAAGTTGTTGATTGTAGGTACTTTATAATTACATTATCTAGTTGTCGCCGAAAGCTAAGCTCAGAATATAAAATTAATTCCAGGTATCCTACTTGTGAGCGCCAATCGATACATAATTTTTACCTTAAAAGCATTGATGAATAAATTCTGTGTTCAGTTTCCAAGTCTAATAGTATATATTATTTATTAGTAATTTGTACTTCACGTAAGTGGCAAGATCGTTCCAAACAGAATGTTTAGTCCAGGATCAAGAACTGAATTGTATGAAACGTTTTGGAAAATAGCTTCTATTGAGGTAAATGTATTTCCGCACTTAATATTGACACACACAGATCGATTTGAATTGATACAGTTGTTATCGGTTCTATTTTTGAATACATCTAGAATAATAGAACATAGGATATTTTATCCTACAGTATTATAGATGTTTCGTAAAGAAAGAAATAAGAAAAGCAGTAAGTATGTATAGTATATATGTAATGCTTAAATACAAAACATTGCGTTTCTATGTCCACATGTGAACATGATTTTTGTAATTCAACGTCTAAGATTGTTGTATGAGTTCGGCAGCTAGATCTTGCACCAGTCATTGCGCGATCTTTATTTACGAAAGATTATTCTGAATTACTATAATGATTGTCTTTGGACATACGAAACCTTCAACGATAGAATGACTCGAAAGTTAGGACATTCGTGAGTGATCGGACACAGTTAATACTCGATTAACTGGTTGGTCAATGTATACTCCGACAACAATTCAATGCAAAGTTATATGTATTCTTTCTCATGTTTCACTACTCGGACTACAATGATTAGTGCCATAATAGTTACAGACCGAAAGTGACAAGCATCACCTATTCCTTGCTGTTGTTCCATCTGCTTATTCTGTGATATATCATACTAATATGTATGTATGTACTAGATTTTCAGCATTATAGTAGACTGCAAAAAGGAAAAATTGCATTTTAACAATTTGAATTTGGAATAGTTACTGTATTTTTTTAATTATATTGGTAAATGCAAGTATATTCTTTCGTTGAAAACTGTAAAATACCGAATTGTTCTTCGTAAATAAAACTTAAATTTTCTGATTTATTTTATATTTAAGGGGCTAAATAAAGTATTCATCGGTACCTATTTTCTCCTGATTAGCTAACATTATTCCTTTTTTGTGACCATCATTCATTCATGCATTAACTAATAATCATTGTCTCAATAACTGGCGGTTCTGGTTCAGCCAGCAACTCTTAGAGAAATATTTTTTTATTTAAATGATAGGTTTGTCTTATTTGATGAAGTTCGCTCGTAATATTGTCTGCAACTTTATGATTCATAGCTTCGTTTACATTTATAAACCAATTTAATTGTAGCGTTTCTTCTCTTACTACTGATTTCTTTAAAAAATCAGCTTCACGAACAACATTTACGTTTGAGAATATGGCATTCGAGTGTGGATTTAGCTGCTTCTGTGTAATGATGATTATGATGTCAGTATTTACTATTGCATATAACCGTTTCATTTTACATAATATATCAATTACTTGTTTTCCCTCGACTGTTCGTTATTATTCATAAACTGAAATGATACTGTTCGTGAGTAAAAAATGAGTAATATGTTTTAAAATAAATGATGATTAGACTAGTAAATTATTTCCCCTGGCCTATTGTCTAAAAATCAAACGTAGCTATGCTTAAAACAAGCCCACTAACACCAGTCTAGTTTAATTAGCAGCGCCCTCTGGTGTACAAGTATTTAAGTATGTTAAGACCATTATAACATCTTATATAAGCTTGAGAGGTATATCGTAAATGGTGTTAGTTTAAGGTGGTTTGAGTCTTATCTATATTTAAGCAAACAAGGTGTCACTATTAGTAACTACTCCTTGAGTAGTAACAATTTGGTTAGAGCTGGTCCGCAGAAAAGAGCGCTTGATTATCGTTCCTTTTGATGTCGTCAATAATTTGTCTATATGGGTAAGTAGAAATACTGATGTAATATGTTATATGCGGATAAATAGGTCGTCAATTACCATTATTCATATTTTGGAGAAGGTCAACCTGGTATTTAATAAGAGAATCAATCAATATCAAAGAAAAAAATAGCAACAGAAACAAATCTACAAAAATACTGAGATAAAACATATATCTTTTAATTCCTGATTTATTTCCACTTAGAGGTCAATAAAACAATAAATAATTAAATACCAATTTATTCCATAACATATACCGATAGTTTTGAGAAAATGGATAAATAATGCTGGGAAACAGTAAGGGGTACGAAAATTTGCTAAGACGTGGGGTCGCGTCTATATCCCGCGTTATACATAGACGGTGATATCGATGACACAGGTCTGTTAAGAAAAAACAAAGGAAATATGTTTCTAATCTCATCATACGTGTTCCCATGAAAATTCCAACTTATAATTTCAATTTTCTCATTTACTAAAACTAAATCCATTATAAACTTATCGGCCTGTCTTTGTGATACGCACTTCGATGAGACTGCTGTCGACTACTGACTGCAACTGACTGTTTATCTCTTGTACTTACGCTGTAGACTAGACTGTGATAGACTCATATGCCACCCCACTTCTTAGCGAATTTTCGTACCCCGTACTCCTTTCCGACGTTATTTATCCTATTTCTCAAAACGACCGGGATGTATTGTTATGTACAATACACACACATTGTATTCATAAGTACATAATGTGTAGACCTGACATATTGTTGCCAGATACATAACCCGAGATATTTTGAACGTATCTGCAGCTAGCTGTATGAATGAAAGAAATCTTGAATTGAAAATTAGTATGTAGTCATGTAGTCTATAAATATATTAAAATATTGGTGAATTTGGTTCAGTTCAATGTGTTTTTTCTTTCAATTAAATAAACACCTTTTTCTTTTCAATTAAATGCAAAATTGCACATGTGAGCATCTGAAATGTGTGTCCAATTTGCCATGTCTAATAATAGTAACCTACACCTCATGCGTAGGCCTTTTAGTGGGCTCTGAGATGATTCTAAGACGCTTTTAAGATTATACTAAGAAATTTGGTATTCATAGTGGCGTTCCCGGGTTGCTAACACTGTTTTAACTTTAATAGGCTACTAAATCTTCAGCAGCATCTGAGAGAGTGTGTAAGTGTATTTTAAGACTACGTAACCAATAAAAAAAGAGAACAAAGCAAAGTGTTCTATCAAAGCGTGACTTAAAACGATTAAAATTAATTCATTAATTAGAAGTAAATATGTAATATACAACAATAATAATATCAGACAGCAATTAATTAAATACCAATTTATTTCAGAACTTAAATTATTGTATTTTCGTTTGCAGTACGTCTCCAGTGGAAGAAATTGACATTTAATGTGTCAAATATTAATAAAATATATAGCTATACCTATTAAGAGAAATATCTAAGAAGAAAAAATTATTGATATATAGAATTATTGTTACATTCTCAATTAATATTAAAGGACATACTAATGTAAATTTAATATGACTATAAAATAACAAATGATTTGAATTATTCATATATTATGCTTTTTTGTCAAGCTCTAATAATTTTGTTTAAGGATTAGGGTAAAATATGGCAAAAATCTAGTCAAGAGTTTAAATTAATAGAATTCAGGTGAATTAAATTATTATAAATGACGCTTAAATTATCAATATCAGTTCTAAACTTGACCGCGTCTTTTAAAGTCGTTTTTCAAAATATTTCTTGGTTTAACCGATATAGCATTTGCTACAGTGTTTGCAATCTAATTTATAGACAACGTTATTTTGATTATCTTTTTAATGGATTTTTTTAAATAGTGAATGAGTGTTTATTGTTGGTAGGTGTAAATGTCATGTGAATGTTCGATTTTCTAAATTCCTGTTTTATGGTTTCGCTTAAGTTTATGCATAGTGTGGTATATGGTAGGATTTGATAACATTTCGTAAATCTTTGTTTATAATTATTTTTCTTTCTCAAAATCTTAATACTTTCAAAATCAATATTGTTTAATTAATTGCTGTTTCATTTGATCTAAAAGTGGCAATATATCTGTGATTGGGGGCGATGGCCGCAGTGGTTAGGCGGCTGACTATTGTTGTGAGAGGACGATAGGTGCCGGGGTTCAATTCTCTGGAGGGACGGTGACATTTTTTCAGAGAGTTTAATCCCGGATCGACTTGCCATTCGCTGTTGGGAGCAAAGTGATTAACTTCGCGACATCATAAAAGGCGATATGATGCTGTCACAAAGCCATTTAAACACAACTTACACACTAAACTACACCGCAAGAGTTGCAGTGATAGCCAGACAAGTAATACAGCTTACGGAGTCACTGCAACTAAGCACCCACCACACATTAAAAAAAAATTGAAAGATAATCGCACCAATATTTAACCAATTAAAAAAAAAATATTTTAATTATATAAAATCCATGGATTACAGAAACTTAATGAAAAAGAACGGGATCGCCATCTAATAACAATAATTGTCACTATTGGTCAAATTCCAAGCCGCAAATATTTCGCGAACATACATATATAGTACCGACAAAAATTAAATGTGTGCCCTAGAATTTTTCTTGATAATATTGTTGGAATATTCTTCTTAAATGATAATTTGATCGGAGAAATGTACTTGCAATTATTAGAACGTTGACCCGATGTTGACTAACAATGATGATAAGTATTTTGAAGATATTAATTTTCCAACAAAATTGACTTGCTTCGCATTACATTTATCCTGTTCAACAATATTTAAATCAAAGGTTTTCTAGGCAAATTATTGGAAGCTGAGAGAACATATTGCTTAATCAGCGTGGCTTCAAGAATTCTCGCTTTTAGCCTTCTCTTGTAGGGCCACCTACAAATAAGATTTATACAATTCAAGTGGCTTTTCCAAACTAATTGCGATAAAGTATTATCACCTAATGCCATCATGTGATTGCGCAATTGCATGCTGCAGAATATGCGATGACGTTTTGAACATGATATGTCCCACTATGTGGAAGTTGGTGGTCGTAAATAAGTAAATTTATTAAACTGACATAATTTTTTTCTGTATTTGTGGATACAGAGCTGTGTATTGAATTGTCAATTATACTAAGTAGAATTGGAATTTTATTGTTGCTCTTGTTAATTTTTGTTTTTTTAATAATATTATTTAGTATTTTCTAACATTCTTAATGTTTTTGTTATTAAAATATGAAATAACTTATGAAAATTATTTATACAAAATTACAGTAGGTACATACATACATAATAAATGATCATATTCAGTGAATCGTATTTACGATTCAAATATAAGATATTACTACTTTAATACACTCGATATAATTGTACACAAAAGATGTGTATGTAGTTCATGTAATATGGAAACAAACTCTTTAATTAAATTTCAAAAATAAACTGGCAGCATAATTTCTGAAGCTAAAAAACCATTTTCAGGCTCCCGTGGTAACTATATTCGAGGTATGTTGTACATGTTTAGTTGTCATACATTATAACCGAGCGGGTGAAAATAGTGTGTTATTACGTAGGTGACATGCATATCGTTCCCCTGATACTTACTAACATGTATACGAGAATAAAAGTTTTCCGAACAAAATGCAACTAAAAATATAAATCAGAAAATATAAGTTTAACTGAAAGTAATACTCTAATGCTTACAAATTATTATTATTATATTATCTATAATTATCTATAATTATTTATAATTATATATAATTATCTATAATTATCTATAGACTTGCACATTATTTGGGCATATATTGGCAACTACAAGTGCGATTCATTTGCTTATTTTTAAGCTTATAGTAGTAATGTAAAACTCTTCTTTAAAATCTAGGAAACAGAATATTCAATTACCTTTCTGTTTTTACCATTTCAACGAGACTAAAAAATATCACCAACTTGGTGTTTTAATCACCTAAATAGCTCCAATAACATGGAAGTTAGCAATGGTCAACACTTAATTTTGGAAAAGGTGTACATACCGGTGCTTCGTTAGCCTCTGGACAAACTTCGAATGAAAAATAAATGTAATTTTATGAAGTGTTCATAGATTCTATATTTCTTTGTTAAAAAGCTATAAGGCTTTTTAGATAATGGCCTTTTTGAACACTAATGCGTAGCTTTAAGTCACAGTTTGTTAGATATTAGTAGTTGTAGTAGTAGTTGTAATAATTTTGTAACGAAGAATTTCCGGACATTGTTTTCATGTATAGATTTTGTAATGCACCCTCCCTCCCCCGTCCTCCTCCCGTAATGCAATTAGACAATATTGAAATAGATTTCTTAATAGTCGTATACCTGCACATTTCATATTCACTACAGCCTTTAGAAGGCATAATTGGTACTGCCGCTTCTCCGAGGACCATTATACTGCATGACGTATGTATTGAAGATTTTGAAACGATTATGAATGAATTGAATTGAATTATGAATGTAGTAACCAGAAAGTAGTACCAGACGCGCAATAAAACATTTAGGGCTATCATAAATAACGCTCATCATCGACAAGCACTACGTCACGGAGATGCACAACAGCGGTACAATGCATTTTTTGGCAGTCGATTTTGCAATAACACGCCCGAGCTAACTTTCCACCAAATGGCTGTAGACTTAATTTCCAAATAAATGGATTACTAACAGAGATCCTATACCATAATCATATAGATCGCGCGACTTTAGTCGCTGCGATTTTTATTTATAGAGTCGGGTCAAGCAACTAGCTTATACCCTCGAAATAAATGATCGACTTCAATTATTGCAGACTATTCGAAATGCCAAAACTCCTATTAGAAATAATATGGATTTCCTACGTGTACAGGAGAATTTAGTTTGTCATTGTCGTATGTGTATTCAATACTGGACTAACTTTTGAATACTTACTGAAGCATGAATGTTGCTTTCTGTTGATTACAATAAATATTTTTGATTACAAAAAATATAATTACCTACACGTTAGTCCCCAAAGAGATTATTATTAAAAAAACCCTACAACTTCTCAACAAAGATAGATAGAACCTACCTACATCATGTAAATATTCTTTCATGAAATTACATCTAATTTTCAAAGTTTGTCAAGAGACTAATGAATGTTTACTAAGATTTCATTATTAATTAAATTATAATCTTTTATCATGCTCCATTTCCTAAAAAGTTATTTAGATATCTCACAAATATATACGAGTAGCAATAATTTCCCATTTAAAATCTTTTAAGTTTATGAGTTATGGTGATTTACAGAACTACAATCAAAGCTACAAAATGTTAGTCATCATTGAAAATTCCAAGATTGATGGTTTATTTACGTATCGAAATTTAGAACGGAATAATAGTTTATATCCCGGCTGAATGTAAGATAGTAGTGCATTCTCTTTCGTATTTTATCAGGGAATGGTCTTATAGTAGTTATTCTGTTTCACACTTTCTTGCAAATCATTTTTCACCATGTTATTTTAGTTTTTTTTTTTTTAGTGAGGAAAAATGCCTTAACGCACCATCAGAGACGAGACCCGTCCCCGGTGTGTGGGGCTCGCACCCACTAAAAAACCTCACTTTGTCAGGTGTAGAATCCATCCCGGAACAGCTGGTCGCATTACTTCAGGATGGCACGTCGTAGTTAGCCTCGGTCGGCTGCCTCCATTGCTTGGGTCTCTCTCTTCTTCTCTTTCAGCACCTTCTCGACGAACGTGGCGATCTTCTGCCAGTGGTCGTGTCCGGACAGCATCGTTTGCACGACGTTATCCGGCGTTAGAGGTCCTACTTCGTCTTGTAGAGCGTCTCTGTAGTCACTCCATCTCTCGCATTCGAAGAAGGTGTGGTGAGCATCATCTTCCGCAGAGTCGTGATACTGGCATGTCGCGTTCTCTGCTATACCCATTCGAGCCAGGTATGCGTTGAAATACCCGTGTCCGCTAAAAAACTGGGTGAGGTAGTAATTTACCTCGCCGTGGTCTCGGTCCATCCATTCCGTTAGGTTGTGGATGAGTCTGGCCGTCCACCGTCCTCTCGTGTCGTTCTGCCAGCGCTCTTGCCAACATTGTCGTGTGAGCGCTTTAGCGTCCGCTCTTGCTTGTCGTGCACCGACGTCTCGTCGTGTCTCGTAGACTCTCTTCTTTTCTTGAGCCAGTAAGTCTATCGGGGTTACTCCTGCGATCACGAGCACCGCCGGTTCGGAAACCGTACGGTATGCGCTGGCGATCCTGAGTGCTCCCCGTCGCTGTACTGAAGCCATCCGCTTTCTGTACTTGTCCTGCCGTAAGGTGTCAGCCCAGATCTCGCTTCCATACAGTAGTATGGAATGGGTGACGGTCATTAACAGCCGGCGTTTACTCGCCGTCGGCCATTAGTCGGCTAAGCGTCGTCGTTACCTTAGCGGCCTTATCGCTCGATGACTGAATCTGTTGCCAGAAGGTCATCTTGCTGTCGAGCCGCAGTCCGAGGTACTTCACGGAAGTTATAGTGGTTATGATTTCCGTATCCACCGTCACCTCTAGGGATTCTTCTCCTGGTCAGTAGAACGACCTCGGTCTTCTCCGTTGCCAGGGTCAGGCCGTGTTCGTCCATCCATGTGGTGACTCTTCTCATTACCTGGTTGAGCCTTCTCTGGGCATCCGCCTCGTCACGCGCTAGGATGACTGCCGCTACGTCATCTGCGTATCCTATCAGATACGCATCTTGCGGCAGCTCCATTCGGAGGATCCCGTCGTAGGACACATTCCATAAGTCGGGGCCCAGTATGGAACCCTGCGCCGCTCCTGCTGTTATCTTCTTCGTGCACGGCCCGCCTGCTGTGTCGTAGACCAGCTTCCTGTCGCTAAGGTAGCTGCGTATCATCCTAAGTAAATAGGATGGCGTGTCGAACGTGTTCTGCAGAGCGTCCAACATGACGTCCCATCTCGCCGAGTTGAAGGCGTTTCTTACGTCCAATGTGACGAGCATCACCAGGGGTCTCGAGTAATGATTTCCCCGTTGAGCTGCTTCGAAGGTTTCCACTACCTGCGCTACGGCGCCGACGGTGGAGTGTCCCTTCCTGAAGCCATGCTGTCTCTCGGCCTCCCGCGTCGTCTATGCTGCTCTCCAGTCGCGTTTTGAGCAGTCTTTCTAGTAGCTTTCCAGCCGTGTCCAGCATACATAGCGGTCTGTATGCCGATGCCGTGGTCGGATCGCCCTTGCCTTTGCTTATCAGCACTAGTCGTTGTACCTTCCATCTCTTGCAGAACGCTCCTTCTGTTAAACAGCGGTTGTACATGTTCAGCAGCAGATCTGGGCAGACGCGCGCCACAATCTTGAGAGCTTCCGTCGGAATTCCGTCGGGTCCAGGTGCCTTCCGGTTTTGTAGGGAGTTCGCCGCTCTCGACAGTTCATCTCCGCTAAAAAGCGGGATGTCAATCAATAGCTCGTCCCCCATTTCCGCAGTTCTCTCCGGATGGGTAGGGAACAACGTATCAACGATGTTCCGCATCCGATCTCGTTCGAGGGCTGGATTCGCCGTCTTCGTCGTAAGCTTCTGCGTGACGATCTTGTACCCAAGGCCCCATGGGTCGTTGTCAACGTCCTGCCGCAGCTCCTCCCACTTACGTTTCTTGCTCCTGTAGATGGCGTTCTTGAGATCTCTCTTGGCGTTCCTAAAGTCCTCGGACTCTAGTTCTGCCGCGTTCGGATCTCATCGTCTCACTCTGGTTATTCTCCGCCTAAGCTGTAAGCATCTTTTCCGGAGGGTCGCGATCTCGTCGTTCCACCAATACGCAGATCTTCTATTGTGTTTCCTTCTCCGCGGCGTATAAGGGCCATGGTCGCGTCCGCAATTGTCCGGTACATTCCATGACGGTATCCTTTCCTCGAGCGATTGCATGAGCCAGGGCGTCTTCATCCAGCTTCGCTACGTTCCATCGAGGACCGGGCGGGGCAGGATTTCGCCTGATCGGCTGCTGCCTCGTCACATTGTAGCTTATGTACTGGTGGTCACTTCCGGTGTAATCCTCCATGACTCGCCAGTCCACGATGTCCGGCACAATGTGCTCCGAGGCCAATGTGATGTCCGGTATCGTCTCTCCGTAACCTGGTCTCCTGAACGTGGTTGTGTCTCCGACATTTACCACGCTGAGTCCGAGTCTGGCCGCCATGTCGAGTATACGTCTCTCTCGAGAATCGGTATATTCCATACCCCATTCCACGGCTTTGGCGTTGACGTCTCCTCCTAGAATAATGGGCCCTGCCATTTCTCGAAGGTCGTCTTCCAGGTTGTCGAGCTTGCCCTGAAAGTCCGCTATCGGCTCGTTGGGTGTGAGATAGCAGCTCACGTAGGTGATGGTGCCGCTCTTTACCCACACGTATCCGTTTCGGGCTCCGTGGTTGTCGACGATGACGCTGTTCGTGTCCGGGATCCATATAGCTGCAGTGCCGAGTGTGTCCCTGAACCACCCGGTGCATTCCTTATCCCGGTGTTGCTCACTGATAAGCAGCAGATCTACTCCGGTGTCCAGTTGTAGTTGGATGAGTAGATCGTTCGCTGTTCTGCTTCGGTGAATGTTGCCTTGTAGGATTCTGGTCATTGGCTCTTCTTTGCCTGATCTAATGCCCTTCTGAAGGAGGGACATGCGCCGGAACCAGGGACATGGCTGCGTGTCGCGGTGTCTCCCGTGCAGAGGAAGCATTGTGCTTTGTTCTTGCAATCTTTCCGTTGGTGGCCTTTTTCTCCGCAGTTGATGCAAAGGCCTTGTGTTCTTCTGTCTGGTCCCGGGCAAGAAGCCTGTCGATGTCCGTAGCCGAAGCAGCGGAAGCACCTGACGACTTCTACCCTGCGTCTAATTCTGCTGTTTATCCAGCCGATCTTTATTCTCGGTGTTTCCAGCAGCTTAAGGGCTTGACGCTGACTCAGCTGGACGATAGCCATTCTCAGCCCTCTGCTGTTCGCGTTGGTGAGGCTGATCTTCACGTCGGCGTCACTGACTCCTAACTTTGCCTTGACTGCTGCGCTGACTTCCTCCGTTGTCGTTAAGCAGTCCAGATCTCTAAATTCTAGCGTCTCTTTGGGCTCTAAGGTGCTAATGTTAGCCCTCTCGCCCAAGATCTTCTTCAAAGCGCTGCTGAAGCCTGCTGTGTCTTTGGTGCTGGGCCCTAGTTCCAACAGCATATCCCCCGCGCGTGTTTTCCGCACCGCCTTAATCTCGGTGCCTGTCTCTTCTGGCTTGGCGTTGCTGCGCAGTTCTCGCAATACGTCGGCATACGACTTCCCCTGCGCAGGTTTTACGAGAAGCGCATCTAGTCGAGGCATTGTGTTCCGATTCTTCTGCTTGTTCTTCTTCAGCTTTTTCTTGTCGGCACCGTCGTCTTTCCTCTGGCCACCGGCTATCTTCTGCTGCTGCTTGCTGTTAGAAGCTTTTGCAGCTGCCTTCTTCTCTTCTTGAGCTTGCTTTTTCCTGCCTGCTCGGTCCTTCATCCACACGTTCTCGGAGGGATGCGCTTCCTTCTTCTCCACGTTCTTGTTGCCCGTAGCAGAAGTAGCCTGTGTCTTAGTTGCAGGCGCTAAAGCCTTTTGCACGTGCTCTCCTGCTTGCAGCTCGGCCTTCTTCCATCTCTTCCTGCAGTCAGAGATCATCTCCACTGCTTCTTCTAGCTCCTTCAAGCCGTTCTTAACATCCATCGAGACGTTCTTCTGCCTGCCGATAGCTGCCTTCATTGTCTTGATGACACCTATGCACTTCTGCAGTTGCTCCTCCTCGCGGCATCGCAGTTTGCAGATGTCTTCTTTTGTGGACGACATATCTGGAACTGATGTGGTGTCGTCACTGCTACCTCCTGGTTGCACGATGTTAAATGTCGTCAGATCTATCGTAATCGGCGACCTAACGTGCTGCGCCGTTGGTGTCTTGAAGGCACCGGTGGGGCTCTCTTCTGTACTGTTCTTCGGCGTTCTCTTGTTGGTTGGTAAAGTTGCCATGTTGAGTAGTTCGCCAGCGCTTCGTGTATGGAGGGGCGGACCGCAATAGTCAGGAACGGGTGTACCCTCAGATCCTCGGGATCCTACCCCAGTTCCCTGAGGCCTGACCTACGCTTCACCAATCCCGGAAAACACGGACGGACTGGAGCTCGCCCGGGGCAATGCAGATTCCGACATCTTACATCCACCATACACTACCTGATCAGGGCCCGAAGTGGCTGGTTCCTCACAATGCGTCGCGGATCCTCGTCGGCAGAGCAAGCTCACATCAGCCTACTCCCCAGCCGGATGAGAAGACCAGTCGGTTCGTAGACACTCGCGGAGTCGCCGCAACGCTTGCCGATCTGTACCTGGGAACAGAAAGGAAAGGGAAGAGGAAGGGTGGGGGTCAGCGGATAGCTGGCGTCACTGGCTGTACCGTTTCCGCATACGGTAGCGGCACTGGGACCGGCCAGACATGGGTTATTTTAGTATTACACCATTTATTTTTCAATTAGTTCACGTTCACATTCCAACGCATTAAAAATCTTCATTTATTTTATTATTTTCTTTTCAATTTTAGAAAATGTACATCAGTGAGCTGCAAGAACAATCTCAATTCATTAGATTATTACTTTTCATGCTTTATTGTTCTTAGTATACAGGGTGTTGCACGATGAGTTTTGATTAGAATTTTTTAGTGATGCAGTCATAGAGGAAATGTAAAACTATTAAATGTTATATTTTCATGAATGATCTACTTCCAGTACACCGGAAGTAAATAAGTCGCTTATTTTAAACACAACATGGTACTTTTTTGTTATTTTTGAATTCTCCATTAAATTCTGAATAAATTTCATATATTTCAATTTTTCTTAAATTTTTCTGGAAAAACAGTTCCAAATAAATCACGATATTGCTGTAAAACAAATGCTACTGACTTAAAATTTGGCTCAGCAAATTATAAAAGATCACTAAAGTGCTTCGTCTTTTAAAATATTTAATTTCTTATACAGGGCACATACCACTCAATTCCACCAATTTCAAACAATTATAACTCGCTTATTTTAAGTACATCGCCCCGTATTTTATATACAAAGGCATCAGAATAGGTTGTAACCCGCGTGACCTATTGCAATATTGGTTGCATACATTTGGATTGGCAATCCTGCATAAGTAAACTCAAATGTTTTGTTATGGCAGTTTTGTGCGTTTTGTGTACTGTGTGGGTTAGATTTTCTTTGCATTACTTTTATATTAATTTCGCGGTTAAAAAGTCACTTGGTTAGTTCTTTTAAGAGCTATTGAATATATTGTAACTTTTGTGAAGGTTAGTTATCTATTAATAACAACATTGAATGTCATAATAAATAAAATAATTTCATTTTAGGTTAGCGAGTGGAACGTAGCCCTTATAAATAAATAACATTTATTTTTAATTGTACAAAGTTAACATTCAATAAAATATTCTTGTAGGTCTGTCAATTGGAACATGTCACAAAGCATTAACCAAAACGATACATATGCATCCTTATAAAGTGACTGTTGTACATCAGTTACATCCAGTCGATTACGAAAGTTCTTCCGATCTTACTCCGCTTGATTTTTACTTATTTGGATATTTGAAAAATAGGATATATAGAAATAGGCTACATAATTTACAAGAACTAAAAGCAGCAATTGTGCATGAAATAAGAATTTACAGAATGTTTTTGAAAATTTAAAACGTTCGGTGAATATGTGTTTACTGCAAAATGGTCATCATTTCCAACATTTATTACAAATATGTTAAAAAAATCATGTTTTAACTGTGTTTATTGTGAAAAAACTTTCAGTACATTAGCTACTCAATGTGTTTGTACAGAGGCAAAATTAACAATTTTTTCATTATAAAATGTAAATAAAATTTATGCTATTAAAATGATAATAAACACTAGTCTTTTAATTAAATAAACGTACAACTAAAATTTATTTTTATTATTCCAAGAAATTACTTACGTTTCAATTAAAATAAAATTTAAAATCATCTGTCAAACTATTTTGAACTATTTAGGAATATTTTGTAGCAGTAGTACCAATCTGTCATGTTGGTTGCATATGTGTCATGTTACAACAAATAATGAAGGCCCGGTATATATATACAAGGCGAAACAAAATTAGACCGACAAACTTTGAAGGAAAATAGATGACGTTGACAGTACATGGTGCATGAAATTTACTCAGAATTTGATAGAGTATCTAAAAAAAATATCATGTTCTATTTAAAATAAGCTGTTCGTACGTACCTACTTCTGGTGTACCGGAAGTAGATCAGTCGTGAGATATTATATTTACAATCAACATTATCGATAATGTAATGTGGTAAAATTTTACATTTCCTTTATAACTGCATATCTAAAACCCTCTAATCAAAACTCTTCGTGTCACACCCGGTATATTGATTCAGCATTCCAGGTCAAATTTGAACTAATTATGTAGACCAAATTTCAAATTTTTCATGTACATATACTTATGTTTTATATTATATCATTTAAGTTTGCTGTGTCACTAGGCCTTTTCCTTTGCTTTTTAGTGTAGTGCAATTTACACTACAATTTTTACAGTGCTGTAACGAAGGCGACAATACAAAGGAACGAATTGAGTGTAGATGGATTTATAACATAACCTCAACAATCAACTTATAACCTGACTTGAGAAGAAACGAGTAGCACTTTTACTAATCCTTTATATAATACTATAATAGCTATTATGTACAAACATACTTACAAATTTAGTTAAGATAAACTCTTTTCGCAGTCTCTTTGCATATATTTATAAACACAACTGTCAATTCCCGTTATTATAAATTATGCGTTAAAGCATGAAAATTTCAATATGGATTAATTCGAAAATATTTTTCACTAATTTATTTACAAATCACACTTAATTACCTTATTCAATGGAATTTTTTAAAAGAAAATTGCTTGTGAACCGTCAAAAATTCCAATAATATTGCCGGCTATATGCCGGCTGTAATTCAACTAAAACACAACAATTTTTTTACTTTATAGTCAATACATAACCTCTTTTTGTCTTCTCTTTACATGCGTTTTATAGATATTTAACGTTTTTTGATCAATATATACTGCACAAATTCCAATAAATATCATTCATGAACAAAGGTACCTTCATTAATCACTTTGACATATGCTTGACATTTAAAATAGTGTAATTTACACCAGCTATTACCCTGGTGCAGATAAACAGTCCTGGTGCAGCACTGGTTTTGTTTACACCGTGCAAAGGAAAGAGAATATGGCGTAAAGTGTAGTTCAGTGCTGCACCGTGCTACACTTTTTTAGCAAAGGAAAAGGGCTACTGTTACATGATGTGTCAGTTTATTTATCTTCTTGAAATTTAGTAATAATGATTACTGTACATTCTTATTGCCACTATATCTTATACAGTGTAATATTAGTTTGATTATTATATACATATGTAAGTATATATCACGTCCTAACATTTTTTGAAGTAGACTGGAGTACCTCAAGTACTTAACATGTCATCGTAGGTTGATAGATTACATTAAAATGATTATGTTATACACATTATAGCTCTTACTTTAATATCCCGGGTGTTTTCGAAAATATAAAATTATTATGATTCAGATGTTTAATTAAATAAATATTAGTTTGCTTACAATAATATCGAAAGTAATTTTTTATTATATCTACTACAATGTACTCGTATTTTTACTAGATAATGCAAACCATATAATGTTGATAAACAAGTGAGTTCATCTCAATATTCTTTAAAGGCTCTTCTAATGACCACAAAAGGTTCAGAAAAAGGAGCAACACTTAATAAATATATAGCTTTATATTAAGAAACTCAAAGATATATGCCTCATAATACTCTTATTTTTTAAATAAATCAATTTTGCCTGCTTATTACTCTCGGAATGTTTAATACCTTTAAAAGCAGCTATTTGTGTACACAGCGAGAAGAATATTAAGAAAAAGCTTGGAGATTGGCAATTATTTTTAAACGCAACCAAGTGCTGATAACGAACCACCTGCAGCAATTTTAATTAGAGCTGATTAAATTATCGGAAAGTAAATAAGGGCATTTTCTTATATTACTGAAATTAATTAAATTTCAAACTTAGCTATATTTATACAAGGGTCCAATATGAATTACTTTATGATTAGCAACATATATAGGTATTATTAATGTAGTAATCAGCTGATATACAGTCAAATGTTATCATGTACTCGTAGAATTCAGAATGTAAAAGGCATATTTCTCCTTAAATTAGTATGCATTTATTGATCATATTGGTAAACGAAATCTAACGCTGTTATTCGAAAATTGCTTTCAATTGCTTTTAAATAAAAAAATTCGAGCATGAACGACAAAGTATGTCATGCGAGGACCAATGAATAAATAAACATCAAAGGCAGATAGTCAATATTTTCAATAAAGAAAACGGCAGATTTTATATTGAGAGCTGAAATTGTTTGGCCTTGTTTATATCTATATATGTTTAAGTGAAAAAATATAAATATTATGTTAGATGCTGCTGCTTACAGAATTAAGATTTGTTTGTTATCGCCAATTTCAATAATGACCGCTTCGTTAAGAATTTGTTTATTAGTACCTACACTATATTTACATTTAAATTAAACACTCAAAATATTTGGAAATTTAATTAGGCTAGTCATAGCTACTATTCGTAATAGGTATAAAGGAGATGCTGCAATTAATGTCAATTAACAAATTGCGTTGTACCAAAACTTATCATAAATTTTGTTCCTTTAACGTATTCATAGGTACAAAGTATACTGTAGCATCGTGTGGTAGAAAATTCCATCACGATGAAAATTTAAGTTTTCAAAATTCAGGAGCTACTCTAGACACAGAAATCTATTTTTCAAGTTAAATATGTGTTTGCTTAAAGTGTAATTACTAAATCAAAATGAGATTACTTGAAACTTATTTATTTTTTTTTTAATTTAAGAATCGATACTTATTATTCAGCTGCTTATTATTTAGCTTGACGATCTAATCAAACTTCTTAGTCGAGAAGTTGATAGTTTCCAAGGCACCAAGTGATGCAATTACAATTTTTGCTATGGCTAACTTACTAAAAAAAAAGCTAACCAAACATTGTAACTTTATAATCCTATATCTTGAACATTAACAAATTTTTCACTAAAATAAGTTGGGATTAATCGTCATATTTTGATTCAAGCAATCTGTGGTGTCGTTTCGTAAAGATCCTTAGGGACACCTATGTATACTTTTAGTTGGATGTTATCCTTGCTCCTATTTAAATATGCAGTATTCTTACTGTGAAAATAAAATATCTTTCGTTGAATTGTAGGATTAATAACATTGTAGGAATTATATCTAGTTATTATAACAAATCCATACCAGCTTTAATTTTAAGGTATGTCGTTTCACACTGAAATATATCTGTCATTTTAAACTAACTATATCGTAAGATTGATTTAATAGTTTTTAATACAATCAAGTCAAAAACAGCGTACATTTGAATCGATTATAAAATTGTTTAATTGTAAGGATTTGCTATCTTTCGTATAAATATTTAATACGTTTTCATATACATACATATGTATATAAACTTACCGTATGTTTGTTTCAAACTACATTCACGTATTTGAATAAAGAAATTATTTTTTGTGTGCAGGTAAATGCTTATCTAGAACATTTTATTAAATCTAAGCTTAATGATGAAGACGTTGCAATAAAATGGCAAGAACGTTTTTAAATTTTCCCAAGTTTTAATCTCATTACTAGTGTCCAAGTTCCTATCCGCATAGAATTTATTTTTTTTTTTGATTTTCTGATGTCGTTAGTTTATTTATCGGCAAACTACTTTTAATTAAATTTGTAAAATAAAATTATTTCTTAAAATAAGCTTCTGAAAGATTTTTACAAAGATTTGCTGGTATAGTCAGAAGGCGCTGGAAAAAAATTAAATGAGTTTCTTAGTAGGCTGATTAAGAGTCATATCTCTGTTTTCAGGGAAGCAGAATTTTCAATACTTTCTTCATTTCTTCATTCTATTCTGTAGTCTTAACTATGTGAACTTTGATGTAGTAAATTTCTCGCTAATGTTCAAAATATGTGTTTTTTCTCTAGGTGGAGTAAATACCATTTTTCAGGTCTAACAAGTCTTAAACACATTCGTTTGCTTACTCAATATCAAACCATTATTTGCATATTGTACCTACTTGCAACACTAATTAAATAAAAAAATCAAAATTTCATAAAAAAGAAAAATCTATGGAAACACAAAGCGAAAAATAAACTACCAGTCTGAACAATTCTCTCTGTACATATAAAGAGCATTTTAAAATCAAAATAAAGTTGCCACATACAGAAGCATATTCGTTCGTATTGCAGTTTTATAGGATTGCAATTGTTTTCAAGAATTCCTTTCGCCCTTTAATAGAGCAATAAATTTCAAAAGTAGGTAACAATCTTATTCGCAATGCAATTTCATGCTACGCGATAGCTTTAGCGGGACTGCATATGTTGACAATTAGTTTAGAAGTAATATGATTTATGTTACATACACATACCAAGCATTGAATTCGTTCAAATTTAATATTGGAAAACATTCGGATAGTAAACCATTTGGACGCGTTCCATCCAATTGATCAGCATCAAGAAACTAAAGGCAGTAAATAATATATTCGACTAACAATCGCAACAGAGTGCCTAGACGAATTGGTGGAACTTTCGAACGGGAACAAGGTCTTCTTGACTTGGAAACCGGGCCTGGGTTTAATTTTGGATAGTACTCATAGATATCGTGATCAAATTTCAAATTATATTAAGTCCGCGTACATCAATTTAAAGAAGTTGTACTCGTATAGACACGTTTTCAATGAAACTATAAAGAAAAGTCTCTGTGATACCTCCATTGTCTAGCAATTTTCGTACTGTACAGCTGTATATCACTATGCACTTGACAGTTTCACAAGATTAAGAATATAAAAAATATAGAACGCGTGTTTACGGTTTATTTACGGTATATTGAAGTATGAACGAATATCACACAAGTTGACAATGGCAGTTGAACATGGAGAATAGAAGGCAGCTTCGTTATTTAGTCCTATACCATCAACTCCTGTTAACAAAGTGTCCTCCATACCTTTATTATAAGATTACTTTCAGAACAGATATTCATAATCTCTCTACTAGATTTAGAGGAAAAATTTCTCCACCAAAACATAAAACCACTCTATATGAAAGATCTTTCAGCTATAATATTTGCCGTAATATTAACCTTTTACCGGAGCCGCTCCTGCTTCTTTCGCTACATGTTTTTAAGAGGCATGTCAAAGCTCGTCTTTTTCTAAGCCAGACCAGTTGATGCACTCAGTTCAATACCTACTATTAGTCAATTTAAGTAATATACTATTTTTCACATTTGATAATGGGGGAGGAGAGGGAAAAAGAAGGAACATTATTTTCATTATTATTCATGTACTGCACCGATATTTTAAATTGTAGGCATTGCTCTCTCTAAGTTCCTTTGTTGACATTTAAGGTTAAGTGTAAGACCAGTATTTACTGATCTTCGCCTTATGATTGTAGTTAATATCCTTGTCATTGTATGTACATAGGTATATCTTTATTTATGTAATCGATTTTTATTTTTATTATTTAAAATCATCGTGTTGGTCGGATTTTTTGGTAGTTTGTAGTTCATAATTTACTACACGTTACGTTTTAGATAGAAACTGAACGAAGTATTTCTTATTTTTACTTCTGGCATTCACTATGTTAATACTTTCACATATTTAAAGTTTTAATTGCATTAAATTGTAATATTTCCAAACTTTTTCGGTTTAGTGACTTTGCAAATTGCGTGTTGGCTAAATAAACTGCAAAATCTTCATTAATAAATACTAGCCAATAAAAATTTGGTGTGCAACTTTCGGTGTTACCAATCAGATCGCTCTATCGATGCCATAAGAATTATTTTACGCATTCATTCATAACAGCTCTAATGCACCCTCTTTGTTGTAGTAACTCTACTATTTGCCTGAAGGCTGCGGTGCCTTACCGGTGACCATTGATCGGACGGCTCTGGTGTTATTACTAAATTATTGAACACTATACTCTGATTTTGTAATAAGTATGTAATTGTAGTTACCTTTCACAAGGAACAATACCGCAAGATTGGTTCCGAAAGAAACAATTTAAAAGAGAAAGGAAAAAATCTGATGAAAATTATATGTATGTATACATATAAAATATGTCGTACGTTTAACGCCAGTTTCTTCATTCATTGAGTGAAAAATTTGTGTTGTCACGACCATTGCTCAGGTATAAACCAACACACTATACTACGCCTACGTACTTACGCCATAAAATATTAGTTGGCATACAAAAATTGTGGTTTTCGATATAAACTTTACCATCGCCTTTAACTCCTTTAATGATATAGAATTTCGAGGCATTCCTTCTTAAGTGGCGCCTACAATATGAAATTAACATTGTCATCAAAGTTTAAATTTCTAACAGTGGTTTAAGTAGACATTCATGTGGCAATCGCGACAAAGCGTTTTATACATACAATTTTGACGTTTTGTTACAGTTGTGAGTATTACTTCGCGATTGAACGTTTCAAAGTTTTCCTTTATTTTAGATTTTTTTATCGGAGCTTTGTCTGGCATCTCAGGAGCTCTGGAGGTAGTTGATGAAGTTCAAAGAGCTCTGAGAAAAAGTTGAGAAGTTATTATGATTTTTTGTGCAAAATTTAGTTAGCACGCTACATAATTTTCTGTTTAACTTTTAAGAATTTTTCAATTTTATCAAGAATATGGGGAGGGGCAGACTATTTGATGTAAAATCAGGACTTCATTGAAAAAAATACAAGCGGAACTTTTAAGTGTGTGTTGAATAAAATATAGATTGTCATTATTTATGCCAAAGACGATATTGCCTAACCAGATGATAGATCCTTGTCAATAATACATTTAACTAAATCAGAAAAATCGAGTACATCGGTTTAAAACGGTGCTTGATTATAAAGTCTTTTGTGTAATAAATTATTTTGTTTCACTTTAGGTCCTAATGCATTTTGTTCATTCATCTTGACAATAATACAGTCAAGATTTTCAGTTGTGATAGTCGTATGTAAAATTTGTTGTATTGTATGAAACAAGAAGGTGGAAATGTAAAGAAACAGACTAAGTTTTAAAAGTAAAAAAGAGAAACTACTTTCTGTATTTTGTAGTTAAGAAGAAATATACTATTTATACAAGACGACATACTTGGTATAAAGCATTATTCGCCAAAACTATTAAGCAAGGGATTTTTAAAATAACCTGGATGCCTGAGCTTCACTGGCAAGAATTTTCAGTTTTTTAGTTCTTACAAAAAACGAATTATGCTTAATTATTTGTTCTTAATTAAAGATCTATGTAACGTTCATATACGATATATTTGGGAAGGCGTTCGATAATACATATTTTTCTTGTGTTTACGCAGGAATAGGAACTACAGTCTTATTTTTCTAATTCTTAAACTGCGATGAGCGTACTTTTATATACAAATAGTGTAGTATGATTCTGGAGTTTACTTTATTTAAGACAATTGCGGGTGTACGCCGATTAGCACGGCAGTTGTGTTATTGATATATTAATAAACATATTATACATTACATAGTTACATACGTGAAGAGAGTATTCTAACACCAAATAATTTAAGCAACACTAAATTGACAAAATATATACTGTTTGTTAATACAATGCTAATTAACCGCCGTTGAAGTGGTGCTTGTTGCCAAAATGTGTGTCATTTATTTGAAAGTGATTGTGAAGTAACTGATGCTTACTTATATACTTACTATTAATATGTTGTATCTCAGTTTTTATATTTGCACCGTTGATTTTTAATAGAAGATAAGTTTAGTCACAACCTAGTAACGATAAAAAGTAGATTGAATTATGTGGTACGAGAAAGTTCCTTCAATTTTGTATAAAAATTTTTTTAATTCTTAAGCATTGGTTATTGTAATGTATAAAAAAAACATTTCCTTTTTATGTTAAAATAGAAGAACGCTCCAGGAAACATTTTAATTATGCGCTACATGCATTTGTTAGAATAAAATTCTTTTTAAGACAATGCTAATTTTATAATTTACGAGACGTTGAGTATGACCAAACTTTAATTGGCTTTTAGGAAAAGTTGAATTCTGTTAGACAACGGTACATTGGGGATTACGTATACCTACACAAAAGTTAATAAATTGAAAGCTTTGTAGTTTCATTCGCGAGTTCGCAGAATTTAAAAGTGAGTCCGAGAAATTTTTCATTTTGTAGAATTCAAGTTCTTTATATAACGGTACACGACAATGTAACTTGTACAACTTTTAAGTAAAACAAAATTTGACGTTTGAATTAAATAACGTAAACTTTACGTTTCTGTTTTTTATATAAAAGTAAACTCTATTACAGAACGAAAACTGCTGAAATACCTTTGTAGCTTATAATACTATGCAACTTATTTAAATTAATATGGACGTTACCTTGTTTATTTTACAGAACAGATTCTATTTTGTATTTTGGGCAAATGGATTCAAGTTGGGTATAATAGATGTACTTACATCTAAATTTGTTAATAAGTAAATGTGTAACATTTGCAATACATTACAGTTCTAGAAGAAAAGTGTGAATGCTTTGGAGATCCGGTTACTTCGGTTTCTGTTTTCAGTTTACTGCAAATCATTTCATATGGATTGCCTTACAACTTACCTGAAACAAATAAAACATTTTAAAATATCTTCTCATTAAATTAATAAGAAACGGCAGTGTTAAGCATAAATATAAAAGCAATAATTTAATTTAAGTAAGAGTAAAATATAAATAACTTAATATCAGAATGACTACGACGTCAAGAAATATTAGTTGTTATTGTTTTTTGCATTCTGAACTTACGAGGATAGAAAAATCATAGAAGACTTAATTTCAAAAGAAAAAAGTATAGTTAAATGATTGTATGGAAAAGAATCGAGAATTTATTAAAAGTATAAATGGCACTCCAACGGTTTACGTAGTTTACGTAAAGTAGCGTGTAGGGTGAATATAAATGCAATAAATACACATTAATGTAACAAAGAAAGGGTAAGCATAGAAATACAATTTTTGTATAATACATGTGTTGCATTGAAACAAGTTAAAATACCTATCGTTCGCGTTGTATGCGTGCTGTAGTATTTGTGTTGTTATATTTTATTCATGAAAACATTGTATATGTATGTATATACGAATACTTCTGAAACGTATAACATGGGTAACTTCTGCATAAATACCTACACTAACTACAAGTATAGAGAAAAATTAGCTAGTAATTTCTACTTTACAGAATTACATATTTTTGATGTTATCATAGAGATTCATAAAAAAATGTTCAAACACGTCAATTTTTAATTTTAAAGATACGCCTTCTCAATGAAATTTGAAGTATACAGGGTGATTCATATAAGCGCAGTACAAACTAGATGATCTTTGTTAATTTGAGCATCCTGTATATTTTTAAATTTTTTTAAAGTTTTCTTAATGAACTTATTTTAACAACCTATAACAAGTGTTATAGGTTGTTGACTTGGGCTGTTGAGTACAGTACTTGCAGTCATTAAAGCTATAAAACTATGAAACATTTTATTAGAATTACTGTTACAATTCCACGTATGAAATGGTCCATTTATTTGTTGGAAACAATCTAATCTATACTAAAACTCTTCTCTAACTTTTTGTAAAACTTGAGGTGAAATATTCCTCATTTCTGTTTGTATTTTTTGTGTGAGATCGTTAATGTTCTCTAGCTTTGTAACATACACTTTATATTTGAGATTGCCCCATAAAAAAATTCAATGGTGAAAGGTCTGGTGATCTACTTCGCCACTCAATAGTCGATATATCCATTTAGGAAAGGTCGCACTTGTATAGTATTGTATAGTATTGCAGGTGGGTCGCTTAGGTTTCAAGCACCTCTCCTCACTGTGACCTATTGGTCTATTATGAGCATCCTATCCCCTCAGTAGCCTAATGGACCCACTTAAACAGTTTCTTAAAAATACAACGAAATGGGGTGTTGCATCATGTCGCTGAAACCAAACATTTTCACTTGGCAGGGTCGGATCTATTACATTGGGATATAAATTTGCCAGAACAGGGACAGCATCATTTCTAATGAGATCCAAATATTTTATCGCTGTCAAATTCTCATGAATAAAAATTGGACCAATTATAGGTATGGTTGCCGATGATACGTGCCCAGACGTTTACTTCTGGGGATATTGCGTATGTGTCTAATGAGAATTTTCTGCTGACGAGTACCTACAGTTCTGATGATTTACTTGTCCGTTCAACAAAAAAATTGATTCATCCGAAGAAAGAATAGAAACAAGAGTTACCTCATTTCTGTACAGATTATTCATTAGTCTTTGGTTAATTTCTATATAAATATCTTATATGGATAAAGCTTTTGTTAATGTAAACTTTTTAAAACAATTGGATGGCTAACGTTAGTTTCGCGAGCTATTTGGCGTAAACTTATTGTTGAACTCTCTGCAACACTTAATAAAATGTCTACTTTCACAAAATGAAGTTTTCTTTTTATCGGGCGGGCATGTCCAAGTTCTTTAAACTGTAAACAAATTTTGGAAACGGTTCGTTGCGAAATATTGGCCAATACAGGATACTTCTGATTAAAGGTATGAGTAATTTCCAATTTGCTTCTCCATTTATCTCTCTAACCGATCATCATTACAGTTTCTATACGATGAGTTTCTGTTAAATATTGCATTCTTTATTTTATTTTTTATTACTTGTTTGATAGGCAGCAACTCTCGCGGTGTAGTTTTTGTGTGTGTAAATTGTGTTCAAATGGCTTTGTGACAGCATTATATCACCTTTTATATGCCGCACTGTTAATCATTTTGCTCTCAACAGCGATTGGCAAGTCGATCCGGGATTAAATTAAAAAATTGGGCGACAAGTATAAGTAGGAACAGAATGTTCGTTTTAAGAAAGTATACTTTTTTACTGTACATTAGGTTATTCCCAACAAGTAAATGGAGAAAATTTCGAACATTGAATACGTTAAAATGTAACAACAATTCTAATAAAATGTTTCATAGCTTTAATTACTGAAATTAATGTAATCAACAGCTTAAGTCACATGTGTTATAGGTCGTTAAAATCATTCATTGATGAAAATGATCACTGATATTGAGATTCTATTTCCGGTATTAGAACTAGTAAAAACTATACAAAAGAATAATATTCTATGTTACATCTAATTACAGAAAGGCATAGTTGGACTGATATCATTATGTCCACATCAGTCATCAATGTTCGTCAGTGGTAATAGATGGTCTCTAAAAACCTTTTGGCAGGGGCTTTTTGGACTGCATTGCTTCTCAAAACTATAATTACAGTTCTTGCTATGTAAAATGTGCCTGTAAATAGATTTTAAGAACAGTAGTTTATAATAGGTTTAAACTTTATATTTGCTCCACTTCCAGTAGTATGCACGATTTGCATATAAATTATAATTCCTCTACGTAACATTACTTTTAATGTCACCAACTTTCGAGTCAACTATGATTTATATTGTTGACGATTTCTTAAAGAAGAAATATAAAATATAAATATTAACAGAGTAATATTATTTGTCGCGAAAATTGATAAATTTGTTGTACATTACAACATAGTTCATATTAAATAGGCACATGTTTCTTGTTGTAATTTGAAATAATTGTGCAATAAAGTAAAACGAGTTCAAAACATCATATTTTATCATAATTTTACAAAAACAGATTAGTTTTCATCACGTTTGTGCTCAAATTATTTCAAATATTACAGTTGTACTGAACACAACTCTGGCTGTAATCATATTCGCCATAATTTATGAAACTTTCAGTTTTTGCTACCTATTCAAGTCGTTTGCGTCTAGAAGGCAGGGCAGTTCAAGAAGTCTTTAAACAAGTTTTATACTCAGTAGTTTCTTCTTGTAATGCCGTAATTCAAATTCCGCTGCAGTTCAAGATTATGTTTCTTGTGTAATAGGCACATTTATTCCACGTGCCTGATGCTACTTTCAGAACGGAATGTGTTTAAAGTGTTGTTCACACATTTAGAAAAGTTACTTTATTTCAATTTATAACAATTTTAGCATTATTATCCATTTATGCATTACTAAGATTTTATACGTTAGAAGTTTATTGGAAATCAATTTCAGTCGGGTATTCATTAACATTTGAACGTTGTCCTTACTAATGAAGTCAATTACTTGAACGATATTAACAACGAATGTCTAGAGCTCATTATTTCTATACATTGGAATGTAAGGGGCTAACAAGAATGCATATCGGAAAATGGTAGATATGACAAGAGCTATTCGCGCATATGAATTTCTCCACAATTCTCTTTAGACAGAAAAGTCAATCAATTAGTAATTAACTGAATAAATTGTATATTAACGTTTGGGATACTATTGTTTCTGCCTTCCAACACGAAACTAGTTGTACTTACTGTCTATCTAAAAATACGTCTAACACATTAAAAGATGTATATTTACAGGAGAAGATTTTATAAAAGCTTAATAAAACAATAATAAATTTCATGAATTTGCTTGTTTTATGCTATTCTTACTTACATTATTATTACTGGCTATTAGCTCAAGGTTTGCGTTTACGATCAAAACAGGAGAAACATGACGAGTGATCCAGTGAAGATGGATGAATATACATATGTATGTATGTATTTTCTGAGTATTTTAGATGCAATGTTGCAACGTTACTTTCTTTTTCCCTCGATTATTAATATGTCGGGAATTAAAAATTAGTAAATTAACTTCTGGACCGTACGCCACTGGTCGATTTGCTTATCGGTGAATGATATTGTCGATTTCGCTTGCGCCCTCGTTCACTGAAGATCCGGGCTGCGGCGCTGTATCACAATTTGACGTTTGACATACGAAGTTTATTTACGAATGTATCAAAATCAGATTAATGAGCAAGAAAAATACTTTAAAAGTGTCAGTAACGCCGAATTAACAAATTATAACCTCTGGGTAGCGGAATAAAAGAAAGGTAGGTTCATTATATACATATATTTACATTAAAATTCAGATGAACAAAATTTTCCAGATGATAGATACAAATACCAGTAATCAGAAAAAAACAATCAAAGCAATAATCGGATATAACATAACAAGAGTCGGTTTGTACAGAGAAAAATATCAGTTTATCAATGGCAAATACATAATATTTACAGAAAGCGTGTGAAATAAATCTTACGTTGGATATATACCAGGTCCTTCGGCAGTTGCTGTGAACAATTCAAAATCATTTAATTGACATGCGGATATATAAAATAATAATCAGGCAAAAATATATACAGGTACGTAATAGCAAAATAAGTAAAAGAATAAATGTCTCTGATATCGGTCTTGTGAACGGACAGATACCTGCTGGCCAATTTCTCGGCTCCGGCAAGTCAGACGGGATGGTGAACGCCAACTTTTCGGCCGCTTCACCCAGGATACTTGCTAGCCAACTTCTCGGCTTCAGCAGGTCGGACAGGATGGTGAACGTTTAAATAAAAGAGGCTGGGAAAACATTAGATTGCGACGACAAATTTTCATCACTTGAATTCTTTACTACAATATTATTTTCTACCAACTATTGAACCAATTTTGGGTATAATTTTTAAATTTCAAAAGCTTTAAAACAGACGTGTGGTCTGAAGAGATGGTTTTACTAGTTGACTTACTACTAGCTTACAAGTTAAACTTCATTGTAGCTAATAGTTTGCACTATGGTAGTTTATAGTAAAAATCTACAGTACATAAAATATGTACATATCTCACTAATTAATCTGTTCCTGTATTGTAGCAAAACAGATTCATGAAACCACGCTGCAAATATTCATTGGAAATATTAGTTGTCATTCACTAATAAATACGGCAAATTAGGCACCTACACATGCCAGCAGCGTACGCGTGCAATTTTGCATTTAATTTAAATTATAAGAAAACGAATCCATTTTTGATACTGTTGTCTCTTTTTTCTGCTTCTTTTAACACTGCCTACGTTATCTATCACCCTGTTAACTTATATCCTGTATTGCTTCGATCATCTGTTTTAATGCTTCATTTTGTTTGATTCTTTTCAAATAACTAAGTCATATTAAGCGTTTTACATTAATTAATTGTGCGATATTCAGTTTGCTGACTAACTCGCCCCTATTTGTGTTCTCGATAAAAAATTGTATGGTTTCTAGATTTAACGTCCACCATTACACGCCTATTAAAATAAGCCATCACATTAATAACGCACAAATGAGATAAGTAAAACGGCACAATGTGTCCGATGTGAAAACATATCTAGTTCATTCGCACAAGTTCTGAAAGAAATATATATCGACAAATCTACCAATCTAAAGGAGAGTTATGTGTCTGCATGAATTCTTTCGGAAGACTAACTACACCTTGCTTTAAGGTACTGTATATTAACTGAGATAAAAAAAAATCATTAAACTGTATTTATCAGAAATACAGAAGTGCGGTTCCTGTTCGTATGAACCAGCAATTATGTTCTGTATGTGATATGTTCTTGTAGTTACTAGTCGGAAACATCATATAGGCATTGATACACTTTTAACTAGAATTCTTGTTATTTGATATTTTCGGTCGTTATATCATTTCGTCACTTACACCGTTTAATTTGAACACAACTTAAACACACCAAACTACACCGCAAGAGTTGCAGTGATAGCCAGACAAGTAATACAGCTTACGGAGTCACTGCAACTAAGCACCCACCACAGATTAAAAAAGATAGTAATCTAGAAAAACTTTTTTACGTTTCCTATAGTCTTATTCTTTCTGCCGTAATTTTCAATTTCAACGCTTAAGAAAGATATATTACAGCACTTTGAATTTAACGTACTCCATAGAGGTGCCCATATGGATCGGTTTTTGAACATATACTATTTATTATATAGTACCGTGCAATCGAATTAGGACCACTGCGTAAAATTTAGTTTTTTCAACAAAACTTACATAAAAGAGAATTATACATTTCACTTGTACATCCATTTATTACTTATAAATTGGAACGTAAAATAGTAACAAACGTTAATATTCCGTTAAACCACCCCTTGCTTTGACGACAACGATCCTTTTAGGTATACTTCTTATGCAGCCTACAGCGATTTCTGTTAGTTGGACATCGTTCTCTCAAATTTCTTTAATATTTTCTTTCAAATATTAATTTTGAATATATTGGTGATATTTGGTAGAGTAGACACACGACGTTTCAAAAAGCTCCAAGTACTTTCAATCGGATTCAAATCCAGAGAATTATCTGGCCATGGCAATGCCCTAATATTTTCTATTTCTATAAGATTATGAATGGTTTTGGCCCTGTGGCATGGTGCACCATCGTGTATAAACATGTAGGTACGAATTATTATCGGTTTGTAAGCTATGCATGTATGGCCTAACATACTGCTCTACATCTTTTTGATACTGAATTTGGTTAATACTCTCATTTAACGGGTTGATGGCCGCAGTGGTTAGGCGGCTGACTATTGTTGTGAGAGGACAATAGGCGCCGGGATTCAATTCTCTGGAGGGACGGTGACATTTTTTCAGAGTGTTTAATCCCGGATCGACTTGCCATTCGCTGTTGGGAGCCAAGTGATTAACAGCGCGGCATCATAAAAGGCAATATGATGCTGTCACAAAGCCAATTGAACACAGCATACACATACAAAAATACACCGTGAGAGTTGCATTGATAGCCAGACAAGCGATACAGCTTACGGAGTCACTGTAACTAAGCACCTACCACATAAAAAAAAAAAACAAATACAGTGGTCTAAAGCATTTTGCTGATATACACGACCATATCATTACAGCAGGTAGGTGATTTACAGTCCTGAGAACAGCAGTTTCTAAAAATCACTCAGACGGTCTTCTCCTAGCGAAATGAACGTTTTCAGCGCCAGCTTCTGTGTGAGACTCGCCGCTGAACACGACCTTAATAAATATTTTTAATACGTTATTATGAATAAGTCAATATTATTTCAGCAGTAATTTATCTCTTCCCAATCTTCTATTGTGAAGTATCGATGTTTTTTTGCCCACTGCAGTCGAGCTTTTTTCATTTTAACTGACAATTTTGGTTTTTCCCAAGTCGCCGACTCTTCTGATTCGCTTCGTAGAGACGTGATTTTAAACTGCGTTCCAATATTTTAATATTGCTTTAACAGACATTTGTCAATTTTCAAGAGTTTTGCGAATTATTAATCTATCATCACGTGTTCTTGTTTTGGGTATACTGCCACATCCAGTCCGACCGGTCAATGTGGACGGTAAGTTCTCTCTACCGACTGTTTAATGGGAAAACTCTTCGTTCGCAGCGATTTAGCAAGGAGAATGTAACCCTTACTCTAAGGGAGCTTGTATTCTTGCTCTCTTTTCACTAGACATGTCTTTATACTTTTCCATTTACACGAATGAGCAAAAGCGATTGAAAAATTTAATAATAATAAAGAAAACTGTTATTATGTTTCTATCGAATGGGAATTATCAATGCGGCAACTAGAAATGTATTTACATAATCATAATGCGAAATTTGTACTATACGAAAGCGCTCATAAAATTGTATTATTATTAGGATATTAATTAGGAAACTTTCGCGTAGTCCTAATTCAATTGCACGGTATTGTACATGTACTAAATCTTGTCACTAGCATTAGTACTAGCCACATATATCACTACGCAGATGAAACATCTTGTATACTGTTTGTAAACATCTCAAATAGCTCTTCTAAATAAACTACATACATATAAAGCCACAAACTCGATATATTCCTGGGTAAAGCCATCGATTGGGAACGGTAGGTACGATTTATTCATACCTCTGCAACCATATTTTATGGTATATATTAGTGATTATTATAAACATTTTGCGATATTTACTACAATATATTGTTCATTGCATAATATTTTGTAGTACAAAGTTCCACAATATCGTAATTACAAAAATTTAATGCTTTTTACTATATCATATTTTTCGTAGTCACATGGCGTAATGGTCAAATTTACTAGTATATGCAACAACAAACACTGGGTTCATCTCATTTCTTCTGTGAACAACAATTTCGGTAAATAATAAACAACTTTTATATTACAAATGTATAATATCTTCTACGTTCTTCTCAGTGTATGCAATATGATTTGTACAGGTACTGACAGATTCAATTTCAATGGCGTATTGTACATTTTAAATGTCGTATGATATTTACCATTTAATTTTCCCCGGGAAATTTGATTATTAGTTTAGCAGTGTATTTCTCTTTCCCTGGTATATCTGCATATGGCTTGATTCCTGTGCATTTACTTCAACGAATAATATTCTCACAGCATGTTCATTCAATTTCCTGTATACCTACATCAGCTACTCATGAAATCAGTCTTCGTCTTTCTCGGTTTTGTCCTCTGTTGATGCATATTATATTCTGAGAATAGTAGGTATTTCTCATTTTCAAGGAGCGTAAATACGATCTCCTTTGTTACTGACTACGTATGTGTATTTTCCACCTACTAGAGGAGTACAAAACAAAATCTGCGACAAAATAATTTATCGGATACTACAGGTTGTTGGGTAGGTAGTCCTATGAGGATTGTCATTCTGAATTGTAAATATATGAATTATCGACTTAAGACAAACTGGTATTTGTTGAAGCTGGCGTTGTTGAATAAACCAATTCGTTAAGTAATATGTACGTCATTATCTAATTATTGTCATTGAAGATTTTAAGTAGCTTTTTGTAATAAGTCATTTTGGATAATGATTATCAAAAAGTAATAATTAAACATTTTAAACTCTCGTTTAATACGAGATAATTTTCTTTGGTGACATTTCCTCATATCTGTCATAATAAGGGAAGACCATCTATTTGTCAATGTTTCAAAGTTTAATATTTCCGTTACTATTCGACATATTTCAATAATTCTAGACTGGTTTGAAAGATAATTGTATGGACTTTGAACAACATATATGTATGTATATGTTGCACTCAGTTTGAAGCAGATAAACTGGAGATCATTTTCTGCAGCAATAACTTATTTTTAAGATTTTATAAAAAAAAAATAAATGCAACGCTACTATTGCATTAATGGGTTCTTAAGTAGAATTAAATTGCTTATATTCTACTGAAAATATCATCTCAATATCTCTATCCGTTCTCAGCTAATCGCAAAAAAAGTAAAAAGTTAGCAAGTTTTGAAGATACGAACGCAGCCAGGTAATAACAGAATATAAGTTAGCTTTGAAAACATAGCATGTCTCTAATGATAATATTAGCAAGAAATGTCGAATTATTTTGATTTAGGTTGATGTTGAGTTATGCATTTTACGAATGACGAGACCGTCGATGTAATAGCTGAATGCAGCAGTATCCCTATTGTCGTTATTTCGGTCGTTGGCTTTTGGGAACGATTAACGAAAGCCCTCCACTTTTATCGCAAATTCTTTAGAGACAGAAGGCAACTTTTGGCAGAGTAAATTTGCATAATTTGTATGATTGGCCTGCTTAAAATCGCAACTGGACGCAGAAAGTGCATAAGATAACAAGAACTTTAGATTTGAATTCAATAGTTGCATCCCACAGCGTTGAAAATAATTTTCAGCAATTTCTCTTGACTACATTTACAATCAGAAATTTTTCCCGCACAATCTAGGACAAATAGTTTCACAGATACAGCCACCTACTTCACTTAGTTGACCACCCTGTACATTAGTGACTATAAGATATATTATTTGTATCTGATATTTCTTTGTTTTACTGTACATTAATGATTATAAGATATATTATTTGTATCTGATATTTCCTTGTTTCGCTGTGTATATAGTCTATATACATAGGTATAACATCGGAACATTGAGCAACGGAACGGGATATTAAACATATTTCGCGCGTATATATGTAAATACGAACTAGAGCACTTCTAATGCCCAACTTTACGGATTCACCACTAACTAAGCAGGCATTCAATGAACAAATAGGATTTCAACATACCTGATTTATCAATAACGAATGGATGATAGAATATACCATCTTATTTATCTAGAGTAGTCAACAATGTGAATTGTGGAAACTTTACGAGGCAACTACACTTGTTAGAGGTAGTTAAATTAATCCCGTGCTTAACTGTAGAACCGAAATATCTAAGCGATGCAGTTAATTTTATTTGAAGAAGATTTAACTTTATTTCCTACATTCCAAACCTTACAATTAAAAAAGGAAAATATTTTGTAAGTAGATAACTTGAATGATTACAAGAACATTATATAAATATAGACACTTAACGTTCGCAGAATTAATTTTTGATTCAAAATATTTAAAACGACATGGATCATGATATTTGAGAAAATCGAGTTGTAATGATCTGGAACTATATTAAAAGACAAATTACACAACGCACTAATTTTACAAACCATAGCAGAAATGTCAAGATTTTTCTATCCATAACCTCAATTTCAAAATTTTCACTCTAAATGTGACGAAAATTCAAAACTCTTCCAAAAAGTTGAAATATTTCAAAAACGACAATAGGTACAGGAAATGCTAGTAAAAATCCCTCTAACCTAACGCTTAGATTTCGCAGATGCATAAAAAGCTATTTTTATTTATTTTATTATTCTATTTGAAACAAATTGATATCAATTTCCGGTACTTCAGGTCCGGTCCAGTGTCGCCACACTTATATCCAAGGAATTTGAACACATAGAAATGTAATACTTTATTTATGAGAATATATCTGCAATCATGGTTTATCTTAAATACTATTTTGTAGTTAGATGAGAATACGACTTGCATGGTGAAAATGTCAAAATATGCTGCTACCTGTTTCGAAAAGTTGATAGTCTTAAGACTCTAGATTCAGTCAAAGAATTTTAGCGTTTTCAGGGGTTTCGTAGAAAATTGATTACAAAGTAACTATTCCATATATTTGAATGCGGTTTCCGCCAATCCTTTCCTAAAGAATAATACTATGCTTCTATAGAGCCATTTTTTTTAAATTAAATTTGTTTACAATAATATAGACTTTTAAAAATTCCCTATTTTTGAGTGCCTTGTTTACAAGCAACATTTGACATTTTCAAAAATATAGCAGTATAGTAGCATAGATTAATATTTCAGCTATAAAACAAATCTAAAATAATAGCCCTATCTATAAAAATAAACTCATAACATATTTCTGCCGAACCCTTACATCGGAAATTTTCTAGCTTTTTCTCGTCGTAAGCCGGCGACACCTTAGGCAAATTTACGAACATAATCTGGAAAGCGTGATGGACCACATTCAAATATAATGTTATAGTTAATTACTTTGTAGTTTATTCACTGTGAAACTCTTGAAAATGCTAAAATTCGTGGACTAAATCTAGAGCCTTAAAGCCGTTGTAAATGAACAAAAAAATGTCGGATTAAAAAATTGTATTGGGGGGAGGAGAGGAGGCGCTAGCCATCTATCCGTTTAAGTGTCATGTCTTTGGAGTTGCCTCAGGTTTTTTCAAAATGTTCATATTTGTTGATAGGCACGACTATATGTTTTCATATTATTTGTCACATATTAAATGTCAATTCCTCTCACTGAGGAAGAATAAATTTTTAATCAAGTCCTGCTTCGTTTGAAAAGTACCTGACACTAAAGGATAAACAAAGAGAATCACCACTATCGTGATTGTCGCTACCAAATACTTGTCCTACACCGCTGATCATGTTCTCGGCCTTTTATATCTTCCTTTTTCACTAAAATTTTGTTCAAAGAGAATTACCTCAATACCTCATTAATGATAAAACGAGTTAGATAATCATTTTTTCTTTTTTTCCCACTTTCTGAATTCTTTGATAACATCCATAATGTTTAATTAGCACAAAGAAATATTGCATATTTCAATAATTCCTTTGTTTATTCATGTATTTGCGACGAAATTGGATGCCCTTCAGCCTTTATTTGTAGATTCGTGGCGTACCTGTATGAGTATGACTGTTGGTATCTGTAGACGAATGTTATTAAGAGAATGCACCAAAATAAACGTTAGAGCAACGGCCAATAATTCCAATAATATTACCTTTCTTGTTCGCCTACGTGCTGTAAACATGTTTTTATGAAAATAAACGTCCACAGCTTGCATCCTATGTTTGCAGTAGATTTATCGACGAGTACTATTTCAGAACGGTTTAATGTATTTTTTTTACTTATGGCTATACCATTACAACATATTTTCTACTTCGCTAAAATCCCTTCAACCCACCTCTCCAGTTATAAAATATTACGTAAGAAATTTATTACTTGACCAACCTACAAAAACAGTAATGTTTTAGAGTTCTGGTAATTGTTACGGTTTTACTGTTTTATCTGCTAAAACAATTTTGGCAACTATCAAATCATAAAACAGTAATTGTTGACGTTTCTGGTGGTATTGCCACAGTTATATTGCTGTTGTATTGTACAGTACCGTGCAATCGAATTCGGACCACTATATAAACTTTAGTTTTTTCAGCAGAATTTACATAAAAGAGAATAAGATTTAATTATTTCACTTGCACATGCATTTATTGCTTATAAATATATCATTGAGATGTAAAATAATAACATTAATATTTCGTTAAACCACCCCTTGCTTTGATAACGACAGCAATTTTTTTAGGTATTCTTCTTATGCAGCCAATAGCAATTTCTCTTAGTTGGATATCGTTTTCTCAAGTTTCTTTAATGTTTTCTTTTAATATATGAACGGTGGTATCCGGTAGAGCAGCAACACGACGTTTCAAGCGGTTCCAGATATTTTCTAACGAATTCAAATCCGGGGAATTACCTGGCCATGGCAATACTATATTATATTATATATTTATATTTTCATAAGATTAGGAATGGTTTTGGCCCTGTGGTATGGTGCACCATCGTGCATAAATATGTACAAATTATTAGCTGTTCGTAAGCTATGCATGTATTGATACTGCTCTACAACTTGGTGATATTGAATTTGGTTCATACTCCCATTAACCACATACAGTGGTCCCAAGCCTTTTGCTGGTATACACGACCATATCATTACAGCAGGCGTGTACTTTACAGTCCTGATTGCAGCAGTTTCTAATAATCGTTCAGACTAATTCTAGGAAAGCTTGTATTCTTACTCTCTTTTCATTAGACGTGTCTTTCCCATTTTCACGAATGCTCAAAAGGTAAAGAAAAATTTAATAATAACTAAAAAAACTCGTTACTCACACAATTGCACATCGATAACTAATAAAGAGCAGATAGAAAACCCCGTGGCATAATTCTTCGATATTAAGTCTTGATAAGACCAGTTGTTAATAGGGGATATTCCAAGAATAAAAAAACTGATATAGTTTCTGTCGAATGGAAGTTACCAATGTAATAACCAGAAATGTATTTACATAATCGTAAATGCGAAATTTGTACTATACAAAAGCGCTCATAAAATTGTGTTGTAAAAATAAGGAAACTTCCGATTGATCCAAATTCCATTGCACGGTACCGATGATAATATTGTATTGTATGTATGTGGATCCCAAACATTTAGTCGATTTCGTAAGCGATAGTGTCTTAAATTATATTCTTTCCTAAAAGAAGTTAATGACATAATAATATTGTATTGATATGTGTGTGTTGAAGTGAAACCAGATAAATGAAATTCCACTAAAGCAAATTTTATTCGCCAGAGGTTTTAAGTAAAATACATATGTACTTATAAACACATAACATAACAAACCATAGCCCTTTTCCTTTGCTAAAAAAGTGTAGTACGGTGCAGCACTGAACTACACTTTCCACCAGATTTTCATTCCTTTGCACGGTGTAAACAAAACCAGTGCTGCACCAGGATTGTTTATCTGCACCAGGGTGCTGGTGTAAATTACACTTAAATGTCAAGCGTATGTCAAACTGATTAATTAAGGTACTTTTATTAATGCCGTTTACTTTATACTACGAATGTTATTTATTGGAATTTGTGCAGTATATATTGATAAAAAAAAGTATTTATGAAACGTATGCAAAGGAGAAGCAAAAAGAGGTTATGTATTAAATATAAAGTAAAAAATTGTTTTTACATATCTTTAAGTTAAATTACAGATGCCATTATTATTGCAATTTTTGATAGTTCAAATGCTATTTTCTTTAAAAAATGCTATTGAATAAGGTTATTAGTATTATTACGAATAAAGTACGATTTGTAAATAAATTAGTGAAAAATATCTTTGACGTTTAGTCCAAATTGAGGCATTTTCATCCTTTTAACGTAGATATAATTTATAATAATGGGATTGTGCGGTTCTGTAGCAACAATGTTCACATTATATACAATGTTATATAGATCTGGAGATCTCTTTTATAAAGGATTAGTTAGTAACTACAATGCCTGAATTCAGAAAGTGCTATGGTGCTATTAGGTTTTTGTCAAGTCAGATTATGATGAGTTGACGGTTGAGGTTATGTTATAAATTCATCTACACTCGATTCGTTCCTTTGTATTTTTGGCTTCGTTGCAGCACTGTAAAAATTGTAGTGTAAATTGCACTACACTGAAAAGCAAAGGAAAAGACCTCATATGTCAAACTATTTGACAGACTAATAGAATATAACATAATTGTTATGTATATTGTGTATTATTATGTATTATAATTAATATATGTATTTTTTGACCTTTATGTACTTATCTTTATATTCCTGATTTATTTCCTCTAAGTGGAAATAAATCAGGAATATAAAATTATGTATTATGTATATATGTATGTATTTATATACTGTTCTATAAGTAAATGATCGAAATTAGGAATGATACATGTTTCAGGTGGATGTCTGATCTTCTAATGAACGTAAATATGTAAATTGCGTTCACCCACTCATCTACAGAGTGATGTAGATGGTGCAACTGTCAGTCCGAACGATGTGAACATTGGCATAGCCTCGTCCCAACTATTATTAACGATATTTTACGCTAGATTAGAATAGTTATTTATGATATACATATGTAAGTGTTAAAAGTGCGATTTTATTTTGTGAGATGGGAAGATTACAAAACGAGCGTAGCGAGTTGAGTAACCCTTCGAACAAAATAAAATCACTTTTAACAACTATATCATACATTATTTTTTATACAACTGTTTATATTTAATTAAATGGTTCAAGACTTCTGCAAAATCTTTGCTGACATCACTCAATTATTAATATGTCATGAGTCAGAAATGTCCGTCACGGTAACGCAGTGATATTTGACAATTAGAAACGTCAAGAAAGTTGCGTTGACGTTTTTTACAAACGTTTGTATTCTTATTAAAATAATAAAACTGGATCTTGATGAGATTGATTGAAACTATTGATGATGGCCAATGAATCCATATTATATAGTGATTGTTCTCATGTTAATGTACATATACATATATTAACATTTATACAAACAATAAAGTAACTATCACTAGTGTTAAAAATATTATCGCACTAGCATTAAAAGTATTTTTAACACGCTATGTTATAAAACTCAATTTTTAATCCGATTCGTTTGCATTAAAATTGTCACTTTTAATGACAGTTGTATAAAAATTAATTTTTGCTATTTATCTAAATGTTAAATGGAAGAAAAATGACTAAATCATATAGAAGTATAATCGTGGGTAAGTTATACGAGAATAGCGCTATCGCTAGTTAAAATGGGGCTGAGCAGTCAAGAGCATATAGATGGACACCACATGTAAAGATAAATGCGCTAGTTTGAAAGTAGGTATCTTTTCACGCACGGTGTGCCTGCAGTCCAGGACTGAATTTTTGTGCACTATAACATGGTTCAGTTAACTGTAATAATGCGAAGTAGAGGCTTAACAATCGATAGTCCCAAACTTCAGATCATCGTTAATTTCATTACACATGTACAGGCTGTTTTAAATTTTATTTATAAAAGAGAGTTTGAAAGTAGTTCAGTGTTTCCGAAATACTGAAATAACAAATAACCATTTCCAGCACATTTTGCTCAAGAAGTTACCTTAACAAAATGTTTCTTATTTTTCAATATTTTCAACACCACATAAGATGTAAGCAAACATTAAAATTAGGAAATTCTTATTTTTCCGGTATAATTCAGTAGACCTTGAACCTATCCACGATCTTTAGATAGAAGTAGTAACTACAACTAAAATGCGCATTAGGATAAAAAACTGACTAATAGAAAAAAAAGTTACTGAAAACAGATAGTACATCCTTCAATAAACTCAGAGATTTATTAAAATTAGAAAATAGTAAATCAAGAAAGAGTCATTTGTATTCACAAAACTAGTATCCGTATTATTATTTTTTATATATAACGAGCTAAGTGTATTTCATCAAGCAACGCAAAAACAACTGCGTAATTAACAGAAAGTTTGCAAAGTTGCTCCATACGCCGCATACGCCGCATACATGCGTTTGGTGCAATGGTAGTATACAGCCCGCATACGCTTTCTGCATCCTTACTTTAATTCTAATTTGTTGGAAGTTTCTGTGGATATAACTATACTGTACTCATATGACATGTGTTATGTTGTTGCCAAATTGAAGGTAACGTGAAACCTAACTAATATCTAAACATTTTTTATTACCTACTACTATTAATTTCTGAGTCTTCCTCGTCACAGTATTGCATAACTGCTTGTTGTCGTTATTCTTAAAGAGTTAGAAATACAAGTTTAATCTCGTTACCTCTGAAATGAAATACATATATTCGCATTAAACATGCACTTTGTTTTTGTTTGTACTATCAATATTATAATGTGGAAATCTGGACTGAACGTGACCAAAGCAAAATCAGAATCTCCAACCCAACATTTCGAATATGATATTAGTGTATATATTTAATTCCCGACATAAATTCTCTATTTTAGGTTTACATTTAATTTACCACTTTAATTAGTTAGTGAATTGTAATTTCTTGTTTCAGCTGTTAATCATTTTGTATGGAAGAAAATTTACTTTGTACGGTAATACTATCAGCTCTTCTAAGATTTCAGTGACGTTCTGATTCTATTCTTATGATTTATAGTTACCATTTATACAAAAATTACAAGCGAATTTAAAAAATTACAATTTTCATTAAACAAAGTTATTCTACTTGCGGCTGCTGCTCATTGAGCTTAAACAATACCAATAAAATTTCTCTTTCAAGGAAAACGTGTCTGGAAATCTTATTTCATCAAATAGTAACATGTAACTAGGTAGTATGGATTGCATATAGTCGGCTCACTGGCTGGAATAATGCATAGACGTTCTCCGAAAACATCAATTTCAAATATTAATAAATAGAGACGCCGAATTTTTTCTTCTCAGCATGGTCGTCGAATATACGGGGATGACGATAAGAACAGAAGTCAGAGCTTTCGCTCATAGAAGTCGCCTGTTAGTGGTGCATTATGCAGCTAGATAAGAGTTTTTTGCTTTATTAATTACTTATGTGAAACGTAGGCAGAAAAAGAAGTTATTGAGCAATTTATAAAATCAAAGCGTAATTGTGTATACGTATGTACACTGAGAGCAAAAGTTTGGTGATGTTTTAAAAATAATATGGGTTTGGTTAACATTTCAATTAGTCAATTAGCATTCTTTTTTTGACTTAACGCACTTTATGTTAAAACAATCAAAGTAAATCACTGCTCGCATATAAAAAACATTATTGTTGGTCTAACCAATTTTTTGCTAAGTTTAATACGTGTAGTTGGTGATAAATTGCCATCGTATTGTAAAAAACGCCAAAAAATGATGAAGATTTCTTTGTTGTTATGAACAAAGTTTGCTGAATGAACTGTAGAAATATACTTAATGCTGTACTGCACTCACCTAATAAAATGATAGGTCTGTTTAGGTGACAATGCTTCAGTCTATTTGTAAATTATAATTTTTAAGCTGCAACGTGGATAAATAGCTTTAAAATTTAATATTTCTATTATCTTGTTACCTAACATTATCGATATTATTTTAGCTACTACGAATCGGGAAAGAGACGACTCTATTGATGTCTCTAGTAGTAGCTCTTAACTATAATAACACAGGGTTTGGCAGAATTCAAAACCATACACCATATAATGCAAATGCGCAAAGATACAACATATGATATTCAGTCAATGAGTGGCACATTTGTATGCTGCTATAATCACGGTACGGTAACCTCGAAAAGTAATCGCTACTATCGAAGAAGTGGGGGCAGCTCATTGTAAGAATCGGCATATGTTAGTGTATTGTTACCTAAATTTTACTCTGGCACCGAGGGCGTCAGTGACCTACCTGAAGGAAACGATCTCGGCGCAATCCAAAGCAAACTGATCCACCAGTCCTCGACAATAGAATGGAATGAGATTCGGCAATCATGCAGGGTGCTAGCCAGCTCGTCGGCGAGGGAGTGGGTAAAGAAAAATGTCCAAAGACCCAATTAATCCGGTGGTAGAATTCGGCGCCACCTGCTTGGTAATTATCTACCCTGTCAAGCCTCCTAGACAAGCAGGAATCCACGGTTGAGAATACTATCGGGGGCAGAGCAGTTCGCGTAATCAAGAAGGGGGAGGGGAAAATAAAAAGTGAGACCGACGTCTAAAGGTATATTGACAATCAACAAAAAAAAAAATATATATATATATATATCCGCGGCGGGTATAAAACCCCACATAGACTGTTAATATCAGTATCGTAAATAACCAATAAAAGTAGGTAATATTGTTACCCGACACATTCATATGCAAGTACCAGTGGGTATGAGACCCAACATAAAACGTTAATACCCGTATTCTAGATAAATAATAATAATAATAATAGGTAATATTGTTACCAGACACAATATTATACAATTACCAGTGAATATGAGTCCCAACAATAATTCGTTAATATCAATATTTACATTGGTAATAATATTCAGTATCACCATCAGACACAATTATATACAACTATCAATGCTTTCGAAGCACACGAGAACGCTATGGCCAATGCGATCCGTTCACACATAATATACAATAAAATGAAATATCTCTATCTAGAGTTAAACAACAGCATTAACCGAATTATTGAAGTTATTAGCAAATATATAAAAGTTATAAGAACTATTATTGAAGTTATTAGCAAATATATAAAGTTATAAGAAATATTATATAGCAAGTGAATGTAGCTTGTTAAAAGTTGACATTTGAATCGCCCTGTATGGCGTTATTAAACCGGGCACTCAACAGAAAGAGTTAACGGATATAACAAGTGAAATTACGTAACTAATCAGGAGGAGAAGCCTCCTACAAGGCTAAATCGCCCTGTATGGCGTTATTACTACCGTGTGTTAATGCAAGGCAAAATAACACGACATGAATATACATATGTTAACGGAAATAAAATTTTATAGAACTTAGCTGCGAAGATCCTGGAATCTTGATCCGGGGGATAATACCATCCGGTTCGTGACAAGCGCTAGCTATTCATCCACATATTTTCGTCCACTTCCCCAGTAAACGTTCAATTCAGTCCCATTCGATAGATAATCAGTATTTACAAAAGAAAATCGTAGAATAGATATACCCAATACTAGAACACTAACATACTAGAATACCAGAACCAGAAACAGAAACCCCTAAAATAAAACACACTGCGAGATTAGTAACGTAAAAGAGAAAATAAAACCTTCTTACCGTTCAATTCGAAACGAGGTTTTACCAACTAATAATTCTCATTATACAATGGCGGATCCAGACCACGCCTCGCAAATCCCATATTAAAGAGCTTCAATGCCGTTAAGTTCCCAACAGAATCACCACAAAAATTCGGACATTGATTTAACTAGGTAATTTCCGCAACAAATCCACAAATATATGTGAAAATTCCAATACTCCAACAATCGGAAATTAATACCTGTGAGAGCACGTGTCTGATCTCTTTCAAAGCGCCACAAAGAGGGACGACATTCAAATCGATATTATCGATCGTAACGATACGCGCCAGGAGCGTCATCAGTTGCAAGAAAGCGGCAACAGACTCGCCCACTATCGTAGTCAGTAAACAGAACCCAAACTGAACGACTATTCTGCTATATACGATCTAATAACCTAATATATACAAACATGATAACATAACCTGTCAACCATCAAAATTAATATTTCGGAAATTATTAAATCTAGAACGACACCAGGTAAGAGGAGTAACTGTGAGTAATCTGATAAAAATTATAGATAAATTTTAGCTAACTAATTATCAACCACGGAAAGCTGACACAACCCCTAGAAAATTACCCTGACAGAAAAGAAGTATAATAGGTCTATGTACACAAACTGAACTGGAATTTATAACTGTAATAAGCACATATATAAGGTGGTACTTAAAAGATACAAGATAATGAATGGGAATAAGAACTACAATCTCTTTTACAGAACTAAACGACTGTGAAAGGAAAGTAACCGTAACAATCCCCCCCTTTCCTCCGAAAGAAATTTTCGCAGGAAATTTCTTTAACATGATAAGCTACAAATATCAATCTCCCATAAGAGAGAACCTAACAAACAACTACCCTTAGCCCCAGTCACAACAACAAAATTCACACACGCACAGAGACAACACCACAGCCTAACACCCACGCGGCTCTTCGGCAAATCGGCCGGAATACCTGAGGAGAAAAATCAAAACTAAAAATCGCAATCTGACTAAAGCCACACCCCGCACCGCATGAGAAACAGCCAAGTTCCCAAGCTCTCGCAACAGTACCCCGAAGAAATCCTTGAGAAGGCGTAGCAAAGATGCATGTAGCATGGAAAAAAGCTCAGACTGGAAGGGGATCATTACTTCCAGCGGCGGAAAGAAGAAGAAGCTGTACTGTCGACAAGAACTGAGTTCCCGCTGACCCACACACGAAGCAACGAGCGACAATAGTCAGCGTAAAAGATACACTGTCCGTGAAGCGGAACAATGATCGAGAAAAAAACGGGACAACTAAAAACGGGTTTATTACTACGAGTTATAGGATGCAAAATGGATTAAGGATTTGGACATAAACGAGAAAGGTAAATAAATGTTGTCTCCAGATTCACACGTTCACAACCATACACCAACTGCATCGAGCTAAGGTTCGCTGAGACAACAAAAAGATTCATCGAAGGCTAAACGAAAACGATCCCAAGATCCAAAAGTTTAAAGTCAGCTACCAGCCTCGCAGAGACTAAAACGCAGAAGGCGAACACAAGCAGAAAGAGATACACGATCTCTAAAAATCTGGCCAAACAAAAAAACTGAACGATAAATACCCAACCCAAAAGTTTAATGTCTCGGATGGCCCATCCGGACAGACGCAGTAGAACCTGTACAAAAAGAATGGAATCAAAATCATTGCCGAACCAAAAAAACAAACAACATGACGTCCACCTATCCTGCCGTCGGCATCGGCTCCGCCACAGGGGCAACGAACTGACAGCTAGGCAAGACTGCCAAACATAGCACTCCCTTGACGTCTAGTCAAATCCGAGTAAAGTTCAAATCCGACACAATAAGCTCGAATTCCGAACCTGAAAAAAAGAAATGTTCCGTCCAAGTGGTATCAAGAATGTCCCAACACTAGGAATAGCAAAACCCAATCCTAATTTATTCGCTACAACAGCAACCCAGTCAGACAGTTCCACATAACCTAAAAGAAGGTGGATCACGGAAGAATCCAAAACATAACGAACCAGAACCCAACTGTGAAGCTTACGATGACCAGAAAGAGCGAAAACGAGTTATTTTAGGACGCCTCTTACGCCTCGGTCACAACACCGACAGGAGTATTCGATTGGCCCACCTGCAAACCATATGTAATAGCTTCGCTAGTCGTCAGGCTGACATTTCAAATGTGACACATGCCAAGTTCCTTGAAGAACTTTCTCGTCCATTGTCTTCAGCTCATAAGAGTTCCTACCCACTTTTCTGTGAATCATGAAAGGTCCCACAAATCTGTCTGCCAATTTCGCAGTATAGTACTTCGCCGCATCCGAAAGCACGAAATTTTTCCGCCATACAACTTGGTTAGGCAAAAACTCCACATCACGCCTACGCAAATCATAACGTGCCTTTGACCTATCATAGGCCTGTTGGAGACGCAAACGAACATCTTTATATACTCTAACCAGTGCTTCAGAGCGGTGTTCAAGAGAATCTTTCATGTCCGATGGCACAGCTATTGGCTGGCCTTCCTTAATGGTACCATTATGATCAGTACCCGTTAAGATCATTTCACGACCGAAATTCACAAAATACGGTGTTAAACCTGTAACTTCATGTGTGGCCGACCGAACGGCACAACCCACCTTAGGCAACAATTGGTCCCATTTACGATGGTTCGAAGACACATAAGACGTCAACATAGTTTTCAAAACCCTGTTGATCCGTTCTACCGGATTCGCTTGAGGGTGATAGAAGGAAGTGAATAACGGCTTCACCGAATATGTCCTTAACAGGTTAGCCATCTCCTTTGCTCGAAATTGCACACCATTATCCGTAATAATAGCCTTCGGAACCCCATACTGTAAAAATACTTCATTCTCCAAATGTTTTACCAAAGATGTTGCCGTGGCTTTACGAAGAGGGAAAAACAAGGCATACTTACTGAAGCAATCCGACACCACGAAAATGTACTGATAACCATGCGTAGACCTAGGCAAAGGTCCAACGATATCCGCACAAATAATTTCCCAAGGACGCGACACCAGCGAATGACCTCCCATATTACCTGCGGGTGCTTGCTGTAGAGGCTTAGTCCTCATACAAACCTCACATTTTCGAATATACTGGTAGACGTCCGATTTCATACCAGGCCAATAATATTTCTGACTAATACGATTCACCGTTTTATATGCTCCCAAATGTCCGCTAGTCGGTTCATCATGACATCGACGGATTATTTCTCTACGGCCAGTCTTAGGAACGATACGCTTCCATTCCGACTGCTCGTCAACGAGATCAGGATACGGGCTACGCACGAGTTTATGCGGTTCACCGTTGATAAGTCGAAACGAAGGATATTTGTCAGGCGAGATTCTAATACCTGCCCTGAGACGATCGTACCATCTATCTTGGCTATCCGAAACTTTAATGCAATCCAACACGGGCACAGCACGCGATAACGCATCAGGCACTATATGGTCCTTGCCCTTGCGATGGACAATAGTGAAGTCAAACTGTTGAATCCTCACAGCCCATCGAGCCAATCGACCAGAGGGATTTTGTAACCTACTCAACCACAGTAATGAATAGTGATCAGTAATCACGGTGAAATGAGTACCTTCAACATAGGGCCTGAATTTCTCTATCGCCCACAACACAGCCAGACATTCTTTCTCGGTAGTGGAGAAATTACGTTCCTGTTTGGTGAGAGAACGACTAATGTACGCTATGACTCTTTCACCATCATCAAAATTTTGGGTCAGAACGGCGCCCAATCCGTAGTTCGAACTATCACACTGAATCACAAATTCGCGATCGAAATCGGGGCACGAAAGAACAGGTGCAGATACCAAATTTTCCCTTATCTTATTCCACGCTCCCTCGCAATCGGCATCCCAATTGAAAGATTTACCCTTCTTGAGAAGTGACGTCAGAGGAGACACGATAGTGGAGAAGTCCCTAATAAAACGTCGATACCAACTAGCCAATCCCACAACGCGTCGAACCTCAGATACGTTCTTAGGAGTCGGAATATTCAAGATGGCCTGAACCTTCTCAGGATCAACATGCAAACCAGCCTCATTGACAACATAACCCAAATATTTCAATTCATTTCTACAGAACTTACATTTCTCCTGATTAAGAGTAAGTCCCGCCATATGAATGCGTTTAATGACTTCCTCCAGAATTTCCAGATGTTTATCGAAAGTAGGAGTGACAATGATAATGTCATCCAGGTACGCGAAGACATAAGGATCTAAATCAGCACCAAGAACTCGATCAATCAATCGCTGCCAAACCGCTGGGCTTCCAGACAGACCCATCGGCAAACGCTTGAATTGAAACAACCCTCGATTGGGAATAGTGAATGCAGTATAGGGTCGAGAATTTTCAGCAATAGGGATTTGAAAGTAAGCAGACTTAATGTCCAACGAGGACAGATACCGGGCATCACGTAGTTTGTCCAGAGTATGAGATATATAAGGAAGAGGGTACGCATCCTTCCGAGTTACCTTATTGAGCTGACGATAATCCACCACAAACCTATAACTATTATCTTTCTTCGGTACCAAAAGTATCGGAGAAGACCATGGACTATTAGAACGTTCCACAATACCCTGTTCCAACAACCTATCTAATTCGACATTAACAAGTTTTTGCATTGCTGGCGAAAGCGGGTAATACCGTTGCTTTATGGGCTCGCTATCCGCAATGATAACATGCTCCACTAAGCTAGTACAACCAATAACTTTGGGATCTCTTCCCGCGAATAGACGTTGAACCAATTGTTCCACACGATCACGCTGACTCTCTACCAAGTTAACATCCAGAGCAGCAATCTGCGCGACCGGAGCACAGGATGAAAAGGACCACTCACCCTTACGAAGATCAGGGACAATTCCCATAATCCTCCAGAAATCCGCACCTAAAATCAAGGTGGACGGAACGCCGGGCACTATCAGGACGTCAATAATTTTTACACGGTCCTGTAATCTGAAGGGAACCGATACAGTACCAAGACTCGCACAGGATCGACCATCAGCTACTGTACAAGTACCTGCATATTTCTGAAGTCGCAAACCCAAAGATTGAAGTAATTTCCAACCTTCACCACCAGCAATAGTTCTAGAAGCTCCAGAATCTAATAAACCCTGAATCGGAACATCCAAGACATAAACCGTGAGATAAGGTCTTTCATCATCGTTGGCATGACTCAAAATAAAATCAATGATCACCTTATTCGGATCAGCAACCGGAGAGACGAATTTGGAATGCGCAAGCCGGCCATCTAACGCATTCTGCGCAAGTTTAAAGAACAGCGCTGACAATTCCTAACCGTAACACCAGGACGACCGCATTTAAAACAATGCATACGACGGGGCTGCTGACAATTCACAGCTAAATGACCTTCACCGTCACAATTCCAACACTTCCTCGGAGAAGGCGGATCAGACACTACCGAAACCGATGAGGACGCCGACATACAGGCGAGATCAGGTTCCATAGCTTGATTCCGTCGAGGAGGGGGAACATAAGCCTCAATGAAAGATTTACGAATTTCAATTTTCCTGCCCAAGGCAGTAAGATCATCCAAGGTTTTAATATCCGCCAGAGCTAGTTGACTCTGATAGGAAGGGGCTAAATTTCTTAAAATAATTCGTAGCCGATTGGATTCAGGTATATCAAGGCTCAATCGGGAGAAAAGATTGGTCATAATAGAAATATATAAGCTCATGGATTCATTGGGACCCTGAGTTCGTCGTCGAATTTCGTCGAACAAGCGCTCGTCGTAGTCGGGAGGCTGAAACTCCTCACGAAGTGCTACTACCAGTTCATCCCAACACGACAGAGTCCTTCGAAGAGCTCGATACCAAATCAAGGCCTTACCACTAAACAAATCTGTAGCCGAAGCAAAAACATCTTCCTTGATTACATTACGAGCACTCATCAATTCCTCCACACGCTCGAGGAAAGCATTTAAAGAGAGTTCCTTATTGTCCCCAGAATACTTCAATTTCCAGTTCATAACTGGTATTGATTTCCTTGCAGAGGTAGAAGGCATTGAAGAAGCCCCCACCCTTGGTGATGACTCTACGTCACTATCATCGTCCGAAGATGGAACAGGCGACGACTGACCTAGCGCGGCTTGGGATAAGTCGACCACGGAGCGATCCATAGTAGAAACACGGGACAGATTTTTAGATTTGCTTTTTAAGGATGCAGCCAAAGTGGCAAGGGATACCAGCAAGTCGGAACGCACCTTACGCTCATCTTCCGAAGTCGGTGAACTACGATTAAGTCGACCTGAAGCATGAGCCAACTTTGAAGAAATCTTCTTATACTCCGAGGATTTCACATCACCAGAAAAGTCCCTACACAGGTCTTTCAGTTCCTTCACTAAGGCCGTAAGTGCATCAACATCTTCCTTAAATTTATAGGGATATTTGGGCCAAACGAAACTTTCGGATTTCTCCACCTTGCGAAGATAGCTGAGAGTCTTTCGCATAGAATCCACAGTTTCCAAAGTCGTTACACCCCTAATTTTCAATTCGTAAATCAGTTCCTCCTGACTCAAGCGATTAATTAACATCTTGAAATCCATTTTGATGAAAAAAAATGGATCGAAATACCCCAAAACTAAAATATAAATTCAAAATGGGAGAGGCCAAAACAAGTATAACCCCACCACAAAAGTGACCAAAAGAAAATATGGCAGAAGCCCAAGGGAATTCTGACAAGTCCCGAGAGAAAAATGACAACCCAAAAAAATTGAGGGGAGGGGATGACAGCGCGAGAAGACAGATTGGCCAGATTGGCCCCACGTTGGGCGCCAAAACTTTGTTACCTAAATTCTACTCTGGCACCGAGGGCGTCAGTGACCTACCTGAAGGAAACGATCTCGGCGCAATCCAAAGCAAACTGATCCACCAGTCCTCGACAATAGAATGGAATGAGATTCGGCAATCATGCAGGGTGCTAGCCAGCTCGTCGGCGAGGGAGTGGGTAAAGAAAAATGTCCAAAGACCCAATTAATCCGGTGGTAGAATTCGGCGCCACCTGCTTGGTAATTATCTACCCTGTCAAGCCTCCTAGACAAGCAGGAATCCACGGTTGAGAATACTATCGGGGGCAGAGCAGTTCGCGTAATCAAGAAGGGGAGGGGAAAATAAAAAGTGAGACCGACGTCTAAAGGTATATTGACAATCAACAAAAAAAAAAATATATATATATATATATCCGCGGCGGGTATAAAACCCCACATAGACTGTTAATATCAGTATCGTAAATAACCAATAAAAGTAGGTAATATTGTTACCCGACACATTCATATGCAAGTACCAGTGGGTATGAGACCCAACATAAAACGTTAATACCCGTATTCTAGATAAATAATAATAATAATAATAGGTAATATTGTTACCAGACACAATATTATACAATTACCAGTGAATATGAGTCCCAACAATAATTCGTTAATATCAATATTTACATTGGTAATAATATTCAGTATCACCATCAGACACAATTATATACAACTATCAATGCTTTCGAAGCACACGAGAACGCTATGGCCAATGCGATCCGTTCACACATAATATACAATAAAATGAAATATCTCTATCTAGAGTTAAACAACAGCATTAACCGAATTATTGAAGTTATTAGCAAATATATAAAAGTTATAAGAACTATTATTGAAGTTATTAGCAAATATATAAAGTTATAAGAAATATTATATAGCAAGTGAATGTAGCTTGTTAAAAGTTGACATTTGAATCGCCCTGTATGGCGTTATTAAACCGGGCACTCAACAGAAAGAGTTAACGGATATAACAAGTGAAATTACGTAACTAATCAGGAGGAGAAGCCTCCTACAAGGCTAAATCGCCCTGTATGGCGTTATTACTACCGTGTGTTAATGCAAGGCAAAATAACACGACATGAATATACATATGTTAACGGAAATAAAATTTTATAGAACTTAGCTGCGAAGATCCTGGAATCTTGATCCGGGGGATAATACCATCCGGTTCGTGACAAGCGCTAGCTATTCATCCACATATTTTCGTCCACTTCCCCAGTAAACGTTCAATTCAGTCCCATTCGATAGATAATCAGTATTTACAAAAGAAAATCGTAGAATAGATATACCCAATACTAGAACACTAACATACTAGAATACCAGAACCAGAAACAGAAACCCCTAAAATAAAACACACTGCGAGATTAGTAACGTAAAAGAGAAAATAAAACCTTCTTACCGTTCAATTCGAAACGAGGTTTTACCAACTAATAATTCTCATTATACAATGGCGGATCCAGACCACGCCTCGCAAATCCCATATTAAAGAGCTTCAATGCCGTTAAGTTCCCAACAGAATCACCACAAAAATTCGGACATTGATTTAACTAGGTAATTTCGGCAACAAATCCACAAATATATGTGAAAATTCCAATACTCCAACAATCGGAAATTAATACCTGTGAGAGCACGTGTCTGATCTCTTTCAAAGCGCCACAAAGAGGGACGACATTCAAATCGATATTATCGATCGTAACGATACGCGCCAGGAGCGTCATCAGTTGCAAGAAAGCGGCAACAGACTCGCCCACTATCGTAGTCAGTAAACAGAACCCAAACTGAACGACTATTCTGCTATATACGATCTAATAACCTAATATATACAAACATGATAACATAACCTGTCAACCATCAAAATTAATATTTCGGAAATTATTAAATCTAGAACGACACCAGGTAAGAGGAGTAACTGTGAGTAATCTGATAAAAATTATAGATAAATTTTAGCTAACTAATTATCAACCACGGAAAGCTGACACAACCCCTAGAAAATTACCCTGACAGAAAAGAAGTATAATAGGTCTATGTACACAAACTGAACTGGAATTTATAACTGTAATAAGCACATATATAAGGTGGTACTTAAAAGATACAAGATAATGAATGGGAATAAGAACTACAATCTCTTTTACAGAACTAAACGACTGTGAAAGGAAAGTAACCGTAACAGTATTTTTGCAAAGCAGAATGTGTGTATGCTGCGTGTGCAATAGACAGTAGGCAATACTACCTGATAAATTTCAAGTGAGACCAAATTAGTGAGATGCGTTTAGAAGGCTTGTCTTTCCAAGATATCACGCCGGTGCACAATCACTGAGCAGTATTCAGTAGACATGGCGAGAGTGGAATGTCAAAAAACAAAGAACTATACGAGGTTGGCACGGACGTTCTTATATGATTATAGAGCGAAGCATCCCAGCTTGGTTTATGCTGTAATAACGTGGCGAATTTCGTGACTACGATTTCGATTCAGTTGTTTATATCTTGTCGCTTACCTAGATGGCAGTGTCGTGTTAACAGTTTCCATCCGGTATCAAACGCCACAGTTAAACGTAGTCGTATATTATTTACACAGAAATTGTTGATATGTTTAAAGGAACACAACAAAATAATTCAAATGTCATCTTTCTCCTACATTCTGTTTTTTTTTAACAGGAAAATAGATTAATCATTGTATTCGATTCTTTAGAAGATATTTGACTTGCAGAAATATTAGATACACAGTTTGAAAATAAGGATATTCATTTTGGAAGATCATTCAAAGATTGGATTGACTAAAATATATCTTCATTCAAGTTATGCCCTAACTCAATCTAAATAAGAATGAAAGATTGGGTGTGAGCTGTTTTTGAGCCTTGTTTTATTTAAAGTAGTAATAAAGTGTAATTTTTCCATTAACGCCCTTTTAAATAGTGAAGTGGGCGAGACAAATGTTGCCCTCTTGTAAAAGTTAGTCGCACAGAGATTGAAAGTTTTGTTGTGCAGGTGGGGTATATGTTAATTATTATTCAGTTATTGTCTTTTTCTTACAAATTTAATAAAACACTGAAGTAATTTTGAATTGTAGCACACACACTGAATACGTAACTTTCAAAATTGTAGAACACTAAACAATATATATATATATACAAGCTGATTCATTTTCGGCCCTCACCATGGGGATCTCGCTTATTATTGGAGATAGAGTATAGGTTTAAATTTGGCAAAGTTGCTAAATTTTGTGCTTGTTATGAATCCGAAAAGAAAATTGACCTGTGACAATTGACGTTCGTTATTTCTTAAAAAAACGCGAAAACCGCATTTTCTTCTTTTACCTATAGCACCTACATTTGGCCCTTTAGAGAAAAAATAAAAACACATTCTCATGGCCACTTTTGAGCCTCTATCCAATGGTGTAATCGAAAATTTTATACGACGTTTCGTTTCTTTCTGACCATCATCAACTATCTAATTTCTTATAGGCGTCATATTGGATTTACACACCATCGGATAGGGTTTTTTTTTTCTGATTTCAACCATGTATCACATGTTGACGAAAGTTTTTGATATTATGCTTAAATTTAAAAAAATAGATTTTTTAGATAAAATAAGGTAGCCATGAAATTTCAATCTGTCAAACATTTCATTTATCGTTTATTATAATAATAATAATAATAATAATAATAATATATATTTATTGGTCTATCAAATCAAATCATTACAGTGCATCATTACATATTTTACAATAATCCTAGATATATGTACCTAATTTTAAAGATCATAATTTATGACACATATTTGATTGAGTAACCAAAAAGAATTGTATCACCGGATTAGAGGTAATAGTACTCAAATCCAGTGGTCTACCTACAATCTTTGAAAGTATTTTTAATTCTAAAATAATAAAAAAATAATAAAAAAAATAATAGAAAATGATAATATAAATAGAATAGTATAAGCCACCTAAATACATAGAACAAAAGACAAAAAAGAAAAAAAACCCGATATAGTGACTACAACTCAAACGCGCACTATCGTACAGATGCAGCTGCCAATACAAATCCACTACAATTCACCCCCCCGAGAGGAACAGTCTATATTTCGCTTTTAGTCTAGAGATTGAGATATTCTCTTCATAATTGCGCAGAATTTTATTCATATACTTTGCCATGTTATATGTAAAACCATCCTTAAACGATTCCCTGCGGTGAGCGGGGACTGTAAGTAAGCCTCGGGACCTCACATTCACATTGTGCACATCACTTCTGAAGCTTATCCTTCTGAATAAATAGGGAGGACATTTGTTTTTGAAAATTTTATAATAGTATATTGCACTGTGCAGTTCGCGTCACGCACTCATAGATAGCCAGTTGCATTCTTTTAATTTATGCGAAATCCTTTGAAACTTGCGAATGCCAAAGATCAACCGAAGGCACGAATTTTGCATTCTTTGTATACGCCTTGACTCAACCACCCGTATGCGCGTATCGTAAATCACATCCATGTAATTGAAGGTGGACAGCACCAGTGAGTCACATAGTATTTTTTTTGTCTTTTGATTAATGGTGTTTCGGTTGTGATATATTATTTTCAGTGACACGAATGCTCTTTTCAATAAGGTTGAAGTATTCCGCTGAAACCGTAAATCCTCATCCATCAGTAATCCCAAGTTTTTCACCAAGGGAACAAATGCAATTGGAATATCATCTAGGCTAAGTGACAGCTCGCCTTGGATTCTATTACGCATGTGCTTGGGACAAAATAATATAGCTTGAGTTTTGGAAGGATTCAGAGTTAACAGGTGGTCTTTCGCAAACCTGCTTACATTTTGCAAATTTTCATCAAGACATGTACGAGCGCGAGCCACCTCTGACGGGTAGAAAGAATTATATAACTGTACGTCATCTGCATAGAGGTGGTGTTCACATCCAGTAAATAGTGCGGTCATTCCAGCAGTATACAATGCATAGAGTAGAGGTGATAGAATTGGGCCTTGTGGGGTTCCCTGGGTTAGATGTAAAGAGTCAGACCTGCTATCCCCGGCCGCCACGGTTTGCATACGGCCAGACAAAAAACTTCTCAGTAGTCTCACCGCCCCCGGACCAATACCCACCGATTGAGCAACAGCAGTCATGATTTCATGGCTAATGGAATCAAACGCCCTAGAAAAGTCCAGTAAGATCAGTGCCGTTATCTTACCCTCATCTTTGGCTCTCAAAATATCATCTACTATGAGCGAAACTGCCGTAGTACAGCTGTGATTAGGTCTAAATCCTGACTGATATTCTGGAAGTATATGATGTCGATCAATGTATATTCGCAGTTGTCCCTCAATTATACGCTCAAAGATTTTTCCAAGCACTGGCAACAGACTAATTGGACGATAGTCGCTCAGGGAGCTCGGAGAAGCGTTTTTAGCAACGGGCACTACAAGTGCATGTTTCCATGTGTCTGGATAAACCGATGTCTGAATGCAGGCATTAAATATATGCTTGATATAATCCAGCAGCATAGGCATGCATATCCTGATTAAATCAATGTTAATTGCATCAATACCCGCCGCTTTCGATTTAACCTTACCAACCGCTTTAATTATGTCATGATCTGTTATTTGTACAAGTTCAAATTTTTCACGATTCAAGTTAAGAGATCGGGAAGAATAGCTGTTTATGAGATCTCGGTCCGGCGATATGTTTCTTACACCAGCGAAGTGCTTGTTTAAGTCATTTGCATCCACTGAATCAGGCAGGGGCAGTCTTTTATTATTCATTGTAGGACTGAGCTTTGCAAATTCCCGCCACAGTTCTTTTCCGTTTTTTGCGATTTGGCACCTGTATTGAAAATACGCTTTCTTTTCTCGTGCAATCGCCCTGTTGGTCTCATTCCGAAGCTGTTTATAATAGCTAAGGTGCGAAGCATTTTGTGTTCTTCTGTACCGGATAAGCGCTTCGTCACGTTTCTTCATAAAGCAGCGGATATTGTAAGTTAACCAAGGCGCGGGTGGCCTGGTAGATGTAAATTCTACATAAGGGGCATGCTTATCAAAAAGTCGCAGAACATGTGAGTTAAAAAATTGTAATTTAGCATTCACGTCCAGCATATCGAATATCAGATACCAATGCACGGCATACACATCTGCTTCAAAGGCTACCCCATCGAAATGCTTGAATGATCTAATACGTACTCTTTGGGTTGGTGGCAACTTGTTAAGATAAATCGGTAGTTCACAGAAGACACAATAATGATCTGTCATATCGCTGCAATCAATAGTCCCAAAGTTAGTCACATTAAAGCTGTTTCCACAGATTACAAGATCCAACAATGATTCAGACGACGTAGTTCTATAAGTAGGATCTTGAATTATTTGCGTAAGATTTAAAGAGCTCATTACTTCGTTTAAAGCATTTGTTTTATAGTCTGTAACAGACATCATGTTTGTGTTGAAATCACCCACACATATAATATTGTCGTATGAAAGCAGCATATCAGCTAGTAAGTTTTCAAAGCAGTCTATGAACATGTCGTAGTTTCCTCTCGGTTGACGATAAAAGGTGCCGATCACACAGGTAAATGATTTTATTCTTAATCTAATTACTAAGTATTCAATGTACTCCGATGTGAAATTTGACACTATTTCATATTGCAAAGTTCTCCGTATGTAGATAGCAACACCACCACCCCTGGTAGGCCGATCACATCTTTCTAACTTATGAGAACACAAATCGTAGCTCTCCGATGGCATATCCGATGTTAGCCAGGTCTCCGATAGGGCAATAATGTCAAACTGGTTGGGAAGAGCGGACTGCGCAAAAGTTTCATAATGTGCAGCTAGCGACCTTATGTTTAGGTGGCATAGTTTAAGTGCCATTCTTAATATTACATACCACTTACGGACATACAATTTAACAGTATATTTTTTACGGGAAAGGATTAATGATTACTTGGCACAATTTAACAGACTGTTAACAACACAGTTAGGATTTCGACTGGTTCCGAGTCTTCATCCGAATGGCAGTACCGCCTGTAGCATGTACAAAAGGTTGATCAGACTGTGTTTTAAGTTCCCTGGTCGGTGGTTTGCTCTGCGTGGCACCAAGCTCCTCCAGAATAGCTGGATTTTCTGAGATGTCGTGTAAGGTATATCTATGGTCGTTGACAAGAAGCCTAAGTCCGCGAACTCTACTAGTAATACCCTTTTCGGACAACCTACGTTTATATTCCACAAGTTTCTTCTTCTCTGCTATATCGTCCCTTACTAAATCATTCTCAATAAAAATTAGTTAGTTTATTAGTAATACGAAAATGTACAACAACGAAGAAAAACGAGATATGTTAAGTATTTTTTATTCTTCGAATCGAAATACAACAATAGCGAGTACAATATATTTACAAATGTATCCAGAACGACAACAGCCTCATCGTTCCATTTTTCTAGATCTTGATAGAAATTTGGTCGCGTATGGGTCATTTACTAAGCCGCATAATGTTCATGCCAACAGGAATTTTAATGAAAATCGGCAGAATATTTTACAAATGGTAAATTTAAGGCGTGTTTTGCAAAGTTTTACATACTAATCTTGTATTTTCTAGATAAATAATAATCCATCAACTTCTACACGCGAAGTGGCATCAGAATTAAATTTATCCCAGTCTAGAGTTTGGAGAACTTTACATCAAAATAGATTTAAACCATACAAGATCCACGTTAGTCACACTTTACTACCTGGAGATAATTTAAGAAGACTAGAGTACTGTAATTGGTTATTGGGAAGGATAGAAAATGACGAAAATTTTTTAAATAAAATTATCTGGACAGATGAATCAAAATTTACTAATTCTGGAATGTTCAACAGAAATACGGAGCACTATTGGGCAGTAGAAAATCCCCGACAAAACAGGGCAAGGAGACCACAACATCGTTTTGGAATAAACGTTTGGATGAGTATTTTGGGAAATCGTCTCTTAGGACCAGTTATGTATGAAGAAACATTAAACGGAGAAAGATATTTAAACCTTTTACGTACATACGTATCTAACTACCTTGACAACAATATTCCATTAAATCAACTACAACATTTATGGTGGCAACAAGACGGCGCACCAGCACACAACGCGGCAGTTGTTAGTAATTACTTGAATCAAGAGTTTCCAAACCGTTGGATTGGAAATAGAGGAGTTGTCGAATGGCCTGCGAGATCACCTGATTTAAGTCCGCTTGATTATTTTTTATGGGGATATGTTAAAAATAATATTTATAAATTAGATGCCCCACAAAACATTGAACAATTACGAGACAGACTTCAGAATGCCTTCGATGCAGTTCCAAGAAGAACTATACAAAGAGCTGTTCAAAATGCCAGAAGGCGTGCCCAACTGTGCATTAATGAAGATGGCCAGATAATTGAACATTTACTGTAATTGTTTATTGTTTACCTTTTTATGTATGTATTTTTTGTAAAATATCCTATCGATTTTCATTAAAATTCCTGTTGGCATGAACATTATGCGGCTTAGTAAACGACCCATACGCGACCAAATTTCTATCAAGATCTAAAAAAATGGAACGATGAGGCTGTTGTCGTTCTGGATACATTTGTAAATATCTTGTACTCGCTATTGTTGTATTTCGATTCGAAGAATAAAAAATACTTAACACATCTCGTTTTTCTTCGTTGTTGTACATTTTCGTATTACTAATAAACGATAAATGAAATGTTTGACAGATTGAAATTTCATGGCTACCTTATTTTATCTAAAAAATCTATTTTTTTTTTTAATTTAAGCATAATATCAAAAACTATCGTCAACATGTGATACATGGTTGAAATCAGAAAAAAAACCCTATCCGATGGTGTGTAAATCCAATATGACGCCTATAAGAAATTAGATAGTTGATGATGGTCAGAAAGAAACGAAACGTCGTATAAAATTTTCGATTACACCATTGGATAGAGGCTCAAAAGTGGCCATGAGAATGTGTTTTTATTTTTTCTCTAAAGGGCCAAATGTAGGTGCTATAGGTAAAAGAAGAAAATGCGGTTTTCGCGTTTTTTAAGAAATAACGAACGTCAATTGTCACAGGTCAATTTTCTTTTCGGATTCATAACAAGTACAAAATTTAGCAACTTTGCCAAATTTAAACCTATACTCTATCTCCAATAATAAGCGAGATCCCCATGGTGAGGGCCGAAAATGAATCAGCTTGTATATATTATCGCCTTAATAATGACAGCTTTGCTGTTGAAACGCGTCGGTGTTTTAGTTAAAACTTGTTTGGTGTTTAGTGGGTTAAAGTGTTTGGTGTTCTACTTCTGCACCAAGAGCACTTTCAAAATTGTATTTAAAAGCATGCGTAAGTGTAAAATTCTGATAAAAAATTGTAGCCGCTTTAATTTTGGCAGTTGAGGTGTAAGTTTTATTATTTTGTACTTATTACCGAACTCTGAATCTTCAAAAAAAATGTCTCTTACTAATTGTTAGTTGCTAACCTACAAAACGCCAAGAAAATTGGCTACGAACTACGAGCGATATGAAGGACATAAAATATTTACCACTACTATTGTATAATAATAATTATATGATCATAGTAATAACGCTAATTATGTTCGTAGTGTCCAATATCACTTCCACCATGACTTCTTCCCTCATTATTTAATATTGTTGGTTGTTTATCATATTATCAGTGTATATACTCTATTTATTCAACCCAATTTTAACGTTTTGCAATAGTTTTTACAAGATCTACTTGAAAGTTCAGTAAATGGTGTTTTATATCACTACTTGAGATTGACATGTGTTTATAATTTGGATGGAGCTATTTATTATCCTTTGTAACAATCGTATCGCTATATGCTATAACAGGTTCGCTAACGATATTGCTAGCCTACCCCGCGGTAGAAAGTAGTGTAAATAACAACGTACTTAAAATAAGTATTGTACATAAAAATCAATACAATTCCTGGATAAAACAGTCGGTTGACGTAGGTTATATTTTTGTCCTACTTTAAGATAAAATCTCTGTGGAATTTCCTATCTTTCGCTTCAGCTTTGGATATGTCTTCTACGCAATAAAGGATTTTGGCAGTCCTTATAAGGTACGACGAGGAATTTACAGTAAACTTAATGGAACACTTTTTCAGGTCCAAATATATTTTAGTGTAACCTAGTTTTATTTTCACATATTACATGGGATGAAAACATTTTAGATTAGGTCGTCTTATATCTATGTATAACCAGGTAATAAGAAATATTTGCAAACGTTTTATATACTTACGTTTATACATATGAAAAATAATAGAATAGTTCTCTTAAAGTACGGTAATCAATATTAAGGTGCTTAATAAATGTAACACATTTTCTTATGTAGTATATGATAAATTTCTTCTGAATTATCATATACTCATATCTATCATATTTTGTACAGTGTAGTGCAGTTAAATATGTTACATACTGATTTGTGTAGCAAAATAGCATACACAAATTTAAACAAGTAGAGCAATCCCATAGAGTAAGCACATATTGTTAATTGTTATTTATTATTACTAGATTATTAAAACGTTTTACAGTAGTTGTTTTGTAGTTTCTGTAGCCTTACTTACTCGTACATACATAGCGTTAGCAAAAAATGATGCAAATGATTTAGTCAAATGTACCGTTACTTTAGAATAAATTTTAATTTTTGGAACATTCACTCACGCTATGCTATTTCACGTTGGAAAAACACATGTCAACATAGTGTATTAGTTTCAAATAGCAAGTATGTAGGCCCCATCAGTTTCTAATTGTCAAAACTAAAAAAAAGAGTTGATTGGATAATTATTAGTACTCAGTATTTTGAAATTATGTAAAGAAATATAGCTTCGCCATTACAATACCTCCAATTTTCAAAAATAGTCAAGCTGGAAGCAATAGAATTAACATTTTCACAACTTTTTCTGTCTTAATTTGCAGATGATGTATTTCGTTTTATGAGCCGTAACGCTAATTTTCATGTGCGTGAATAAGTTATAAGAAAATCCAGAATTTTTTTGAAATATTAAAGTATTAAGATAACATAATAAAAATCAACGCATTTAGAAAAAAATAAGTTTAGTATACCCAAGTGTTACTCATATGGAGTAGCATACGATCAGTTGACAATAATTTGCAAATACATATTAAAAAGTTGTTATTTATTCAATTATTCAAATTTCAAAGCTTCAGCAAAGCAAAAAGTATGGTTTATTGGGTCTATCGGGGCTTATAATATAAACTATATTATTACGTAAGGGAACCTTAAGTTAGATTAATTAACAAGGTATGTAAAATTACAAAATGTTTTCTATAATACAAAATATGTTTAAATGACCTTGTGACAGCATTATATAGCTATTATAATGCCACGCTGTTAATCACTTTGCTTCCAATAGTGAATGGTAGGTCGATCGGAATCCAATTCTCCGATAGAAATGTCAGCGTCCTTCTGGAGAAATGAGACCCTGCTTCTATTGTTCCGTCACAACGATAGTCAGCCGCCTAATCACTGCGACTATCGACCCGTTTAATAATTAATAGTACAAGTGAGCTTCCGACGGAAAGAGAACGGCAAAATAATTAGAATAATTGTATTTAGTATATATAATTTAGAACATTGTATGCAAGTTGTTTTTATAAATGTATAAAGACATGTCGGTAACGTATTCCTTTTCGTCATATCTGAAGCTGAGTGTTTAATGTAAACATATTTGTTTCTATGAATTAACAATAAAATAAAAACAAACGCACTTTTCATTAAAGTAATAGCTGATTTTACATAAAAAAATATGAAAGAGTAAATTAAATCGTATATTGATTACGAACTTAAAATTGCGATAGAATTCTAGTTTACTGCAATAAAAGAATTCATTTGTTTTTTCTAAATCTTGATGTTGTTTTTTGACCGTTCTTTTGTTAAACATTAAAATTTACACGGGTTTTTAGGTCCTTTAATAATAAAATCTTTATTTTCAATATTTCGTCACAATTCTGCGACTACTTGAGGAAATTATATTAATTAAAAGGAATTTAGATTAACGTCAAGTTTGAAGTAATTCAAAATTTTGTCAATGTAGTCACAGAATTATGAGGAAAATAAAGATTTTATTATTAACGGACCGAAAACCGGTACAAATTTTGTGTTTCTAAATCCTTATTTGGAATACATAGTTACATATACCTATGTCTTGAAAGAATGTCACTTTGGAATTTTTTTACGCTGGATAAAGAAGGTTTTCAAATCTTACTCCAACTTATCCGTCCACATAGTCTACACATTCCAACATACTCTATGTTTGACTGACTTGTTAATGCAGCATTAAGACACTGAAAGTGATCGCTTCCGGAGGCGTTCATCTTTTAAACGAATTTAGAAAATGCATCGTGAATAGACACGGTTGTTGTCGCTGTAGGTGTGAGATCCAGTCCGTCAAGAAATTCAAACGCATCAATGCGTGGAAACCTCTTGCTTGCACGCCTACGGAGTACGCGTATATGAACGCGAAGTCAGTACAACTGTTACATTTAATCAATATGTAAATATTATACTAACCTAAGTTAACAGCTTCCGTGGGTCATGTCTCTGCATTGTTAAGTAAATACCAATTTTGTAATTAAAATGTAGATGCTGTCTGGATTCATTGCAATGCATGAGCATTCCTTTCTTGTAAACGTGGGCTTTTTGTAAGCTCTATTTTACGTAAGGTATGCCTAGATAATTATCAAATTAAATTTTGATATTTTTGTGTTCAATGCTAATTTTATAACAGAGACGTTTCCAATTTAGTTGGAATATCACAAGAAAGTATATTTGTTGGAGATAGTATACAATGTTACTCATTTAAATGAAGCAAAACGTAAATGTTTAATTGGAAAGGGTCTTTAAAGAGTAAATATAGCTTGTGACGTTAAAGGAGTTTGGTATTAAATTTTAGTGTACGTGTAAAGTAGAACAATTATATAGTTACATTCAGATTAACCTATTACGAAGTATTTACTTTTATCTATATTTTCTATTTCTAGTGGCTTAGGAATTTTACGAATTTTACAATACATGCGGTTGGTTCTTAACAGATCTCTGTTACAGAAGGACATTTTTCTGAATCAATACGAGAACCTATTTAACAGATGTCATATATCCAGTGTCTTACTATGTACTGTATAGTATTATTAAGAAGTCTATACACACAGAGAAAAATGTTCTTGAATTAAGAAAATATACTGTTTTACCCAAATATTTTTAATGTTAGAATATTTCTGTTTTGATTCAAACACATTTTCTTGGAATAAGTAAATGCGTTTAATACAATCTAGACTATATTTGTTGTAAAATACGTATTTGATCTGAATAAGTTCCCTATTTGTGAAATAGCTGAATTGCAAATTTTGAGCAGCTGCGTTCGAGATTATATGTGTATATGAAGCGTTTATACGTGCATTTTTATCTGCGTGCACCATTTTGCCAGAATTAGATACATATAAGTTTTTTATAGTTAAGGCGTGGACATTTGCAGTAATAAAAGTACATATTTAATAATGGATTATGTGAAGTGTATTTTAGCTTCATGGGAATTGGAGGAATAATTTCAACCAAACGTTGTACTTGAAGTAAATCCATTTGGCTAAACTTCCGAACGTCGACCACTGAATTGGTAATTTATAAGCAATTTAACGGAAAGTACAGGTTTGACAGAAATTTCAGATCCCATCAAATGCAAATCTCCATTTGATGGGATCTAAAATTTCTGTCAACTGTCATAGGTTGCGCATCTTTATGTAGACCTTCAATCAACGGCAAGGCACAGATTGTTTGGGGTTCGAATCCGAGAAATAAAATTTATTTTTTATTTTTTTTTAAGCTTGATTAAGTTTTGTTGCTTATTTTGACAAATGATTCGTCGTTAGTAACAATTAAAAATCGAATAATGTAATAGCACGTGATCATGTTTGTTATTGTAAAAATTATTCATTATTTACCTTAATCCTCAAAAAATCGATTTTACAGTCTTCAAAATCTCTGATTTTTGTAGTGTTATTGAATTTGTAGCATTATTGTTGGAGATAAAAAATAAAACTAATCTGCCGGGATTCGAACCCTAAACAATCCGTGCATTTGCGTTATTAAGCCGTCGCACGAACCATTGCGCCATGGACGCTTGAACTAGGTCACGTAGTAAGAGCCTTATTAGGAATTCACCAACAATAGATTTAAAAATAATAATTTTTTGGCTTTATTAAAATGACTTTCTTTGTATTATGATTGTGGAGATGTTCATTGTTAACCCAGTTATAATATGCGGCCCTTAATTTTGAATGAAGTAGTATTAGGGAGATAATATTCACCGAAAACGGATTTTATATGTATTCTGCCTATGTCCCACTTGGCCGTGGAAACCCTGTATAGTTTTGCGGATATACAAATACGGGATTGTTTTGAACTGAAACAGTCTGTTTTAACTCAAGATAATATTTCTCTGCGTGTAGCATCCGACATTAAAACTATGTTTTAAATTTATTGGTTATAAAAGTAAAGGCTGTTTTTGTAAAGTTTGCTGAAGGCAAGGTATATTTTTAATTTTAGAATCGTATAAATTTTTTCTTAACACCTTGTAGTTACAATAATATAGTAATTAGTTATATTTACTTAAATGGGCAAACTCTCACTGATAAATTCTACTGAAATTTAGCTCTTTTATATGTGGTTTCGATGTGATATTCAAAAGATAATTTCGGGTAAAAGGTCGTATTTAGGCTATGCGCGGTTACCGTGGAATGAATGAAGTTTGAGCGAAAATAATCATAATTAATAATTTTTGCATTTCTTGTGAACAATGTTTTAAAGAAATGATTTATTATTAGTAACTCATAGAACAATCTATTCAATTTGCGATCCGGAGAAAAAAATGTCTATGTATACTTGTGTAATACTTATTCATGCACGTTTTGCAGCATGCTATGTTTCTGCTAATACTGGTACGATCAAGTATATACTAAATAATATTTATTTCTAGTATTTAGACAACAAAGTTTAGTTCACACAAAGTTGCTGCACAATTTAATGTTGATGCCGGGTATATTACAAATATACTGCAGTCAGAATGTTGTTTCGTCTTAAATTGTCATCGTGTCCTATCTGCAGTGATTATATGTACAATAACAATGGTGACACATAACGCCAAATATTCAAATATCATATGTGATTTAAAGATTTTTTATTATTTAATAAGTTTGTAGTGATAAAATTATCGCTTCTTGTGCTGTGCTATATTTTGTTATATTTAATCGTAATAAACGTCGTGTTTTATATAAAATTGTAAGATAACAAATCATTCTTCTTTATTTATGAAAACGTCGAGAAATGCCACAATATAAAAAACCAAAAAATACTTGCAATATGGTATATTGTTGGAAATCACCCTGTGAACGAGTAAAATGTAAATAGATCAAGCATTAGAACCGGACTGTGTGGGTTCGATCTATCCGATCTCGTCAGAGATCCTCCAAATGCAGGACCTGATTTCATCGCAACTCGCTCCTCAATCTTAACCGTAGACTACTTGCGACAATCTACTAATTCCATTTCCATCCCCTCTAGTGGGTAAGGTCGGAAGTAGCACACAGGTCGGTACAGCAAATTTTTCATTACTATGGAAACAACCTTGGCGTGAGGTTATCTGAACTTCAGTTCAATAATACCAGCATGTGCTGCAGTTAATTCTATAATTACGTAGCAAGTTGAATAAAATTTGAATATTTACGTTGTCTGGTAACATTCAGTAATGGTCATTACAGTTTTTACATACAGCCATTCAGATTGCAAAAATAATGAAGATTAAATATTAGAGCAAAGTTTTGCTTCAGTACCCTATTTAAAAAATGTTTACTTTCAATCACCACTACTCCTTCTATTAGACACATAGATATAGCATTCGTTTGGATTTTAATTGAGAAAAGCAATTATAAATGCAATAAAACTATTAGTAACAGCTTACGAGCTTTTTAAATATATTAAAGAACTACTTCATTACACTAACAAGTTTTGACTATTACGTGTTGGTTGCACGTAACACTATAAAAGCAATCCTTTTAGTACTTTTTATTTTTAGCGTTTAAAATTGAACAAGATAGAATATGTATGGTAGACTTGCAAGATCAATATGTTACAATATTTTGTTGCAGAACTGCTGTTGTGTTCTCATAAAATGTTTCATTGACTGGTTTAAGTAAATTCAAAACTAGTTTTAGAAAGTAGATCCATAGAAATACAGTTTTGTCCATTTTTGTTTAAATCTTGATATAATTACATATCAACGTCTAGCTTTAGTAACAGAATTTATACGGACATATTTTACAATAATAAAATAATGATTCTCCGATTTAATATTAAAAGAAAGTGAAGGACAAATTATTAGAAGTCCTATATAATTTGCTCTCTGTTCAGCCTTTTAAAATTAAGCAACCAGATTTAAATTGTACAGATACTATTCTTGCAGTATTATAATTGCACTTGCGTATTTACATTTTTCTTAAACATATTTATTTGAAGCTAGTACTTAACGTATTATGCGTATTTTCTTAGCCTTCATATCACTTCTGAATGCAGGTTTTAGAAAACTAAATTACAGTTCCAGAGAAGTAACAATTTTTAACATCATCGCCAACACAAATTTAGATTTTTAGACATAAGTAGATAAAAAATGATTTGAGTGTGTTGTAGCAGTTAAACCCAAGAATCTGTGAAACATCCTTCGAAAACGTTTATATACACATGCGAGTAAGAAACTGCTAGAATAGCAGCTAGAATAGAAAAGTAAATATCTGTGAATGGTGGTGGTAGAATATAAACAACAATCGACCGTACAGGTAAAGAAATTTTTCTTTATAAGCAAATTGTTGTTATACATACTTTGGTGGTAATTTTAGAATAGTATTGTTCTGTAACCGTTTCGTAATGTATGTACAACATACATACATACATATATATTATTATTAGGTTGTTATTAAGTTTTTAATTAGATGAAATATACACACGTATTCATCAAGAATGAAATAGAAGTTTTAGTATAGTATCAATAAAATGAATGTATGTATGTATGTACTTACATATAGTATACTACAAACGATGCAGTTTCTGCTGCAGATGCGGTAGATTGTCGTAAGACGTATATTATCTGGACACACAATTTCGATTGCAATAGAAATAAATTTCCTACAAAGATGAACTGCCGGCAACAACATCTATTGGGACTTCAACTGCAGTAACACTTCATCATTTGGTGTAGTAGCATTAAATTGATTATTGATACAATCAATGATCGCTTTTTTTTGAAATTGCGGCAATATAAGTAAGTATAGTGTTGTGTTCCGGTAATTATGCCAAATAAATCATTTGCAGTGCTTAACGGCATCTAAAGATATATTGTATCAGAACTTTGTACATTGTTTCTTTCGTTTGAACATTTCGCCGATAAAAACTAAACTGCTTACAAGCGCATTTTATTAATTATAATTATATATATTTAAAAGCTAAACTGTCTGCAAAAAAAGTTACATACATACATATTAAGTCTTTCATTTTTATTTTCTAAAGTTGTATTTCTGCTATAGACCAAAATAATAAAAAATGTCTTATGCAATATTGGACGCAATGTCGTAGTGATGACATTCCTATAAAACGGTTTCTAAAATTAATATTTGTATAAATATCTGCATTAAGACTGATACGCTTCACAGGCAATGAATTTGAATTGAAAGTACTGTTAAAGTCAACAAAATAAAGTCAGTTTTCAATGAAGGCAACATACGAGCCGAATTCTTTGGAAGTACAGTAATTATATCTCACGACGAGAGATTCTACACGATGGATTTGCATTTTATTTGTTAATTGAGCCTAAGGAACAATTCAAGTAGTAATTATATCTTCTCTCTGTAAGTTGTAATAAACAGATTGCAACTTTATCACATATATTCGAGACGTCCACCGTTGCCCTTTAAGAATAGCGTGCCACGTTTTTTATACTACATCAACACAACACATTGTAGTGTGTTTGGCAGTGCCATATTTGTGATATCGTGCTGGTAACTCATCCAGACTGTACAGTCTATTACGAAATACTTTACTTTTTGGATAACCATAAAGAACTAGATTGAATGACGACATAAATTAAGGTATTATTAATTAATTTTAAATTTATATCATATATTTTTGGAGTAAATTTAAGAGTTATTGCTCTACAGCGTGTTCAAATTGAAGTCGGCACTATTGCTAACTTTGTTACTACTAAAGATACGATGTTGGTTAAATGACCAAAGTAGTAGCGTTTTTTCTTCCGCTTACGATGGTAAAATTTTAAAAACAATTGAACTTCGGGTTTTCGAGATATAAAAAAAAATAACATTTTTTTAAATGGAATACCCTGTATATTTTTGCACATTTTGAATGACATTTTAATTTCAAACAAAATCTATTAATACATAGACACCCAAAAATTAACAAATAAATGAACTACAAGTATTTATATGTACCAGTTCAAGTTGATCTGAATATCGTGTAGAGCCAATGAATGTCCGATTATTGGCAGGTAAAAGAAACATTTTATTATCCTCTATGATCTAAGGCGAACAGAAGATCGTTGGTGCTTTGATGGTAATCATATTTTAGTTTTTAATCGCTTGGTAATAGTAATAATAAAAACGCAATTTAGCTTTTTTGCTTCAATTTTATTTTTATTATGAGCGTAGACAGAATCGATTTATTCCATTAGTTTTAAATTTTTCAGGGATAACTAGGACAGCAACAAAAGATGCATAGTATCTGTCAAGGTTACGAGTGTTAGTTTAGACATCTTAGGTACACAGGTATTTGAATTTGCTCCAACAATGGCAATTACACATTTAGAAAATAATAATACTAGCTTTACCTTTACGTCCTTATAGTTTCTAGGAGTAGGGTGGTTATGCATTCAATGTTTTGCATTCAGAATTTCCTTTTTTGTTGTTCAAATAAGATTAATATTGGCAATAATAAAGAGCAAAATGTATTAATTTTTCGATAACTAGTCAATGTCTACATGATTTTCCATTAATGCTTGTATTTCATTTATTTGTTAATTTTTGGGTGTCTATGTATTAATAGATTTTGTTTATAATTAAATTATCATTTGAAATGTGCAAAAATATACAGGGTATTCTATTAAAAAAATGTAATTTTCGTTAATATCTCAAAAACGCGAAGGTCAATTGTTTTTTAAATTTTACCATCGTATTTGGAAGGAAAAACCCTACTACTTTGCTAATTTAACTGACATCGTAGCATCAATAATAAGTTAGCAATAGTGCCGACTTCAATTTGAACACCCGGTATATTAAAATTGTAGTGCAATTTTTGCGGAGGTAATTGTAATAATCCAGGTGTGCTCCCTATTTTTGGATAATGTTCTTTGTTATATTTCTATTTTTGAGTTCAATAATTGTGTAGATTGTTCTGTAGAGGCAGTTTGTATAGATTCATACATTATCAATAATTGAATAATAATTTTCAATCAATTTGAAATAAAATATATTAAATTAGAATATTTTTTTTGTAAATATATTTCGTTGGAGTACTTAAAAATTAATTTTACCAGTCTTTATTTAATAAGTTCGTTGTTTTTTAATCAATATTGCTAAAACAAACAAGCATTTGCTGAATAAGAGCAAAACAATTATTTGGAAGAAATACAGGAACTGATAATCTTACTAATCAAATTTAATCAACATTATTCCCTGTTGGTCGGATTGAAAATGATTGTCAGAAATCTTTCTTGAATCAGAAATACTATAAAAGTCACCAAGCAATTACCGCAAAACATTGTAGTTGTATGAACATACCTGGTGCTGCAATTTTTTGAATATTGAAAATGCTGTTTAAAGGTTCTCTACATTTTTTACCCCTAAATCCCTTCGCCTTTTATCGACGCACGCGCTGCGGACCAAGTGGCAGTCGTAATAGTAACCTACTTTGCATTCAGAACAAATATACGTTTATCTTTGGCCTTGGTATGTTTATAGAGCCAACATTAAACGAATTTAATCGTTATTATGTAGTACTACATTAAGACAATCGATCCGTATCAACGCGAAAGAGCATTCTTGCAATGTTGCTGTTTTTTATTATAAGTAGCCTACGTGCTGTAATAGAATAGAGAGTCGTGCAGCATATTATTGCTGTGAATGTATGGATTGTTACGGACCCAGAACTAAATATGTAAATAGCGTTTACGGTGGATCGCAAGAGGTTTACATAGTATTTACATATTAACTTAAACAGGAGAGGTCTATAATATGCCACGCAATATGTGTTCAAAGATACCGTACCCATTCCTTCATACATACATTACATATTCAAGCCACGAAGGGACAAGGTGAAGCTAAAAATGTCACGATCAGTAGAACCGAGAAAGCCTCATTCATAAATAAAAATAATCTTATATATGTATATATAAATATATAGACTTTTTTGCAAAAAATTCAAATCTTTAATTTGCTATGTCCGCTACCGTCTACTGTAAATGAATTCTCTTGTTAAGTGAGTTGAGTTATAGGTAGTTAGTTACAAATTAAGAACAAATAGATATTATTTCTAGTAAGCTCCTGTTTTCTCTATTTGCATTAAGAACCTTAATGATATAAATTTACGGTTTATAAAAAAATGGCGTTATCTTAATTTAAATAATCGTAAATCATTAGTCATTACTCGTTACCCGTTTTTCGCAAATGTTACATAAATATTGACATAACCTCGGTTGGACGTTTGCGTTAATTCTTCTATATATCAACACATATCTAAATTTATTATGAACACTTCGAACGTATACGACATATGTATCTTGAAAGAGACGAAACTTAATCAGAAAGTAACGCAGTGTTACCGCAGAAATGAAGTTTATATGTAATTGATTTGTATAATCACTTATGTATACATATTCTCCAATAGTAAAACCGCATTTAAGCGAATAGCGGTAAAATATGACATTTTATTTTATATTTATTTTGTTATATATACTTATGTATATTGATATATTATTTTGTAGTATCCAAGTAAATTTTACGAAAGTTGAATGTATATTTGTCTTTGAAATCAATTCAATGCAATAACGAAATTACATACATTATAATATAGTATATTTCCAAAGGTTTTGGATGTACTGAAGTATGTGTATGTAGCATCTATCCCAAAATAAATGTCATACATATACATAGATGGGCTGCCTTTATACGCTGTATCCCTATGACATTTATTTTGGGATAGATGGTACATATAATGGACTTTCAAACCCATCTGTTCAAAAGCAAAGTTGTGCACAATTATATAATTGCAGACTCTTTAATAGAAAACATCTCTAAACGACACGAATACACTAGTCGCTTTTATTGAAATTGACACTTTATATCTATGTACAGTGACCTTCAGAGGTATCCGGACACGACTAAATAGAGAAATATCTTGCGCTCAATACTTTATTCCAAAGAGCAGCAGAGCCAGCTTACTACCTGCTGAGTGTAAATCGTAGTTTGTCTCTCTTACAATAACATTGCAATATACAATTGAAGCGTTGAATGGATAAAGGGGTTAAGTGAATGAAGGGGATAAGTGCCGTTACCTCCTTCTTCCACACGATAGCAGCACATGCAATGCACATGACTCCTTTATCCACTTCAGAAACCTTATAAGAAGTAGTCCGACGTTCGTGAAAGTTAGACACAAGATTAGTAAGTACTTGGCCACTTCATCCATGTCATAAACCTAATTTTGACACAAATGTTACATACCCCCTTTATCCATTTAACGCTTCAATTGCATATACATATATGTATACACGCTAACAACTTGAACTACGAAAGCCTATTGATAGGAGAAGGTGGTGGGAGTTAAAATTAAATGTATTCATTTTAGTATTGTCAACTTTTTATACGACAAGAATGTCAGTGGTTATGTCAATTACTTTACCGAACCATCAAACTTTATCCATATATGTTGTTGAATATAAACGTTTAGAATGTGCAAAAAAAGTTTATATTATGGGAAAACCGAAATTGCATTGTATACTAATTGCAACTAAGGAACCATTGATATTCCTCTGATATGCACTTTGGCATTTTAAAGGCTGTATAAACGAAACACCCTGTATAAACGAAAACAATTTTAAGCTATCGCCCCCTTTAAGAATGAAAGCACTTTCATTTTAAGTTTTTTATCTTTAACAGGTATCGAGATACCGACCGGCACCGCACTATTGAAACACCCTGTATATCGCTCCCTTTCTCTAGAATAGAATTTTATTTATTCTTTCTATTTACTTTTAATTACCAGATACATTATAAATGACATAATTACGGAATAACAACAACACAGACTTAATGACATTTTTATAACTTCCGGTTGACGTCACATTGACGTCACAATAACATTTTAACGACCTAAGGTCGACAAACTCGCGCATGACGTTCAGTTGACCGTCGACAACGGTAGAGGTAACATCTATAGAGACGGTTCTGTTATTTTACATCGGACGAATTGAATTCTTGTAGTTTTCCTGAAAATTTGGGAATCGTTTCTCGTGAAGTACGAATGGAAGTTATTGAAAGATTGGTTGTGTTGTCCTTTCTCCGTCGATACAAGGAAGAAGGTGGTTAATTTTCGAATCGCATTATTACTAGAGGCCGCGGTGTAACAGTAGGAACTACCTAATACGAACGTTATCTTTGTCTTACTATTGATAGTTTGGTAGGTCGGTTGATATAGAAGGTTTTGGTATTGCGTTGAATGTTGGCCCACGTCTTGAGATAAGTGTTAAGCTACTTAAAGGAATCTTTGTCGTACTGTTGATGGTTTGGTAGGTCAGTTCCTATAGAAGGTGCTTTGATGCAACGAGGTGACGTTAGTGCGAGTTGTCCCTCTACAGCTCTTTTGTTCGTCAGATTCTCTCTCTTTGTTTTGACACTCGGAGTCTGTGGGTGCTCTAATGGCATAGTTCCGCTGACACCATATACTCTCGTGAGGGTCTATCAACCGATTAGAGAGATTTGACGTCCGTGAGAGTCTCAAAAGGGACAGTCTCAATCTGATTTATATCTCGTTCGGGCTAATTAATGGTACCAGAATACCAAAAAAAAGGTTCAGATTAGAACTGTCCTTATTGTTGATGGTTTGGTAGGTCGGCTCATATCGAAGGTTTTGGGTATTGCGTTGAGCGTTGGTCCACGTTTTGAGATACATAAGTGCTAAGCTACTTAAAAGGATCTTTGTCTTACTGTTGATGGTTTGGTAGGTCGGTTCCTATAGAAGGTTTGGGTATTGCGTCAAATGAAGGAACTACCTCATATGAACGCTAGTTCGAACTCAAATTTTGCTTTGATGCAAAGAGGTGTACGTTAGTGCGAGTTGTCCCTCTACAACTCTTTTGTTCGTCAGATTCTCTCTCTTTATTTTGACACTCAGATTCTGTCTGGGTGGGTGCTCTAATGGCATAGTTCCGCTGACACCACATACCCTCGTGAGGGTCTATCAACCGATTAAAGAGGTTTGACGTCCGCGAGAGTCTCAAAAGGAACAGTTTCAATCTAATTTATATCCCATTTGGATTAATTAATGGCTGTCGAATGCCAAAAAATAGCGTTCATATTAGAACTGTTCTTATTGTTGATGGTTTGGTGGGTCGGTTCATATTGAAGGTTTGGGTATTGCGTTGAATGTTGGTCCACGTCTTGAGATAGATGTTAAGCTACTTAAGGAGATCTCTGTCTTACTGTTGAGGGTTTGGTAGATCGGTTAATATCGAAGGTTTGGGTATTGCGTTGAATGTTGGTCCTGTCTTGAGATAAGTGTTAAGCTACTTAAGGAGATCTTTGTCTTCTTGTTGATGGTTTGGTAAGTCGTTTCGTATTGACTACTGGTCGGAATTGTATGTTTGCTCTAATCTACATAGAGGTGGTTTGGATTATTTTGGTATTAATAGTTTTTTTGTATATCTACTACCGTCTTACAAACGACCAGATATTTTGGTCACATACTGTGATTTGCCCGCGATGACAGCTATGTTTGATTCGTCTGCGTTCTTGCTGTTGATGCTTCGGTAGAAGATTCGAGCTTGCGACAAATTGTCAGCAACCTATGCAAATGCATCTTAATTTTAAATTATTTTCTTAGATGTAATAGTAGAATCTATCGATTTCAGTTTATTGCAAGGAAGTTAGCTAACGCTAAGTTTCAATTTCAATAACATAGTTCTCCAGACAAATCGATAGATTCCACTAGTTTTTTCCAATTTAACAATAGGATCTACCTGATATGAACGCTAGCTCAAACTCAAATGTTGTTTCAACGCAACGAGGTATACTTTAGTGCGAGTTGTACCTCTACACCTCTTGTATTCGTCAGATTCTCTCTTTTTGTTTTGACACTCGGATTCTGTCCGGATGGGTGCTCTAATGGCAAAGTTCCGCTGACACCACATACCCTCGTGAGGGTCTATCAACCGATTAGAGAGGTTGACGTCTATGAGAGTCTCAGGAGGTCAGTTTCAATCTAACTTATATCTCGTTTGGATTAATTAATGGCTGCAGAAAGCCAAAAAAATGCGTTCATATTGGAACTGTTCCGATTGTTGATGGTTTGGTAGGTGATATTTTGTAGAAGATGTTACAAATTGTTAGGAGTGTAAGTATGATGTGCATTTAAATATACATTTTTTCAAAATTTTCGTAGTATTTTTCCGTAAAGATAATACGAACTATACAAAAAGAAACAGCTTACGGTTAAAACGAACGTAAGGTCTCTCATCGTAATATTTGTTATGATAACCTTCAATCTGTAGCTCTGCCATTTTTTAACTATTATTTTATTGTGGTTAATATCTATCGCCGTTGCACTACGGATTGTCTTTCCTGCCTTCTAAACCAATCGTTGAACAGAATCGATTGTGAACTTCCAACTCGAATGCATTGAAATTCTGTTGTAAATTCCTATAACGAAGAAGATATAAACGGTGTTTTGATTGTGTAATCTTCAATGTGTAATTTTCATGTAAATCTGAATTGTTTTTAAAATTTTTGCAAACAGTTTCGCGAAAATCAAAAGAGTGAAAACTACCAAGAAATATCGTAGGCAATTTGCTAGAAAACTGTAAAAATTTTAGATGCCAAATATCGCTCGAAGTTTATTTTTTGCAGTTATCACGTTCGGATTGGTTCGGATTTCTTTGGAAATGTGAAAAATCTATCGGAAATGTCAATAATGTCATAAAACATGAAAACTATATAAAAAATTATAATTATATACATTTATTGTCTTTGTAAAAGGGACATCCGATCATGCACGGCCTTAGGCATATATAAACGCTGAAGGTATGTAAGTGATCTTAAGTATTGAAATACGTTTATATGTAACGTGCCATCGAAAAAAATCATAATTGGTGTAGGCTATGAAAATGCTTTTGATCGTTGCTTTAGCCACTACCACATAATGACATTTATTATTTGACATTTTATTGTAACCAAATTTATAACCTCAAATTAAATGTCAAGGAATAAATGTCATTATGTGAGAGTGGCTAAAGTAACAATCCATTCACATAGCCTACTCTAATTACGATTTTTTTTGATGTGTCTATATATGTATATATATTATTGTACAGCATTTTGGCGCGAACACACAAACGAACACACATACATTCGTTTATTAATTTTTACTAAAACGGACAATTCGAAAAGTATTTGTGATTAGAACAACTATTTCACTCACTTAACGCTACAGAAGATTAAATTCATTAATTCTAATATTTTAATTTATGCTATGTTTACGCATATGCGTCTGTACAATGCAATGGTATTGTAAGAGCGACAAACTACGATTATACTCAGCAGGCAGTAAGCTGGCCCTGCGGCTCTTTGGAATAAAGGATTGCGCGCAATGTATTTCTCTATCTAGTCGTGTCCTGATACCTTTGAAGGTCACTGTACATTCTCCCGCTCACAGTAGAATACTCGCAAGCGTGGTCTTATCCTAAGCGATGTGTGCATACTTTTTTTGTATGAATTTGAAAATTGTCAATGATTTGCTGGTTTAGCATTATTTAAATTTTCTGACTACTGTAGGGATAGATTTTCATAATTTATTGGATAAATAAATTCAATACTATGAGAGCTACCTAGTTTTAACTGCCGCATAGTAGTGTAAATATATACGATACAAAACTACAAAACTCAATTTTTTTAAATAACTATATGAAACCTTATATCATTGTAATCAGCAAAAAATAAGCTGTTTAATGATGTCAAAACCAACTATGTTTTCTATTTAAGAAACACAAGTTTATGTCAAAACTCGATAATGGTGAACGAAAAAAAAATTAGCTAGATAGTTTTATTTGGCGTAAAAAATCTTTCCCCATTTAAGCGTTTTTCTATCTCTAGTAGTTTCTGAGATCCCAATGCTAAACATTCAAAAAAACTCACCCTGTATATGTAAGATTGCAGTGAAACGTTATATAATGTATTCTAGAAAGATTATATATATACGTAGGTATATTCTAAAATTAACTATACAACTTCGTATTCTAACTGTTTAACTAAACTGTATTAATTACATCCGCCAATCTTCTGTTAATAGAGGAATACTGTAGAAATGTAATGACTTTAATGGTACCTTACATATTCTATTTCGTTTAGGTTTTATTTGCACATGAAACCTATCAACAACGTCGCCCAAAAGCTTCTTGGAGATTAAAGTAAACGTTGGTCGCGTGAACACGCATATAATTTTCACTGAACATCCATTTCATATATTACATATTGTGGCACTTATTAGAGCACTCTGAATAAATGGTAGTATGTTCATGCTCGATAACATATCTAACGACAAGGGTACAAACGAGTTACTAAAAATATAGAAATATTGTAATTAATGGTGTACATTACATACATATGTAGTATGTCTAATAATCGTGTATAATAATTTTCAATGCTGTCAGAAAAACTTATTTTTCAATTCAAACTAAACTGCAAACAACATACATACATATGCTATAATAGGTCTATACGCATACCGGTCCCGGTGAGCTCCTACAGTTATCCGATATTGTACGAGCTTTACAAGCTACGTAAGTTCACGTTAATCGCGATATAGTATTTGTAGTCTTCAGTAACTATTCGTTATTTTATGAGTATGTTTCATTGGGTCGGTTTTGCAAAATATGTAATGTGATACCTGCAATTGAAGCACTAGAGAATATTGAGCTTGAACATATTCGGCTCCAGAAATACGGTTGTCCGTGATTCACAATACTATTAAAATTATAAAAGAATATTTGCAAACAATTTTGGAAGATTGTTTATTGACCGGAGGGACAACTATTCGTTAGATTCCTAGATCATTGAATTTTGCCTCAACGATTTTTTCCCATATGGAAGCGTTAATCAAACACTTTATCAGTTTGAAGAGGACGGGGTCACTAACAGGAAATATCTTCAATACCATGGTCAGTTTGAGCACCTTCACCATAAGTCTCAATTTTTCAAATCTTTATTTTTAAAATATGCTGTAGGAAAATCCATTTTCAGTATATTTTCTAGGAAGAGGAGAAAATTTATTTTACGTTACAAAACTTAAAACTACGTCCCTATTTACTTATGAATTGAAGACTCTTGTTTAATGAAATTTATTTGGTATATACAACTAATGAACAACATGAAGTTTCTTGCGCATGCCAAAAGAATAGGTATCGTTGGTTATATGAAATATTATATATTATTTTGAAGTGCAAGTTTAAAAGTCTATGACGCGATTTTTGTTTTCAGTGCCTTAATTTTGCGGAATATGCATTGATTATTTAATTATTAGCAATTTCAAATTTCATCACAATGTTCCAGACAGTTTTTCTCCTTTATGTATATGACTTTGCCTAATTATTGACTATGGCAAAAATATACAATGAGTTTTCTGCAAAATCGCGATCAATACAGTTATAAGAAACATGTACCTTGCTTGGAAAATGCCGCGAGTATATTATTATACAAAATAATATTTACATGTTATTTATCCAAATGCGAGCTACTTATACGGCGTTTAGTAAATCATATTAGCTGTGGAAGGGAGGTATTATGTTGCAAAAAAACCCACAAAATTATTCATTTTTAAAACAAAAATATAAGATGATGTACAGCGTTTAAACCTTAGAATAAGACTACAGCTTCGAAATCAACGTCTAAAATAACTTCCTTAACTCACTGTATTCGTAACACAATATTACACGTAATATTACATTATCTATAAAGTTGCAGAGTATTTGTTAACGTTTAAGTGTAAATTATTGGTTGCTTTAATCTACAATTGCAAACTAAACGAATTAGTGAAACTTCGGTGGTTGCCAGTTAGGGAATTTCGTTTTATGTTTGCTACACTTTGAGTTATTTATACATAAAAATCATAAACCTTTTAGAATATGTAAACACGGACTGCAATGTATACAAAATGTGTTCATTTAATAGATTCTTTGCCACCTAAAATAAAAAATGTCATTTTCAGTACAAGTCTTGTTGTCATTATGTTACAGTCATGTCACCGACTACTACGATCACCATGTATCAACAAAATATTTTTAAAACATAGCCCATGTAATCAAACTCTAAAAAGGTTTTACGAAATTTCTCGCCGTTTAATTACATTAGTCCACCTCTTGGTTGCACGATCTATATATACAGCGTTAGTAAAAAGTCCCGGAACGGTCGAATAACTTTGTTATTTGAAAATTATGATTTCTGAAATTTGGTATGGGGGTATAGTTAATATAAATGCATTTTATGCAATATAGTTTATATTTTTTTCACTTCCGGTTTAATCGGCAATACGTCCAACTTTCTTTTTTTTAAACGGAACGCCCAGATTTTTTTAACACTTTTGAATGCAAAATAAACGTACATTCAGGAAGTATTAAGATGTTTATTTTTATTCACAAGAAAACAGTTAAAAAATTTAAAAAGTGTCCTAATACAGAAAAAACAAGGTACCTTCGAAAAAAGTTGTTGTTTAGTGTTTGCATTCTTTTTGCCGTCACATTTGACAATTTTAAAAGCGTTTTAACTTTTGCATCGCTATAAATTTACTTATTTTAGACATTGACACATTTGAAAATGGCAGTAAAACTTACTGAATCAGAACGAATTGAGATATTAATGATGCGTCGGTACGGTGATCGTCAACGTTCTTTTGAGGAGGTTCGTATTTTGTTTAATACTGTTTATCCGGATCGTCACATTAGTAAAAGTACGGTATGCCGAACAATTCAAAAGTTTGAAGTCTTTCGTCAGGTGAAGGATTTACCTAGAAGGGGACGTCCATTAACAGCAGCAGTTGAAGAAACTAGTTTGAATGTGTTACTTACAGTGGAAGAAAATCATCACGTGTCCACAACAGAATTAGGTCAAATTCATGAGATCTCTCAAAAATCTGCTCATAAGATTCTTAAATCAGCAAGAATGAAAGCCTATAAAATGTATCCCGTCCAGTAGTTAACTGAAGATGATCCAGATCGTACATTTTTCGGAAACAATGACGGAATTGATCGAGCAGCAGCCTAATGTTTTAGATCACATCATTTTTTCAGATGAGGCAACGTTTTGTCTCAACGGCACTGTGAACAGACATAATTGTCGCTACTGGTCAATTGAAAATCCGCATTGGATTGAAGAAGTCCATACACAGCGTCCTCAAAAGGTGAATGTCTGGGCTGGTCTTGTTGGAAACAACATCATAGGACCATTTTCTATAAGAGGAAATTTAACTGGCAACGTCTACTTAAATTTATTGCGAAATGAGGTTGTGCCAGCACTTGCGGCCCTCTTTCCAAATGTAAACATAGGTGATCACCCTAATGCACATTTTTGGTTTCAACAAGATGGAGCTCCCCCCCATTTTGCCCATAATGTCCGCGATTATTTGAATGAAATTTTTCCGGAACGTTGGAGCGGACGTAGAGGAGCAATCGAATGGCCAGCACGTTCGCCAGATCTCTCGCCAATAGATTTTTTCTTTTGGGGTCACTTGAAATGTTAAGTGTACAAAAATCGTCTCCATAATCTTGAATAATTGGAAGAGAGAATAGTTCAAGAAGCCAATCGCATCACTCCAGAACAAATACAAAATTCAATAAGAAATTTTACTGACCGTTTACATTTTTGTCAAATTATAAATGGAGAGCATTTTGAACAATTATTGTAATCGCAACCTGAATAGACAGGTATCTTGATTTTTCTGTATTAGGACACTTTTTTAATTTTTTTACTGTTTTCTTATGAATAAAAATAAACATCTTAATACTTCCTGAACGTAGTTTTTTATTTTGCATTCAAAAGTGTTAAAAAAATCTAGGCGTTCCGTTTAAAGAAAAAGTTGGACGTATTGCCGATTAAACCGGAAGTGAAAAAAATATAAACTGTATTGCATAAAATGCATTTATATTAACTATACCCCCATACCAAATTTCAGAAATCATAATTTTCAAATAACATAGTTATTCGACCGTTCCGGGACTTTTTACTAACGCTGTATACATACATATGTAACTCTTTGGGAACACATATTTATTTCACCGTAATCTCTCTAAATTACCGCGCGTTTGGGAAGTGGTAATTTAAAACAACTTTGAAGATTACCTTGTACATATATATCTATGTATAAAATCGTAAATTTGACAGTATGCTCAAAGTATTGCAGTGTTCTTAGTTTAATTACAGTTCTAATAGATAGAAAAATAAGTAAAAAGAACAAATCAATGTTAATTCTACATTTATACCATGAAGTTTCTTACAGTAATTTACTTTCCCATCCCTCGCGCCTTACGTATATGTATATGTGTGTATGTGAAAATGATGAAAAGCACCTATCTTCATGGTAACTCTTACTTGCGTTCCTTCTATTCCCTTTCGTTCCAATCTGCCTCTGGTTTTTTTTGCTCCCTTTCATTATATGTTTTTTAACTCCCTTATATTTGTTTCCATTCCTGTTGGCAATTATTATATCGTTACTTATATATTTAAGCGTAACTTCAATAAAAGATCTCTCTTTTTCTTTACTTTTATCTCCACATTTTTTCTATTTACTTCTTCTTTCGATCTTTTTTTTCAAAGCCTCCGTGGTATATATTTTACATTTTTATTATATTGGTACTATAAGTATTTTTGAAATAATTTGGTTTACATTGAAATTGACACTGAATTTCAAAATTTGAGATAAAGATCTCAACACAAATAGTTTTCTGGGAAGTTTTTGTTAAAAACTTCGATAACTTTTTTGTAATTTTCAGCATTACACTCGCAAATGAGTACTCATTCTGTCTAATACAGTTCATAATTATGCCATATAGAACTATAGTAATTGTTCTGTAGGTTAACGTTTTAAATATTAAATTAATATTCAAATGTCCAAAATAATTGCGAAAAAAATTAGTGTAGAATAAAGTTATTAATAAAATGGTTGTAACCAGATGTGATTCCACTTTATATTCTCCCGTAGTTCGTTATGGAGTCGTCACATACTGCTATTAGGCATATACAGAGAGGTCGTAAAGGCTAGAATAAAATTCATAAAATGGAAGATAATTATTTTTCGTAAAAATGCTCGAACACGTAGATGTTGGGCATATTTCAACAGTAGGTACTACTTTACTGTGCAATATTTGTTGAATTTGTGACATTATCGAACGTTTTTAATGGCTGTCTGTACGTTTCTTTTGTTCTGTTTGACAGAGAATTCGAGCATGTATTTAATGATTACAAAAAATTAATGCTGCATTAAATAGATTCTGTGAAAACGGGAAAAACCAGGTGATAGATTGTTGGTCATCGTGTTGGAATTACGAATAAATTAAAACTATTAGTACATGAACAAACTGAATTTTATTTTAGAGGAAGACGTTTCTCGAAAAAATATATAAATTAAAAATCAAACATTTAATAGAAAAGTAAATAAAATATAATAATATATAATAAACGAAAATAAGAAAACTTGAGAAAGTTGGATTAATTATGGTCGATACTATTTGTAAGAATGTGATGGTAATCGGCTTGTGCACTGTCGATTTGTAAATGTATAATGCTTTGAACACCTGTTAATTTTAACTATATTTATTCCTGATAATTGTCCTTTTTTCAATTGTTTTCATAAACGGTATTCTTTGAAACGACAATCAATTCATTAAAATGAGTTTTGACTCATTTCCAATACCTTCTCAATGATTTGATACACACAATAGCCAAATAACTATGGGATCATGTTGCTCGTTTCTGAAAGAAATTGATTACGTGTTGGAGCACTTTTACCAAAAAAGAATTATCTTCGATTTTATGAACTTTGTTCTATACTTTACGATATCACTGTTTATCAAACTACGATCTCGTTTTCCAAATTTAGCATTTATCTAATAGATTTTTCCTCATTGTCGTTTGAGACTAATTTTAGACAAGACAGTGTGAAAAATTCAAGGTGCATCAATCACTAAAGAGATGTTCTGCAATTCTAATTGGTCGCCAGAGATGTTTTCAAAAACAAAAAGAATTCTATTTTGATTTTTGCAGTTCACTAACCAATTGCATTCTTCACCTGAAGATACAGAATGCCGACCAATTCAACTTCACAAGTTCAAAATCTTTTTTGGCGTTATTGGTGGTACAACAATGTTAAGGTGTTTTTAACATTTTCGTGAAGTGATGACAATAAAAACGAGTTTCTTTATTATGTCAATCAATTAGCAAATTAATTAAATACCAATTTATTCCAGAACATATAATATAATGTTTACAAGACTTCTTCAGTGGAAGAAATTGACATTGAATACGTGGCAAAATACTAATAACCTAAATAGCCATAACTATCAACATAATATATGATAATTTGACTTACTGAAGTAAACACCTTCCATTTTATGGCACACACATTTTCACTCACAAAATTTTAACAAACGAAACAATTAAATTATTCTATTGAAAAAAGTTCACAGTTTTGCGATTATATAAATGAATTAATTAGTACCGAAAGGCACTCAAAACTTAACGCAAAATAAACGCGGATATATTTTATAGTAATAACAGTGTTTACCACCTCACATCTCGAAACTAACTATCCTTACGTAAGGTTGAACAAAGGGAATAAAATATGTATGGGTGAGTCGTCACCAAAAAAAGCAGTTAATAGGCTTTTTTGCGATATGCTCGGACTTTATTTAACGTAAACAACACTGAATAAAATATAAAACTAGAAATATATTTACCATATATACCTATGTATATTATTCCACCCGAAAACTATTATTTTAAATTTACACTCATATATGTATATGTATCTTAATATTAATTGAGAATGTAACATAATTCGATATATCAATGATGTCTTAATTTTTTAGATATTTTTATTGACAGCCATGGTTCTTTATGTTATTAGTATTTTGTCATATATTAAATGTCCATTTCTTCCACTGAAGATGTCTTGTAAACGAAAACATAACCCAGGTAGCACAGTCCGTTGGCTAAGTGTGGGCGATAGCTCAGGCCAACGTAACATAGTTGGCGCAAAGTCACAGTCTACAAACGATAAATATCCAACATTAGTTAAATATCGGCAAAGTACGTTGGTTCAACTTATCATTGTAACGTTCGATGTTCGTTGGCTTTTGATCGTTTTGTTGGCTGAATGTCGCATAAAAGTTTTCAGACGACAATCGAAGCGAGGGCGGAGTCAAAGCTGATCCCCTGGCTTAGTGGTTAGAGTTCTTACGTAACATTCACGTGGTGCCCCGTTCAAATCTTACCATGTGACGTTTTTTTCCTTTTTAAAAGGCACTATTTGTTTTATATTCATTTTTATCTCAAAAAATCATGAACTTACAAAGTATTATTATTGGTCATATTACCCATACATTGTGAGCTATGAGTTCAAATGTAACAAATGTAATGCGCATGCGCATCGATCCGCAATCGACATTTTGATCGAAATACAGTGAGTGTAGGTGCACCGCCATATGCAAGCTTGTGTTGTTGATTCGATTTTATTCGTTTTATTGTGGTTTTATTAGCCTAGCTGTTAGTCATGAGAGAGTGTTATATACTTAAGAGTTACCGTCTACATTGTACAATATTTAAAATAGCCGCTATTGTGAAAGAAAGAACAATGGACGGGTAAGTACTTTACATAGACATAGGTAATATAATATGTACTGATAATGTATTTTTCATACATGCTGTGATTGAAAGTTGTGAGCTACCACAACCTGGTGACTAAGAAAGCATTAGATATACCAGTAACCTGAAAGATATGTCAGATTCCGATAACGGAACACTTATTTGTATCTTGTATACTAATACCAGCCATCCTTACTGCTGATTGTAAGTATGTTGATAATTGCCATGGTTTCTTTCTTACAAAATATATTTACAGATGCTTCATCTTCTATTTCCGATGTTAGGCCAGAGTTGCGTATGATATCCTAATTACACATAATCATTTGTGACAACTGATCGTAAGCTATAATTGCCTTTTTTAATTTTTCACAAACTTATACTAGAGCTTTAATAATAAATTCTTCTATAGTTACGCATGAAGTTTAAAAGTTTTTTTTACAGTATACGTAATGTCTGTTTTTTATTTATGCATTGGTATTTACAGGTATACTCGTGTTAGCTGAGTTGAATAAGTTGAACCGTGCTGGTTGTATTGAAGACTATTTAAAGATAATATTGAGAGACTTAAAAGCTATAAAATTCCAGATAAAAATTATCGAAGCAAGCCTTTGATAAAACGAAGATCTTCCAAGCGATTACAGGTAAGATTTATTTTTTGTGCATTATTCTTGAGATATTTATGTAAAAAAATTATTGTGGATAGTCATTATTATTATATTGTATTTTTTTAATTCCTCCTAATTAAGAAATACTAACTAAAATAACTTATTTTTTATTACATATTTAGCCAAGACAATTTTCGATTTAATTCAAATTTTATATTAAACATAATATTTAGATGCTGTCTCAATATTTGTCTGCGATATTTTAATGAAAAGGACTAGTTATGAGGCGAAAGTTAAAGAATAACTGTAGTCAAAATTATTAAATTAACAATCAGAAAATTTCCAAAAAGTGATACGTAATCACACTGTATACATAGCAAACCCCACAACTTCATTTCAAGATCTGTATTGGAATGAAATATACATAGTGTCCAAAGTAAAATGTTCACGAGCTATGAAGTTGATTACTTAAGTTAGTAATACTTTTTACTCTGAATGATAGAAAAACAGAAAAAAAAACATTCACATTGTCTTTTTTAATGGAATATTGTATATTTTTAAAGAAACCAATATTTTGAACAAAATCTTTATTACTTACTACTGTGAAATTAAAAATAAGCAAGTAAAAAGTACTTTCTGATAATTGTGCAAATGTGCAAGTGGGCAATGATCAAATATTGTAGAATAAATAATCACATACAGGTTTTCCTAGTTGTTATGTACTTGCCAAATGAATAATTCTTTGTGATTATTAATTCATCCTTAATAATTATTGCTGTGCGAGTGCCATTTATTTACTCTTCTCGTAAAATATAATATGCTGCAAGTATATCTGATTTATAGAAAAAATTAGATATACTTCGCCATTGTTAATTTATCCAACTTCATAGTTTTAATAATAAGTTTGCAATGGTAAACACGTTACCATAACTTTGGACATGGTGTATACTTCTAATACTTTACGTAAACTAAAGATAGATACATACATATGTTAATATTTTTTCATTTGTTCACAGTTCGAGATGAAGGTGAAGCTGAGAGTAATTTGGAAAAGGCTATTGTTGATCGTACATCTTTGACTACTGCTGCTGATAAAAATTAGGAATCAGCTGAGCTGTGAACATCTCCGCGATTAGGTCAGTGTTTTATAATGTTTTAATATTTTTAGTTCAATAAGATATTTCAGTTATTATATACCATAACATGTAAAGAGATAATAAATTTTGTTCTGTAATAAGATATATCACATCTTATTTTTTTATTTATCTTGAATTTTAGTTTCACTAATAAATAAAATATCGTAATTACTTTCTTTATTTATTGTATGTGCAGATCATGTATGGTGTTATATGGGTATATGATTCGATGTTAACTATTGTTAACAACATACACATAAAAAAACATAAAATTTGTAGTAAGTTTTCCTTATATGTCCTGATTACAGGCAGATCATATCGAGATATACTATGTTACACAATTATGAGCATGTTTGTCTTGAACGCTGAGTATTTCAACATAAGCGTAGATTTTATAACAGTTTTCAAATCATTACTTGTATATGTTCTTAACTTTTATCAACATCTTGCATACATAGATATGTAAAATTCAAACAGAAGTTTTCTATTAAATTATCTATGATCTAATTATTGTAATTTGGTAGTTTATATCTTAAATCAAGTTTATTTCATACGAAAATATATTATATACAGATAATTAACTCGAAATTTGAGTTGGTATAATATCGCTGTAATTTATTCAGTAAACTAATTAATAACATCGGATCAGTGTACCTATGTACCATCATATATGTTTTGCATCTTGTATGTCTTATCGTATAGATATTACATACAAGATTAATACCCAATATTACTTCCCGTAGTTACTACTATGTATCCTCTCGATAAGCATCCAACATCAGTTGCCAACGAATCACCAACAGAACGGGTAGGTATTGAAAATTTATCCTACGCCAATGTCGCCTAAAGATATAAAACCAACGTTGTAAAATGTTCACACTTTCACGTACTGCCAACATTGTTGCCCAACGCGTGCCCAATATAACTCCGACAATCAGCCAACGTTACACCAACGTTGTGTGCTACCTGGGAATATTATATGCTCTGGAATACATTGGTATTTAATTAATATGCTGTTTGATTGACCTACAGATGGAATTAGTATAGGAATTGAAAGATAAGTATGTAAAGGTAATAATATAGATATATTAATTTTATTATTTTCTCCTTTTTTATTCGCAAGTTTTATATCTGTCTATACAAGTTGCTGTTATCCATATCTATTATTAGTCTTTGTTTCTGAATTACTATATGTACACAATTTCTTTCAAGGTTGCACAACTTTTTCATGTAAACGACTGTAACTTTTCTGGCTGGTCTGGAACTGTATGGATTTACAAACAGCTTTTTATTAAATATATACCAATTAATTATTTTGAATAACTACGAAATAACATAATACATGTTGTGCTAAATCACGGCGAGCAATATCCCTCTTATTAATCTGTTAAAGTTTCATTTTGCTATTAAGCAAACATATTGCCGCTGTTCTAGTAACAATGTATAGTTACATACGTAGGAACTTACAATGATGCATTTCAAATCACCCTTGTTAACCCACGAGTGTAATTTATATCACCACGTCAAATTTTATCTAAACTCCATTAGAGAAGCAATTTATTTTGGCGAATTATGATTTTATTTATTGCACTTCTGTACTTGGGCGGGAACATTAAAACTTGGATGAATGTTATTATTCACTCATGAACTTTGAACACAATTAAATCGTTATAGCAGCAATTTCCTGTAGAGGAAAAGTTAATACCATAAAAACGTCGGTGGGTAAAGGTGACGAAAGCATATGAAGTGTAAAAATTGTGTTTATATTTGTTTTTATTATTACAATGGTTGGAATACAGTGGATAAGAAGTAGTCGAGGGTTATGAAATCTTTAGATGATGAGAATTTTAAGTGCTATTTACATTTGCGTAGAAAACTTTGCAACCTTTTCCGTAAAATTCTGGCGTAGTTACATAAGTATTTTTAGATTTTTATTATCGACAATGACGAAATGTGATCTAAAATAGAATAAATATTTTCATTAGCACAAAAACATGATACAATAAATTTATTCCAGAACAAAATAATTTCATAAAAATCATTCATTAGTAGAATTATATACATACATATGTACACCGTTCTAATATTAAGATTTTTAACTTAAAATTTCAAGAACGTCGTCACTGCTAGTTAGTATGCCAATTTGTATGCACCTTGTATATCTAATTATAAGACCAAGTTAGTAAAACAGACTTACTTGATATTTGAAATCGAGAAACGGTGCGTAACCGGGTATTTTCTAGAACTAAGTATTTATCTGAGATGAAAGATAAACAAGGCGTTTTCTTGTCACGTACAATATATAACTGTAATCTCTGCATGTTCTAAAAGGTCTATTATTTCTGCATGTATTCAGTATTAATTATGCTAAAATGTCGGTCTTGTATTAAATTAAGTTGATTAAAGAGATTGATAGCATAGCCAATTATAATAAAAGCATTAGAAAGCCGTAGGGATGTACAAAACAAATCCACGGTAAAGGTATCGTAATTTCTTTGTATTTCGCGAATACCTTTAACGTTTCTTGCAAGATCCCTGACTGAAGGATAAAGCAAAGCAGACAGAACACAACGAAGATAATTAAAATTCTTCTCATATTAATTAACGAAAGTTGAAACATAATTTAGAAAAGCCAAAGAAATGTACTTAAAGGTGTTTTACTACAAGGCTCTTTCCCAATTCCTTGGATTTAACACTGTAGTTCAATGTAAAAGTTGTATCTTCTAATTTTACATCGTCGATGATAATCTGTATTAGCAGGAGATACTGTAATAAATAAGCTTTTATCCATAAAGGTGCACATCTGAACTTAACTTCTTTCACAAGAATAAATTTATTTAACCCAGATATTATAAATTGCTACAAAGGACAAATAATTAAGAAAATGGCGGATAAAAAATGCGTTAGTAAGAACTAAGTATATAAGTATAAGATGCGAATATTCTCATAGCAAATAAATGAGTATGTATAGGTATAATACTACATTAAATTGAAGTAAATATAAGTTCTATGTGTACATATATGTGTTTTAGTAAAGAAAGAAGTACAAACGAAAGAAAATATGAATGGTACATGTTGCTAATATCGCTTAGCTGTTACTAAAATATTTCCACGTAGTTGCAATAAATATCGATCACAATAACGACCGAACGAAACAAAAAAAAGCGGGATTATAAACCGTTTGCCAAAGGGATGTATAGGGTATCAGAAGTCCAATTGAGATATTAAATTCTTATGAAATAATTTGTAGAGGAACTTTAACCTACATAGTTTAAATTGTAGTTTCAAGAGACTTCAAAACAAACTTTTTTAATAGCGGTTGGTTTTCTATTCTCTTAAGTGGATATGCATTTTCAATTCCAGAGAATAAATATTTTACAAACTTTCTTAGTACTTTTCCACTTTAATAATTGTGAATAATAGAAAAGTCTTCAAATTAATGATACACTGTCAAATTTTAATCTCACTTAAGCGTTATATTTGATATAGGTAATTTTGGAAATATGAAAAACTATAGTATGTACATATGTGGAATTTCTGAGATAGCAGATAATAGCATTTGGATATACATATATACATTTTGATACGTATCCAATCTGTCATATACATATATTGAAATCAATTATTTAGATTAGAATACAAAAGGGTATAAGTAGAAGTCAGATAGTGCAAGCATTGCTCTGGAATCATGCATAGGTAGGTATTTCATGAGATAGGTACATATTATTCTGTTTAAGCTTTGTAATTGCATTTTAGACTCAGCTACAGATACGTTCAACACTAACAGAATGAGTTTTTGTAAAATGAAATTACATATATATATATGTATATAATGCAATTTTTTTCCAAACCCCTCCCCCCCATATTTTTAAATAAAAATATGTTTAATTTAATTGGCGTTTGGGAAAAATTGCATTATATACATGTACTTACATACGCCAAGAAAATAAATACACTTCGGTGTCAAAAATACATATATGTATATATAATTAGGGTAATTAAATATAAATAATACAAGAGCCACCATAATTTTTTACCACAATAAATTAGTGAAATCCGGATTCGAATAATTTTAAACCTAATTTAGCCTTAGTTTATCTGGCGATACTGTAGTTTATAGTTTTATTCGAATATTAGCTATTTAGCAGCTTCACTGGTATAACAATTTTAATAAACTTTGAATTGGTGTTTTACTTTTAATTTGGTAAAAACATCAGCTATTCAGCCAGTGGTGTTAATTTTTGTGTGTGGATGTGTATTAAGATTTTTATTAGTTTTATTTTGCAGTAATATCTGTTGAATGTACGTAAGATACCAATTTGGAATAATGATTTGACTAAATTCATCTAACCGGAATTTTATGAATCTGATTACATTCTTTCACGAGGTTTCGACACAAAGTCCTTTGTATGTACCGGGTAACCCTAAAACTTGGGGTTGTTTACGGTTAATGTAATTTTACTATATACAGATGAAACAGCCGTCCTACAGTCGGGGCATCATATATCGGAACTATTCGGGAATAGAGAAGTAGGGATGTATTAGTAGATAGTTAGATGCACGCTTCACTCGAGACCGCACGGTTGTATTCTGTTCAATACATATGCACAATACAATAATTGTTTGCTTGTTCTCAAAATTTCTATAAACTTTCTAAACTAAACAGAAGTTTGTGGTAAAAATATAGATGATAAACTCGTCGCAAATAGGAGAAGCAATTACACACGTAATTAAGACAATAATTTCTGTTCATAAGTAAATAAATTAAATGGCCAAATTATGTTGTTATGTAATAGGCGAGTATTGTGTTCGAGCGTCATAAGTACAAGGTCTCTTTTCTTGTGACCAATACCTTGCAACACTTGGGTTGTGTCGACCATGTAAAGCGAACGAAGATTCGTCTGTAAATACAAGTTTTACACGGATTTACACAGCCATACATTTCAAAGTTATTGATTATAAGAGGAACTGTTTCAAAACAAATAGTTTGTTGGAACTCATCGTTAAATAGGCGTACAATATCTCTTATTGAGTAACCACGATGATGTTGTTTTGTAACATATTTCTTTTGTTGAAGGATAAAAATGTCCATAATGAATTGCAAAACAATCAGCATCAGCAATAGTACCAATAATAATCGTATATTTACGATAGCATGAATTACTTTATCTCGCTAATACAATACAACTGTGCGCTGTCGAGTTAAGCCTACTAATGCATCCCTACTTCTCTACTCCCGAATGCTTCCGACATACGATGCCCCGACTATAGGGCGGCTGTTTGATCTGTATATGTTGCTGTGAAAATATTATGTTAACCAAAGTTTTGTAATTTACAAATCAATCTCACGTTTCGCGAATTCTTTAATCTGCAGCCTGTGCACAAATGTAACGTACGAATGTTTGTCAATACAGAAATAAAATCCAAATAAATTGACAGATAAACAAAACAACACAAAGATACCCTCTTTTATACAAAAACTACAATATTTTTATTTAAAACAACTGAAACAAAATATATTTATCACTAATTTAAAACCTACGAAATTTTATTTACAGTTTTTCTGCAATCACTTGTCTAGATATTTACGTTGGGATGGTGGCACGAGTTAAAACTTTTTTTTTTTATATTTATAAAGTACTGAAAAATTTTCTGGATCATTTAAATTTTATCAAACAGAAGTAATAAAATTAATAATCAAAACCAAATTAATTTATCTTATTTGAAGGAATGTGTCATGGCTTATGTGTATGTGTGGAAGATCTCTCTTCCCTACGGCTAAATCCGGACGTCCTGAGAAACATTTTTCTTATAGATGTAGGTGTTAGTTGGAAGATGTTATGATATCGCAGCTTTCTTCAAACCCTGTCTTTCTCAGTCCACTGGGAATTCGACGCTATTATTACACGTTAAAAAAGTTCTTGACTTGCTATCTGTTGTCTTGACGAGTGGCTGTTTAAGAAGGCCGGGCCGTTTGTTACTAATCGCACGACTTATATATCCTGTGATTCTCAATTGTTCGCTAATCCATTAAAATACGTGGGAGAGACACTCTTTTGTTAATAACCGTCCTTTTCGATTTATACAGGTCCATCTCAAATTCGCTAGATACAGAGTTATTAAAAAGTTGACATTTATACTAACTATACTAATTTTCCAAAGAGTGAATTTAGTACGTTTGTGTTACATAGAATCAATTAAATGTTTTTATGCTTACCATTGGCTTGAGTTAGTCTAAGTTCACAGACGATGTATACTCCTTTTCTGCTTAGGCAGGTACTGAGCAAAATCTTCCACATATCAAAATAACGCATTTATATCAGCGATGCCAAATCGAGAAAATTAATTTTTTTTTAACATAATAGTGATTTAAGTATGTGAAACGAATAAATTGAATTATATTATTCTCATATGTACCTATATACGCCAACGATGACGCTAAATCGATAAATAAATGTGAATAAAAATTCGAAAGACAGATAACATAGCAAAGTCGAGATTTATATCTATTTATATATACTTGCTTGAAGTTGGCTATTTTTAGTTATTCGTTATTTTTTGGTCGTATTTTCTACCATATTTCATCGCTTATGAGCAGTTGAAAATAATGAGTTTATACTCATCGATGTGGCGTTACATCGAGACTGAGCAACCGTTTTAGGTTAGAACTAACCCATCTCCCTGAGCAAGAAAGAAACCCTTTCAAGGAATATGTAGGGAAAACGAAATCCGAGATACTGCGTTATTAAGCGTCATAACCCAACATTTAGGTCAACGTGTAATAAACCATAATTAATTATATATAGAATGCTGTACGTATAAACAATCTCCTGTATAACCAAATACGTAGATTATGATTTCAGCGCGCCATCCAGTATATTCTGCGAAAATAAATAGCTACTGGTTTAAATGACGTTTTGAAAGTAAACAGATTGGACACTATGCTGAAAATAGCAATATTATTGAACATTACTTACACCATTGTACTATTTCTTTTGCGATAGCTTAAAATCACAAAATGTATAAGAATAGACTGTTACGAAATTTAGAGAAAACGCATTCAACTTGTTGCGATACATAATGAAAGTAGTTAACTAGCCAAATAATTGTGTATATGTAAGGACAGAATGGAGGGTATATGCACATACGTAGATGATTTTTATTAAAATAAATTAAATTTTAGTGCTCTACTTAAAGTAAGAAAAGCCCAAGTGCCGGATAGTGAATGTAGAAGTGAAGTATTTTAGAGCTAATCCGGATTCGAAAACCGGATCTTCGATCCAGGCCTGAAAACCAAGTAGCGAATTCGAAAACTGGATAATGGATCCGAATCCAAAGATCTCACAGCGGATCCGAGAACCAGATACGAGATCCGGATTCGAGAAGTCAATAGTAGAATCGAATCTTAGGGTACCGATATCTGGATTGATTATAATCAAAATATTTGGATCTCAATTTTATGTGGTAAGTACTAATAACACTAATATACAGTCCATATGGGAAACGAATCCCCGAAAGTTAGTAAACCTACAAGGGGAGTTCTCCGATGAAAGCAACATAAAAGAGCAACACCATACCATTTTTTTTCAACATTTTAAGAAATATTTCAACGAAAACGGGTTGATGCCGTTCAGAGTTTATGGCAGCTCATAGAAAATAATTCATTTGTTTGACAATACCGTTGTAGTTTTTTTACCTCATGTAACAAAGTTTGAGCAAATAAATTTGGATAAAACTGTTTTACCAGTGTATACCCAAGATGTAGAACTAAGTTAAACTTGCTGCCGTCAAAATCCAAACAGTAATATGAAATAATATATAATCCGTTTATTGTCTGGTGTAAAGTTAGGACAACACTATCTGTCATCTGTCACTTTACTTTTAATACTGCGTGATAATTAGTATATTAAAGTATGAGTGGATAATAGGGTTATTAAAACACGCGTGATAATAAATATAGCAAGTGTTTTATTATTAATGACCAGTTATCCACGAATACTTTATACTATTTTTTTATTGGTGTATTTTAAAAGCATGTTTTATTGGTTTCAATACTAAAAAATTTTTGTTATCAGATGTGACATTAGTAGACCATTGGCTGCCATCGAAATGAGTAAATTAAAATTAATTTGTAGACAGTCTGTCACAACAGTCATTGGCTCGTGTTCAGTCAGCACATCGGTAAGTCACCGGTAGATACAGATTAGTGAAGTAGTGAACTGAATACCTACACTGTAGGTATTGTACTATTAGCATGTAGACATTCAGTGCGGTACATCACTCACCATTATATACCGATGTGTGCCGATGTGCTGACTGAACACAAACATTAAGTTATTGGAGTATGTATCTCATTTTACCGACCGAGGATATAATCTTTCAAATAACATCAATTGCACATTTCATATTCATTTAAAGTAAGTTTGTTCGATAATAGTATATTATGACACTAGTGCATAATCAGGCTTTTAAAGCACGAGTAACGAGTTTAAAGCCACGACGCGAAGCGGAGTGGCTTTAACGTTACGAGTGCTTTAAAAGCTAATTATGCACGAGTGTCATACGATATTTTTTAGTATAAATGGAACAATAGTTTTAATTAGAAGAAATCAAATCAACAATTTCAATACATGACATGTACCTATATGTCATTTGACATTTCCTGACATTTCACTGGACTATTAAACGCTTGGGATTGGCTGTTACCAAGCAACCTTTATACGCACGCCGTGCGAAAAAGGCCTGATTATGCACGCTTATGAGTGTGTTTTAATTGGTTTATGATGCATGCATACTAAAAAATTATTATAAAATATCTCATTACAGTTCTTGACACATCAATTAGTTGACATTTATACTTGACTTATTTTTGAATTGTTGACGTTGCCCCTAGTGACTTTAAAACACGCGCGTGTTTTAATGATCCATTTATGCACGCGTTCGTGTTTTTCATAAATAATATAAAAAGTGATGAAGATTTTCCGATAAAATTGATTTGGATAATTTGTAAGTGCTTGTTGAAATTATTTAAGATCAACAAGCAAAAACAAATTATCCTAATCAATTTTATCAGAGAAATATCTTGGTCACGCATTGTATTTAAAAAGACTATATCACGAATTTCGTAATTTACTGTCTTCGGTTGTGTTCTTTTTGCCATGTATTTGGCTGGTAACTAAGGAAATAAGGTAGTACTCCATTAGCATTGATAAAACCACGAGTGATTTTATCACTTATTAAAATCCACACGTGATTTTTTCGCTATAATATGAATGTCATTGGCTGTTGCTAAAGAATTCCAACTGTGTGATTGGTTGACAGAAATGTGAATGATATAGTCAAGCAAAATGGTTTACCAATAAAAAAATAGTAGGTTAGGTACGTAATAAGTATAATAAAGTGAACTTCTGCTAAGCAATTATTTATCGAATCAATCAAGGATTTTATCAATGGAAAATGTTTTGGCGTTTCTAAATACGGCACCTGATTATACTTGTCTCTTAGTAAAAGTTGTAATTATCTATAATTTTCATATTTATATAATGGTTGGACTATGGTCAAACATTTTATGGTTAGTAAAGTTGTCGATTACTGTATGAAGTGCGAAAAAACTAATTATGACTACTTACCCTCTATAAAATTACTATAATATATATAAGTTACTTTTTGTCTACAATTGCCTACAATTAATGCTTACAATTTAATGTCACTATGTTGCTAAAGTGTTGAATTCCATCTGCTTAGATACAAAAAAGAGAAGTTGATTTCTTCTGTTAATTATACAATTAGTTTGTTATAGTAACACGTTAGTGTGTTATTATAAGAGAAACGTTAAAATTAACTTTAAAACATTTTAATTTAGTGCCGTTTTAATGGTGTTAATTGGAGGGTCATTTTAACGATTCTTTTATGAAATATGCCCTAGATAGCAAGTTAAATAAAAATAAATTATATATGTATATCTATGAATACATCTACAGTAGCACTCCAGTTTTAGAAATTAATACATATGGCCGTGCTTATCTACAGCAATAAGTTGTTAACTAAATTCCTTATGAAAGTATGTATTTTGTCGATTTTTATTAAATCTTACAACATTTGAGCCATAAAAGGGTAAAACACCGAACAATTCCCTGTGGATCGATACTTCGCCTATATTCACGAAAGGGTATGCTTCTAAAATTTACAGTAATACACCCAAAATCTCCAAAGATTATAAAGGATTTGAAACATTTGTCCAAAGGACTTTGGAATAAACTCGAAATGTTTATGAACTCAAAGTGATACAAGCCGTATTAAAACCGCTACGTGGTGATTAAAAGTAAATTAGTTTGAGAATCTTTTTCACGTTGAGAATCTTTTTCACGTTACATGGTAATAGGCAGTACTTATGTACAGTAAATCCGCTTGATAAAATACCGCTGAAAGAAATATCCCCTTTTTTGAGATAAAAATTGTAGGTCACAGACAAATGTATTTCCTTTTTAATAGGTTGCATTGGTTAATCAAATAAAGTGTAATCAAATATATTAGTATACAAGACTAACTTCTTGCATTGGTTAAGTTTAGAATAATTATCTAAATAAAACAGTATTTTATTGTTTTTACTAAAGACTCGATACAAAGCCGATGCGTTTCAATAACCAAGCGAACGTTATCAAGGCAGTAATAAGAATTTTGACTTATCGTTGAATTTTTATATTCCCAACTCGATAATGAAGTTAGGTCTTGCCCTAGAAACGATTAATTAAGTGTTTGGTACATTTTTGGTAAAATAGTTCTTTTGATTTTTGACACCGAAGTGTGTTTATTTTCTTGGCGTATGTAAGTACATATATAACATCTCGTTCGCATATATTTGTGAAGATTATTAGTGCTGTCGAAGCCGCCTGATGGTCGCAAAGGTGTTGCGGTAGGCCGCGATAGCCATACCTGGTGGTCCGACCCCACTTCCGGACGGCATATTTTTAAATAAAAATATGTTTAATTAAATATATATATTCGCGCAGAAGTAATAAATTCCAATAATGTGGTGCAATCAACATGGAGTTTTATTAATTGTAAGATTAAACAACGCGTACCATTCACGAATTTTGAACTAAAGAACACAGAAAATGGGGTTTTATCAACACGTCCGGAGGACATTTGCGAAATTTTTAATAAATCGTTCACCAACACTACAAAGCGGTCGCATATCAAAACCACAGATGCGGGGAACTGTGGAGCACGATCCGTGGAGATAGCGAGTTCTATGTTTATAAATCCAGTAACCGTTGAGGAGGTACTTGGAATAATCAAGCAATTAAGAAACACACCAGCCACTGGACACGATGATGTCCCGGTGAGCGTTTTGAAATGTGTCGCGAATATTATAGCCTTGCCTCTTCAAGATATTATTAATGCTTTTATTGAAATTGGTAACTATCCAAACACTTTTAAAATTTCAAAAATTATTCCAATATATAAAAGGGGAGACAGGCAACTGGTAAACAATTATAGGCCCATTTCAATATTACCGGCGTTGTCCAAGATTTTTGAAACTGTTTTAAAAAAGCAGCTTACCGCGCACCTTACAAGAAATAATGTTATTACATCGCACCAACATGGATACGTAAGTAAGAGATCTACCAATACCGCCCTAACGAATATTATTGACGAAGTCCTACGCAGTATAAACCAGGGTCAACATGTTGCTTGCATTGCGTGTGACTTAACAAAGGCATTCGATCTAGTTGATCACAGTGTTCTAATGAACAAGCTTCACAGATTTGGCGTAAGAGGAATAGCAAGTGATCTATTGGAGTCATATTTAGACCGGCGGGTGCAATTTGTTGAAATAAAACATTTACACACTGATCAATTTGTACGATCACATCAATCTGCGGTTGTTGACAATGGTGTAGGAGTACCTCAGGGCTCGATTTTAGGGCCGCTGCTGTTTCTTACGTATATTACTGATCTTCCGTCGTACGTATCCGGGAATGTAACACTATACGCGGACGACACGACAATCGTTGTTACCGGAGACAATCATAATAATCTCCTTGTTAATATTAAAAAAACATTAAACGAACTGGTTTACTGGCTGTCTATAAACAAATTAATACTTAATGTCGAAAAGACAAAAATATTGACCTTTGGGAGGGAAGATACGGGTGAGACAATAGAGGTAGGGGACATAGCCTTCAACACTGCATCGGAGTGTAAATTACTTGGATTAACAATTAACAATAAATTAAACTGGGATTCGCATATTAATGGTGTTACATCCAAATTAAATAAAAGTCTATACATATTAAGAAAAATGAAAAATTCCTGTGACATCGCGACTCGTAGAATGATATACTTTGCCCATTTCAATTCACATTTAAATCAAGGTTTAATCCTATGGGGTTCCAATAAAAATCTGAAACCAATTTTACTGTTGCAAAAGAAGGCTATTCGAATTATTAAAGACTTATTGCCCACGCAAACATGTAGAACTTCTTTCTTAGAGTTGGGTATACCAACGGTTTACAATCTCTATATAATACAAGCAGCCTTATATATATATAATAATTTCAATAGATTTCAAACTAATGCCGACGCACATAATTACTCCACGAGGAATCCGAATCACATTCGTTATGAATTTCCGAAATCTAGCAAATATTATAACTCGCATATACGGATGAGCGTAAAAATATACAACTCTCTTCCGATTACAGGAAAATATGATTCGCTTGCTAAGTTCAGGATAGTTTAAAAAAAATTTTTGGCGGGTCAGGTCTTTTATTCTCTGGATGAGTTTTTTGACGTAGGTGCGGCTCCGAGCGGTGAGACTGGGTGACTGTTTGTGTGTTGCTTGTATTTGTTTGCTTTTATTTTTTTGTATTTATATGTATCTGTATACACATTTTATATGTATTGTGACTGCAATTATTATTATTATATGTAACATTGTATAAAATTTGTACACCACTGGTACTTTCAAATATAATACTAATACTAATAATACTAATACTAATTTAATTGACCTTTGGGAAAAATTGCATTATATGTAGTTCTTTTGATGTTCAGATACGGTATTTATTGTTGAATGTAGCGCTCTCGATGTACAATTAGTTAGAAAGTTAGTAGCAGTCAACTTGGTGCCCATTTATATGTAGTTCGTCGTGTAATCCCGATCTAACTAGCGATAATTCTCTTGTAGTGAATTATTTAGATTAGAAAAAACGTGTTAAGGTAATAAAGTTTATCGATATGTAAGTTATTTAAAAATTGTAATTTATAATAAACTGACGACGGTGCATGTTATTGGATGTAACAGCTTTTCATAATATAAAAGAGTTTAAAACGCTCACGTCGATCATATTATAAAAAACAATCAGTGGCCACCTTCTTGTCATCCTTTTTACAGTATAACATCATCTGGTCCATTGCATCTACTCCAGCCTTGGTTTCATTATATGACAATATTATTTCAGGTTTTAGCTTTCATTGGTTTCGTCATTTTTCATTCATGGTGCATTGTACTCAACAGTGGAGCAACCTTTTCCCTTTTGGGACAGTACGACACAACAGTAGCGTTGTGCCTAAATACTTGAATATACTTTTCGACCAGCAGTTACACATAATTTACTTGGTAACTCTGGTTTGTTGTGCCGAATAATACCAACTAGCGTTAAGTTTTTTCATAATAGGTATTCCGCCAATGAGTAACTAGTGAAAAAGTTATTACATGTAATATTCGTTCCACGGCCTTCAAGTTCTACTACAAGACTTTTTACTACTTGTTTACCTTGTTTCACAGTTCTTTCTTCTCCGGCTTCTTTCCTTTTGTAAATATTCATTTTCCAAACATAAGAAGTTGCACTTTCACAAATTGCCCATTGAGGGAGTATATTGTCGAAATGGACAACGTCCTCGGAAAATTACTAATTGTTCATCTATCGTCATGCACCATCCTGGATTGTATGATACCCTCAAATATAAATTCCAGATATAAAACACTCCTGAATTGGTTGCAGTTTGTTATTTATTTGATTAGCCCTTCGTGCTGCAGCATTGTTAAATCGTAAACAACGTAATAAGTAGTGGAATCGTTTTCTACTCATAGCTTGATTGAAAATTGCACGACCGTCTTTTTTACTCCACATCTGTATTACTGGTTCATTGCGGGGCTTGAATACGCAGATGAGAATCAGGACCCCAATAAACACTTTCAATTCTTCGATTTCAAGGTTTTTCCATTTATCTTTCAAAACTGTAGCCTCCTCTTTATTTGTCCACTTGCAAATGATATCTAATAATGGTTAACTTAAATATAATAAAAAGGATGACTCAATTGAATCGCACATTTCTTTGGCAAAACGTGTAGGTCCAGGAGTTGACTTGATTATATTTTTAGCTGCTGCTCTTCCTCCAGATAGTTGCACTGACTCCGAAGACCATTTTGAATTACTTTTAGATGTATAAATACGTAATGACGTAATTTATTGGCAGAAGAACTCTTTGATATTTTGAACATCCTTTCTTCGACATAATCTGATTCGTTATCATCTGTGGATAGGGTATTTTCATCAAGTAATTCCCCATCATCTTCGCTTATCTGTTCTGCTATTTCTTCTAATTCACGCCGAGTAAACAGTCTTTTATATCCGTACGGCATTATGTAAGAATTAGTAACCTTCGCACATAAAATCTGTTACAAACTGAAGTGTGTGCAAGTAGACGCCGTGTTTATAACATACGTATGTCTAACATGTCATGAGTTGCATGGATCTGCGCGATATTATAGAATTACCAGTGCAGTAGCCAACAAATTAGAACAAGCAGGAACTTGTAGGTGCATTTTTAAATAAGTCTAAATTGCAAAAGTTTTTTGCAATAATAAAGAACTGAGTGGAGCATCACCTAACCACAAACAAAGTCACAAGACCGTTCCAAAAAAATATTAATTTTCAGCGAAGATATCTTTGATTAAGAAACATGAACGGGCTTCTGAGGCCTTTGCAGTATACGGTGGGTTAAAGTGCGTGTTAGAAATGAGATATTTATCTAATCTTTCAATATTTACGACTTTTGTAGCAGTCAACTTCTTATCTTCATTTGTTAGCGCTCCAATTCATTATTCAGTTCCTTAGGCATTCAAAATAACCCTACTGGGCTAGCCTGAACTTTATCCTTTTAGTTTCTTGACTTTATTTCATTTTCTAATTTTCATAAATACTCTTCATCAATCTTAGGAACCGATTTTTCTTTTATTTGTCCAGCCTGCCTTTTCTTTATAAGATTACTTGATCTTTAAAAATAAGGTATATATCCTTGTTCCCATGATCTTTCTATGACTATTAAGAATGTTGCTACGCATTCATAGGATCATTTACATTACTTGATAGACATTGACTTGATGTATTTTCAACAGGACCTGTGTAATGGTTACAAAAAACACCATATCAGTACTTTAGTACTTTTTTAAATAACAAGAAAAATTATGGTCGTAATGTACTGAGAGGGTAATTACTAATACGGTACGTTAGTGTGCGAGATCACCTGATTTGGCTTTGACAGGTTTTTATAGAGTACTGTTAAAAATAAATCTATGGTCCTACATACAGCAACATCAAAGTATTGCAGGAAGTCGTATTTGAGGTAGTATTAATTACAACATTATCTGTAAAGTAATTAAGTGTTCAGAAACTATGCCAATTTTACATTGCAAATAGAAGTTTGTATTCACAAAAAAAATTCTTAAAAGGATCATATCACTATTACCATTATCAGAAAGAGAAAAAAAATGCAGTCCAAATAGAGGAGCCGAATTACAAATTACTCTATAACGATTAGGTTTCCTGGAAATATTGGTAGCAGTATTCTTAGCATGCTTAGAAGAATGAAATCAGTAACAAGTACATGATAAGTAAACACAGGTTATCAAAATTGATACTTTTAGAAAGTTATCAAGCATTAAGGGGGCCTTAGACGCATCCATTTTTGTAAATAAGAGCAAAGAAGGGATGCTATTTCCAATATTTTATGCTCTTCATCTTTGCATGGTAAATTTGTTAGTTATTGTTACTGTTCTGAAGCAATAGACAAGCATGCAGATAGAATAGTTCAATAAAAGAGCCTTCCTACGTTTATGGAAGAATGCGTCTCTGCAGAAACGTTCCAGTAGCCGTACCGTCAAATAAAGTTGCACGAAAATAGAATTGGTGCCTTTTCATTTTCCGAGAGATCCTATCGTGATATGTATTTTAAATGAGTTACATAGTTTATACGTTCCAAGATTAAAATTGGGTTACGTTTTAAGTTGTGAAATACAAAAAGTGTAGAGTATACAAGTGTAATATCATCTCATAAATAATCTTTTATTGTAAAAAATATTTGAAGCATTTTCGTCTTTTGCAACTTCTAAATACAGACTTCTATTTCTAACCAGAGTATAATTTACAATCTTCTGCATAACATAGTAAATTATATACTTATTAATGTAATTAATATTGCATAACAAGGTCAAATAACGTCCTGCAATTCCACAAAGCATTAGTGTTTCAAAAGCAAAACTAAAGGAATATGATACTATCAATAAATGCTGTGTGTCAAACGAATTATGATTTCATGTAGTATTTACATGCGGTCAAAACAACAATGAAAGCATTGGTAAAAAGTTGCTGTTATAGTAATGAAGAGATAGTAAACACGATATGAAATTCTAGCCGAGTGAAAAAGAATATCATTCACTGAGTATTCATTTTCGTTTATGTGGCTTTCGCAATTCACAGAAATAATACGGGATAAGAAAGCTTGGAGACGCTATGATATTTGAATATATTTTTACATTAGAAGAAAGTAAGGTCGACACGACTAATTTGAAGAACAAATTAGTTGAATTGTAAATCTCAGTCAAAATGTTATTTCTTTTAATAAGAAATAAATTGCAATTATAACCCTAACACATAGTGTAATTAAGAAATAAAAGTGAGCAAATAATGATATATGGCGTTTACGTATACATACATATATGATCAGAACGTAAAACACAATATTTCAATAAAAAATAGGCACAAGATAGTACTATACTAAAGGATTGTGGCGCTGTGAAGATGTTGTACCACTATGATTCCATATGATGGAAAACGCTCTTAGAGCGTTTGATACATATACAACCTTGGCCAAATGTGTTAGACACCCTCATAAAACCCCATTATTATTTATTAAGTATTATTACACTTCCAAAAAAATGAGCATCGAATTTATACTTAATTTACATATTTAGTGCTTACTTTGGGACAATAGGTAACCAGGCAGCAATGTTTCGATTTTAAATATTAGTGTATTGTCGACGCGATTGGAAAGTGGTATGTGTTAGGAGTTTATAACCAGGATATTTTGTGTTGGAAACTTTCATTTTTATTGATTGAACTTAATTTAGTGAAACAATGCCAAAAGTTTGTGAATTAACCAAAGTAGAACGTGAGCAAATAGTCCTACTTAAGACACAAAGTAAGACTTTAATCGCTATAGCGAGAATAATGAAGTATTTGCGATGTGCGGTTCGTACCACCCTGCAACGATATGAATGGTAGATCGTCAACAAATCGACCAAAAAGCAACCGGAAACGCCTTTCGAACCTGTGAAAGTAAACGGTGTCTAACACAATTGGCCAAGACTGTAGTTTCTTAATAGCGGTAATTTTGATAAAAAATCATTGGATTATTTTCTCTCCGTGCGTTTATTTTTCATTCCAGCACAATGAAGCTCGTTTGTTGACGTATCGAAGATTTGGCTTGCCAAAACTATTAGCAGATTCTGTGCAGATCTGTAAAAATTTGCAGTATCTTCTTTATTATTCATCTAGGATGCTTCAAGGTTTTGTCAATGCACAAGAATTATAAGAATTATATATTGTATCACTTACCACCGTTACAGCGTGATTGTATTTATTCAATAGCAATGAAAGATTTATATTTATGATTCCAACTTTGTATTTTAATTATTGAATAAGTTTTCTCCAAGTTTTAGTTAGAACTAGGCTCGTGATTACAGAATACTTATTTCAGACAAACAATATTAAAAAGGCTTACAGACAAATCTGAATAAACAATTTTGTCTTTTGGGGCATTTTGACGGTATTTTTAAAGGAAACACAGACATATTTTTACGCGAAAGCAACAATTTCCACGAGAAAAGAGAAAAAAAGTTGTAATTATTATTATTATCTTGGTCATATGACCGAGGTATTAGATCCACCTTCATATTAAGAAATTTAAAATTGGTCAGGAAATTTTAAACTGCGACGAACTATGACTATCAAGTTACACAGTCTCTTTGAAGCTGTGGTTATCCCAGACAATATTAATTTGACTTACGATATGGTACTAAATGATTGAAGAATTACATTAGGCTTATAGCGGAGACAGATATTTTTTTAGTTGAAAGTGTTGAAAAAAATATTGCACCATGAATTGTGTGATAAAAGTGTTACCGGCAGCTTAAAAGTGCATCCAAGTTATTGTTGAGACAAATTTGGCGATGATTAACAGAGATCCAGATTATTTTTTGCAAAAATTCATTACATTAGCTAACAGTTGAGTCTCTTGGTTTTATTAGTGTATTGTGTATTGTTTGCAGAGGTTAGCTCCGGAAACATTGGTGGCCAAGAAACGTGACCATTTGTGCCGATCTATGTACTGAGGAATGTTAGGATTAGATGATGTGTCACCTGATTAATAGAATGTGCCGGATTTTTGTCATTCTGCAAGAACTTATCCATCTCTTTATTCAAACAAACCTCTTACAATAATGTTGGATGCTTATTTTCAAGAAAATCCAGGGGTTCTGTAATACAGTGCGGGCCAAATAATGCACTGCCTATTTTGATACATTACACATTTAATGCCATACGCTTTTTCGTCCAATGACCAATGTAAGTTACAACTATTATTGATACTGTCCCGACAATCGATAAATAAAACGTAACAATCGTAGTGTCAGCACGCGAAGTAAAAAAACGTACCTGTGTAACCAGCAACACTTTTTTATTTATTGGAATAAAACGGGTTGATAGCTGCAGTGATTAGGTAGCTACCCAAAGATGTGATAAATCACTCCATCTGTAGGTCAATTCTCTGAGGTGATGGACATTTTTCTCGGAGAATTGTATCCCGACCAATCTATTATTCGTATTTGGGAGCAAAGTGATTAACAGCGCAGTATTATAAACAGCGAAATAGTGCTATAACATCGAACACATTTAACATACACAAATTACACAGAGTTGCAGTTGTCAGACAAGCAATATAGCTTAAGCCGCCGAGCAACTAGCACCCAACACAAATAAAAAAATAGTCTATACTATTACCTTCTAAAATATTTACTAGTCCTCCCGAAACACTCTGTACAACACCTACTAATATATTTTTGGTCTGTACTAAAAGTAAAACCGCAACGTTAAACGATTTGTGGAGTTTAACAGAGTGTAAATGTTTTAATTGCTTTATATTGTAATACGAGTCACACTTAGTAACAACTATTACATATAAATTTTTCAACAAACTTCAAGTTCAACTGTTTCTCTACAACAATGTTGCTAAAGCAACTTTTCCATCATATAAATACGATCTGTCAAGCAAACATAATGTATTATAGGAATATCGATCATTAATGTCGTCCAGATAAACGGACCAGCTTCATATTTTCTATCTTGGAAAATATTTTTTGTACGGACGTTTATCTAACGTGCCGCTTTAAACTGTCTGTCTATAGATCATAAATAAAAGAAATGACTCCTTTCGGTATCTTCGAACGTGTGTATTGTGTTAAAAGATTATCGTTGTAGGGGAACTGAGATGGTGTTCCTAGGGTTGCAATGGATAGGCGTATAAATAGAATTTATTTTATTATTTCGCTGTTATTAGTAGTTTATTCATGTAATATGTTACATGTACGTCATATGTTGCATGATCATTACCGAATGCTAATCTAATGTAAATGTGCTTATCTATTACATTGAACTTTTACATTTATGTTTATAAACAGTGCTAGCTAATTTTAATTAGAGCCATGTAAACATGGTTCAGATTGCATACACATGAATAAGCTTTTGTGTATTCTCACAAAAGTTCATTCAAGTGCTACTGATACTTAAATTGGGTTGCATAATATGTATACCCTACATGCCTATATAAATATTAAAGCTTTAAACAAGTAAATGGAAATAAATACTTTGAACCGATAATTCAAATTTCAGTTCCTTGCAGGTAATAAGAAAACTGTACCTCAGAAGAAGAAAAGGCAAAGATATTGATGTATATTGAAAAGAGCATGGATAATAGGAATATTCTAGTTTGCGGTTATATAATAATTTCTGTAAGAATTGGATGATTGATCAGAGGCGACAGAATACTGGCTTGTGCTAAATATAAAGCCATCCTATAATTTAATAAAAAGTATTCCATGCACAGGTATGTTCGATCAAAACATTATCTTGAAACATCATAATAATACTTCTGTTTTTCTTTTTTGTTTTGTTTGTTATTTTCTATTTCTTTTATTGTTCTTTTGTATATGATGAATTTCATATTTTATTTTTAGGGTCTGAAATGAAGATATTATTATTATTTATTGTTATTATGATTCTTTCAATGCCCATCGCATGGTTCAGATATAAATAACTTCGAGAGTGCTTAATGGAATAAGAAAGAGTTATATGGTTTGCACTTTCTTTTGAAGAATTGGAATGCTTTACCACATAAATAGCGATTGAGTTTCCAGATAAATTAGCGTAATTATCCTAGCAGAATGGAAGCAGTTATGAAAAATTCTAATGATACAAAATGTTTAAGTTTTTTGTGTTTTGAAACTAAAATTATTCATTAGTTAAAACACTAATAGATCCCGCTTTATAGTACAGGTATATGTGAAGGTAAACCGTGTGTCCTCTACTGGATCGCTGAAAATGACTTCATAATTTAACCGCATTAAAACAACAATATTTCTAACTTAATTACCTGTAATTAATTGTCTACATAGGTGTATTAATTTAATAGGTTATTTTACATTGACTACAAGAGCAAAGCACAATGTTAGTTGTGTCGCGAACAATAATGTTATTCGGAACGGAATGTCTAATGATTGGATCCATATCATTCGTTAGACATAGGAACCATCAAGAAAATCTTTGGCTCTGTATTTTGGAAAAACAGTATAGCAGCAACACGTGTATAAAGTAAGTAGAAACAACTGAAAGAAGTGATACAACAAATACATATTTATTTTTATTATATTGGCAATTATTCTGGTTTTATATATTAGTTATTGCATTGTTAGTAAAATAAGCTGTTTACTTAATTTTTTTCATTTCAAATTATTAAATCGTTTCTATACACGCGATGTAAACACTTGCCAACTTCTCTAAACTTAGCAGCAAAGTAACAATTTTGAAAACATAAAGTTGTGCTGACTTGAACAATTCAGCTCGTCGTGAAACTTACTTGTTAGTATGTATTTTGGTAGTAGACCTTTAAGGTGCTCATCTCTAAAAACTTAATAGCGCACCAGTCAGTAAATAGAAAAAAAAGCTCTTGAAGTTTTAAGCTTTGATTATATAGTAGTGATAAGTGCAATTTCAAACTTCAAGGTCTTATTTTTCGAAACTCATTGGCTATTAGGCTGAACACTTTAAAGGTATATGACCACATACCAGGTCTTGCCTGGAGCTGAATGTACCAATCTGTAGACTTATTCTGTACAATAAGTCGATAATGTACACAGATGATAAAATATTTTTATGTAATTTCGAAAATCGTAGAGAGTGAAATTTTCAGCAGTAGGTAAATGACTAAAAGATGTATGTACAACTCTACTAATTTAATCTAAGTTTGCAAATTCATTGGTCTAATTTGGAGAAGGTTAATTTGCAGTTATTAACTTTTAAATATTTTTACAGAGTCAGTAATTAGTTCCCAGTATTGGTGATTTAATTATTTCAAATAATACGTCTGAAGATACAAATTATGAAAACACAATAGGCACTATTAATACCTTAATTATTAAGAAGGGTACTCCATCGCAATATTTTAACTGATTTTCTTTCATATTAAGACGCAGACGCTCTCAAGTATTATGGAATCATAGCTGTTGTTACATATATAATTTACTTCATTATTATGCATAGAGAAACAGTACAAACCTGAATATTCACCAGTTATATGTTAGAAGTAATTCGCTTAAATCACTTGGTACAAAATGTTCGTAATTTTATAAAATTATCGTCTAATTATAGTCGATGTGTGTTAATCGTTGAAGGGGTTTCCATCTGATGTTTCAGTTAATAAATTTTAGACCCTTTCTTAATATTGTGTATTGCCACAAATTTATATTGGTAGTTTCCATGTTTTTTTGTGTACTGTGTGCATACATTTTTAATTTATTTTTATGTACAAGCCGACGTTGTACATACCATATGTTTGCTTTGTTCATTTTTTATCGAGCGCAACAATAATTACTTGTTTTTTGTTTTATGTGTTCTCTTTGACAATATTTGAAAAACATACGTACAGGTTGGACAACCCAGATACGAGGCATTGTAAATAGCATTACATGCAATGGTGAAATACATGTATGCGTTAGACTGACGGAGATGGTGATATGAGGTGGTTGTACGGTGTTGTCAAAGTCGAATTATTGCATTTTGTATTCTCATATCTGCGATTGCCTGACAATTTACATATGTCTGTCATTCTAACGCATACATGTATTTCACCATTGCATGTAATGCTATTTACAATGCCTAGTATCTGTATTGACCAACCTGTATATGGTCATATTTAAAACTTCTGTCTCTCTTCCCACATTACACATATTAATAATAACTCATTCTAGATGCCCTCTTCAGCTGTTTTAGAGCACAGTAGAATTATTATTAGGGTATTCTAATTTATTTAAACTGAAAATATATTGAACGAAATAATGATATTAAAAGTGAGAGTTTCATTTGATTCTGCTTTTATGTAGTAAAAATGTAAGTGGGTAAAATATGTAATAAGTGCAATGCTGTCAATTCATGTGAGTGGCTGCATTGAACACTAATCGCATTGAATCGTGTGGTAACCATAACAATAATTATTAAGGCTATATATGTAATATGACGACCGCGCAAGAGAGTAAGAAATAAATAAGAATAATTAATAAAGAAAAGTAATATGTAAAACACTTTTTCAATTAGACGGTGACGAAGTCTATAAGTCCGCGAAAAACCTATTTACTATCTCTGTCAACATCTGACTAACTAATTACATCCGTTCGGACAATCTTTGTATAGGTGACAACGTGACTAATGCTTTTCAGCGGATTGGTAAATAAAAAGTTGTCCACTGGTGAAACATTGTTTGAGTGTTGCGCGAAAAGATGAAATATTTGATTAGTAGCTCTATTTTTACCACAGTGAGTCATAGTGACCATTGGGCTTCTATATAGACTACAATAATAGCCATGGAGAAAAGCGTGCATAGTGTTATGTTAGAGAAAAAGGCACATAGAAGAATTAACGTTCAAGTGATAATAGTTTTGGGTTTATATGCGATAACATAGGAAAATGCTAAAGTGATAAATCTGCTTCGAGAAATATTGCAAAAATTTTGTTGCTTGTCGCTGACGCTAGCGTTCCAGCGCTAGATCACACTGAATGTTAATTCGAACAGAAGTAGTTTTACTATTTTTTTACTTTTCACTATGAAGTGAAGTTTATTTAATAACAAAAATAAATTTCTTCTATCATGTCAGATTCCGGCAAAAACGTAGCAAATTAAATCTAAATAATAAATAACTAATTGTATGCTATTAGGAGAAGTCTTCCTCTTCATTATTTTCTATTTTGGGATTCAGAACAGTTCGACATCAACGTTCAACAATAATCAGCAAGGATCTCACTACTCTATATTTGCGCCAATAGCGCATTGCGATGACGGGAATATCTTGACGAAACCTTTCACCGTGCTCATCACTAACATCACCAACATTCGGGGAAAACAAATCCAGGTACTAATCCAAAAAAGTGTATTGTGAGACCCAATATTATAGGTAATTGCTAAGTAGTTCAATAACAATTTCAGATTTGCATGTCCTAAAATGTTGTGTCACATTTTTACAATTACTTCAAGCGGCCCCGTTCTAAATCGCTTAAGATTACTTCACATTCTGGATAGTGTTGCAATGAATCTTGGTTCTTGTAAATATTACCTGTTAGCTTGACATCATTTATATTAGAACGTTTTGTTTAAGGTATTGCAGTGCTTTTTCTTTATTACTTGCTTTGACACCAGACTTAATTGTAGGTGTAATGGTAGTAAAAGTATTTTATCAGGCTCCACCAGTAAAGTATAGACCATGTTCTTTTCCTCAGGGATATATCTTGTCCTGTTTAGCCATTGTTTACCAGAATAAGACACTGTCTCTTTCGACTATGCCTTTTACAAAGTAAATAGTAATGTTTAATGAATCCAAGTTGTAGACCCAAGAGAATTGTAATCATTTCGAAGATCGTATTGATGTACATTTATAGCTTGCGTCATTGCCTGTTATATTTTCGTATGTTTTCTTCATAAAAATAACATACACGAGAGGAAGGGTATATGTGTTCTGTATGTAGAAGGATAATTTTATGCTCAACTTCGAAGCATGTATTAAAAGTCTTATTCCGTTTTATACGTGTTAGTTAATACTAGCATGAAATTATCAATGTTATTGCAAAATGAGAAACCATTATTGTTGAAAAACACTTCGACAATGTTTTTTGGCAAACTCGATCTACAGACATATGCATATCCGAAGCTAAAAGTCCTCAGTCTTGTAGTTCTCCCAATATTTCTGCTTATGTTTTTGATAATTTGAGGTCGCGAATTAGGTTATTCAATTTCAATTGATTTATTAGCTTTAGCAGAGAGATGGCCAATAGTTTTCAGTGTACGAAAAATCTGAAACACGTTCTTTTGAACGGTTGTTGTAATCATTGACACACATGCAAGAAATTATCAATACAAAATGCGTTTAGTTAGCAGTAACATCACAAATTAATTTCATTTGAGGAGAATGACCCGTCTATAGTATCTTATACACACATACATATATACTCAGATTTATACATTTCTTGATTTACAACCTTGGCCAAATGTGTTAGACACCCTCATAAAACCCCATTATTATAAGTATTATTACACTTCCAAAAAAATGAGCATCGAATTTATACTTAATTTACATATTTAGTGCTTACTTTGAGACAATAGGTAACCAGGCAGCAATGTTTCGATTTTAAATATTAGTGTATTGTCGACGCGATTGGAAAGAGGTATGTGTTAGGAGTTTATAACCAGGATATTTTGTGTTGGAAACTTCATTTTTATGGATTGAACTTAATTTAGTGAAACAATGCCAAAAGTTTGTGAATTAACCAAAGTAGAACGTGAGCAAACAGTCCTACTTAAGACACAAAGTAAGACTTTAATCGCTATAGCGAGAATAATGAAGTATTTGCGATGTGCGGTTCGTACCACCCTGCAACGATATGAATAGTAGATCGTCAACAAATCGACCAAAAAGCAACCGGAAACGCCTTTCGAACCTGTGAAAGTAAACGGTGTCTAACACAATTGGCCAAGACTGTAATTGGTTTCAGAAGGAAAAGGGAAATGTGTTAAGGACTATAACGAAAAAATCAAGGAAAGACCGATTCAAATCTTGTCAGTAGCATAACTTCTTGCTATTTTTTTAATTGAAAAATGAAAGTATTTGTGATAATAAAATTTAAAGCATTAAAAAATAAAATTTTTGAATATATTTTCAAAACTACACTAAAAATGTACGTGTATCAAACTGTTAGTCATGTCAAAATAACTACTTTAACTTGTGTAATTATATTGTGTAAATTAATTTTAATAAAAATCTATTTTGCGACGTTTTGTTGGGCATGTTCTTATCATATTAGGTTACGTTGCCACTGATTGCACATGGTTCTGTTTACAAATTTCGTGTATCTGGTTGCATAGCTTGTGCTATTATACGTTTGTCTATTATTTTTTGTATAAATTGTGCTATTTAGAAAGAGAAAGTTGAAAACTTATACAAAAAAAGTAAAAAATCTTAAGTATAAGCTAATAGTAATTAATTACCGATTAGCGAATAAAATTTAATAGTTAATGTTTTCCTACGCCCTAACTTACTTGGCATTAAATTTATGCAGTAAATGAAATTACTTACTTACTAGATACAATGTACAGATTTGTTACAATATAGCTCCTAAATAAAATCATACCTACATGTCGTACGAGATCAGTGAACAAATCGGGAACGATTTGCTTCCATATTGTACTTGATATTAGAATATCACACAAGTAATACTACTTTTAAATATATTTCACGTATGTACATTGACAATAAATTAGATATAATTTTGAAATTAAAGCTGTACTACATAATACTCCTCTATTCAGTAGCTAATGGAAAGAAGGATTGTCCCATATTGCTTGCATAGACAAGTCTAGTACCAACTACACGTTGTAAAATCAATTTTAGATGAATAATAATTGTCACTGCATTGAAATAATTAGTGAAATTGATGATTAATCCGAATGAAGTCCAACGAACAAGTATCGATTAATTAAAGAAATTTAGCAAAGTAATCATTCCGTATTCATTGTGTTCGTTTCAACGCAAAATATATCGTAGGGAAACCATCCAGATTCGCCACTGCAAATTATAAGAGCATTAGGAAAGTAGTAGCGTTGATAATTGATAATTAGCGTTCATTTACATTTAGTATAAAACAATGATCAGCGAGAGAATTTACTGCACAGTGCTAACGACAACATTGTATGTAGTTAGAACAAAGGCTTACACTAAGAGGAGGTCAAGGTAAAATGATTTGCGCAATAAAGGAAATCTTACGCGTTTTCAATTTTATGACTATGAGGTATTAGGTATTAGGACGTCTTAACGTAGAACTGAGATAAAGATATTGCATGCTTTGAATACATATCTCGCGTCTATTCTGTTATAATGCTATAGTGTGACTCAATATTCATTATACAACGAAATACGTTTAGTATTGCTCTAGTGCTAAATGGAATATAAATACAATGATATAATGCGGAGAAAAAACATGTGCGTCCTAAATATCGTGTTCATTATGAATATGGGAAGCTCGACAAGGTTCCATAATATTACTGATATGCTAGATTTTGATAGTGCGTTATTATACGAAATATATTATTGTTGTATTGTTGAATACAGTAAATTTATATATGTTTGTATATAATTATTTTCATAAATTAACAAGCAATACGTGATGAAGGTACTTACGTAATTAATTTTATTTTTGGTCTATTATTTATATTTGAATCTTAATTACATTTGCTGTTGATATTTGTAAGTTTCCTTGATATTCTAAAACAATTGTTCAGTATAATCGTAAATAAATAATTATTGTGTGGTTTCCGTTAAGCATTAACGATTACATGGCATATATTAAAAACAACGTGACACAAAATATTTAACGAAGGACGCTATTACTCATGAAAGAGGATAAAAAGTGTAATGCTAGCGTAGTCCACTAAACATTTGCACAATGTTATTTTGAATGCATGGAAAAAATAGCGTTAACGTTTAACCAAAGTCGTACTATAATTACAATAATGTGTTACATTTACTTACTTACATAATTACATTAAGGAAATAACATGCTACATGTCATTATTGAAACCTTTAATTACCCATAGAAAATTGTATGGCATAAACTACAATATAAAAGCAGTCATACTGACCCCAATATTTGACAAGTGAAAATAGAAAAATCGTCTGAGTTATCTCCAAGTAAAATACATATATTCAGCAATTATTACGAAATCTGTCAGGACAAAACCTTTTATATCCAGCCTATTTCAAATTAACCTGGCATTAGTGCTGCTGACTTTTTTATTATTGGAGCTATGAATTCAGTGAAATTAGTAAATTGCGATTATTAGTATAGTAAATTATTGACGAACGCGGTTTCGAGATATTTGAAGAAAGTTCATTTTCAAAAAGAAAATATCTTGTATATTTCTACTTGAAAGAGAAAAATGAGCAAAATACACTCTTATATTAAAATACTTAAGACAACTCAAAAGTTAAAAATATCTCTCTTTTGTTAAACGCACCTTAAAGCTCTATTAAATAATATTCGAAATATTTCTAGTGTCTATTAAATTAATACATAAACGAATACTATTTACTAATTTGAATATATTGATGTATTAGTTTAGTTCGTAAACCATATTATTTACGTTGCCCTAAAGAAATTGGCGAGGATAAGTTTGGAGACCGGGTTAGCTAGTTTATCGGAGCATTTGTCTCTATCCAACGGTTTTCAAAAACCCCGTGCATCAGTGTACTAACCTCGTGATTATTATGAGCCGGGATCCACGACGTTGTTGGAAAACTACACTATACATTACAACTAAAGTTTGTTTCTGGATGTGACGGGTAAGTTAATTGTGGTTTTCTTCTAGACCAGTACTGCGTGCTTTGGCGGTTAAATATATCAAATTTATAATCATAAATTATGATTCTTAAAAGGCGAGAATTTTCCTTACAAGACACAATCAACCCAAGACAAAAAATAAGGTATCTGTCGGAATATATAGGTGCTACAGTTAAAGTAAGATATTTATAGTGAATAAATTGATGTTTTCTTAATTTTATATAAATGTCAAAGAAACCTTTGTAAGGTTTCTCATATGTCTAAGTCATTTTTTTAAATATTTCTACTAATTATAAGCCCGCTTTTAGATCTTTTCTTCGTAAACAAATGTTTATTTTCTCTGAATTTTTTATGTAAGCTCTAAGGACCGCTCATCGTAGTACGGCTGCAGCATATGGTACTGACCCTACGCTTTTTGGGACCTCGCGGACTGGCATATCATTATAAATATAAAACAGACTATAAATACTTTCCATCATTCGATTCTAAAAAATATTGCTTAACCATAAGAAGGTAGATGAGAGGTATGAAACGGCGACACCGTAGTTTACTTTATGAGAGGCAGAGAGGTAAAAGGCAGTACCCCAAGAAGAGTCTCCCTGTCTAGATTGGTTAGTCAAATATTAAATCATATACACAGTGTAAGTTTAAAGTAATATTTCAATTAAAATTAGTGAATAGGTTTTTAATTAGTCTTCATCAAAAATCATCATCCTTCAAAAGAGGAAAATGTTAATGGTCTATTTAGAAAACTTAGCAATCCTAAACCCACATCTGGACGTAATTTGCTTTTCGGTCATAAATTGTATCTTAAGAGGACCTTCTGATTAATGTAGTGGTTTTTATTGTTCAAATTATTTTAGGCTAATTATAATATAATTATAATATAAATTCTATAGTCAAAATCTAGCAAAATTGGTCATACTAAAAGTACTACTTAAAATACTATCATAGGCACCCCGGGCTTAGTGATGGTATGGGCCCTACGTCGTCACTTACGTCGCCGACTACACTTAGCACTTATTAAAATTAACAATTATAAATAAATATAATACAATTAGTGACAGTAGTAACTACTTATGATAAATGAAGTGAATCTATGAATTATGGTACTTCATTTAAAGTAAAGATTCAATTTAAAACATTAGCGTTTTTTTTTCAAATATCTCGAAATAATAAGTTAGCAGTAGGTCTGAGTTAATTTGAAACGTTCATTAGTTCTTAAAGAAAAATGTTTGGGCGGAAATAAAGTGTTATTTCTACAATTAGTGGAAAGTTGGAATTTTTATTATTTATGTACTTGTTTTGAAGAGTCAATAAAATAAGAAATTGTATTAGATTAAAAGCAACGAACTAAATGTTTTCTTAAAAAAAAAGTTAAATTTATAAAGTGCATATTACTTGTGATTCGTGGTGTATACTACAAATACGAGTGGTGCGAACTCTTAAGTCATTCTGGTATTTAATTGTACATGCGGCTTTTCTTTTTTTATCCCATCTTGCATCGCTCTTCGTTAGTCTTCATTTCTCTTGCCAACATCTAAGTAGTTCTATAGACCGTAACATTTTTCATTTCACCGCAACCCTCAATATTCGGATATAAGATTCCAATTTTCATTATTTATTTTTCTTTGTTTCCCTTTCGTTTTCCCTTTACCTATTGCGATATCTACTGCGGTGTCTCACTATCGGTTCCAAGACTATACGATGGCTCCCAAATTTATCTAACTGATCGATTGCGTTTTCTAGAAAATTTACCACTGGCTTAACAGATGGTTACAATACTCACTCATAATAGGTGTAAGCTCTGTGATTATAATATATTTTCCTAAAATTTACTGCATATTGAATCTACCTTCATCGGTTAATTAATTATAATATCGATTACCTCTCTAATAAAAATGAAACATTGATATTATGTATTAATTTAGCATATCGCTATCATCAGTTTGGCTATGGAACAGCTTGTTTTGTTAGAAACAAGCTTTACAAATTCCTCCCTTAGCTCAGTTTTTACAGATTGACGGTGTTGTAGTGTAGTAATTGGAGGCTGGAGAGGCTCAAATCGTATAATTTCCATTTCCAATCAATTTCGTAGCTGAGACTGATAAAATAAAATGATTGATTCAAATTCGTTATTATGTCGATAAATATGTGCTAAAAATATGCTGTGTATCTGCTGCAAACACGAATTGACAGATTTAAATTGTAGATTATACTAGTGTTATACGTAAGTGCTCTTCGTTAGATTGTATGTATACATATAGTACTAGTTGTGGGAACCACAAAAGTGTTAAAGCGAATTTCAGTATTATATTTGACCGTCCCAGCATGTGATAAGAGATAAATCGTATATAACCCATCTCATTTTCAAAGACGACACGGAGAAAGTACGTAAGAGTATCTAGAAAAGGGTATAGCTATTATAACGTAGAAAGTACAGATATTTTTAAAATCGTCGCTCTACATATTGGACGACCTTTTTTTATAGATATAATAAAAGCGATTCCATACCATCTCTGAGTTTGACAATGCATACCCTACAAGTTATCGGATTGCTTGGCAGGTATTACAGGAAATAAAACCCTTCGTAGACGGCACTATTATAGTCATGAGCTACGAGGTAATTTATTTAAAAAAGTTTCTTATTATAATCCCTGTGTTATGACTAAAATGCATTATGGAATTATTGTAAAAGTAAGTAGTGTTATACAACACATTTTCAAATATAAAATTGTAAAACAAGCTTTGTTTAATGAAATGTTGAAAACTGTATTTTCGATAACTAGTAGCTTGTTAAATAACATAATTTTAGTTATCGGAATTATATAATAGACTGTAGATTATGTAAAACAAATAATGCTTAATATAGTTTTGCAGTTGCCTTGTAAGAATAGGTGAATATAAAGCAAAATAATTAAGAGAGGCGGTACTCCTCATTCCATTATTGTTAAGTTAGTGAATTTTAAGATTTGTATAGAATTGAATATGGATGTAACCTTTCGTATCGTAACAAAAGCATTGAGAGAGAGGAGAGAGAGAATAAAATTGTTGTACGACAACTATCGCAACTACTACGGCAAGTTTCAGTAATACATAGAATAGAAGAATAAACAGAAGAGATTCTCTTTTGGAGTTACTAACTACACTTCATTTATTTTAAAAGTGCAATATTGGAAAAAATGGGACTTCATTTCGCGATTTGTGATTGCTCAATTATCGAGGCATGTGAATACTAGTAAAATACTGTACTTTTATACATATCAAACTTGTAAAACGATACATCCTGCTGATATATCAAATTCGTTTATGCTCTCTTGTTCATATTGATAATATATTTGCCGTATTGTGTTTTTAGCTGTTATTGTATTACTTGAAAATATTATTATTATATATATTTAAATGTAATCTGATTTATATACATATAACAATATTGTAATTATAGTTTTACTATGGCTGAGGCAGTATATGATCCACTTGAAGAATCATTATATCTTGCAAATGACATGTAATTTATATTTGCAACAGAAGCACAACAATTCGAAGTCAGTTTCTATTACGTTGACTGCGAAACAACTTGGACTTGGAAAGAGGATAGCATGGAATATCGTGAAGGATATGGATATCACAGCTCTACCTCATTCACATTCAAAGAACCGCATACGTCATACAACCTATAATCACTTAGATGAAGGATTGCTTCAATCGGAAGACATGTGCATTGCTTTTTCTTGAAGAATGAGGTGCGTACCTGTACACAAATATTTGGAGTAAATGTATTTGAATTCATGTTAGCATGATCTTATTAATCGTTATAGTTCTGCATTCTGCGCAATAGTTTGATAATAGTCTATACAAGTGGTATATCCATTATATCAATTTTGTGTTAGTATGGCCAGCAAAATGTGTATAAATAGTCCGTGGTTATCGTGGTGTTTTGCTGTTGTTGTTGTTGTTTTATTTTTGCGAAGCAGGGGCGAAATATTACCAATTTAATAAGAAAATCTATCAATATAAATCGTGGACATTGCTTGAAGTATATCATACATGTGTCGAGCATCTTAGGAAATGGAGTCAAATTGCGAACTTGCTATTTGCTATTCCTATGATGTAGTGCGAACCAGTAAGTCATGCCGAATGTTAGTTTTGTGTATATGTCATAGATAATATATACATTTCATTCTCTATAGATTGGACACTTCTAATAAAATTTTGTTGGCGTGTTTCTGCGCCATCTAGTGAAATGTGTTAAATTTTAAACAGACCATACTGGGGCACAAAAAGCTTGTTTATTATTGAAAATTGAATTTCTAACTTTTAAACTAAAAAACAAAGCGCTTTTATATAGTTTCTGAATATTGTCCTATATTTTCATTAAAAATATTTTTACAAAAATGTTATCTTCGTGGAACACGACGAAATAAAATTTCATTCCCTAACGCTTCTCGTGAAGTTTCAATTTGGATGATATATGTCACGTATACCTGTAATATCGAAACCGAAGGTTAGGTAATTTATAAAAATGATCTCAAAAGATATTCAAGTTTTAACAATCTCGGAAAGCCACTAGGGGTACTATTAGAATGTAGGTCTAAACCATAACAGAATTTAATAACACATTTTGTATTTACCTGTTAATTGGATGTTGTATACTGCACTCTCCTTGGCGAAGTATATTGTATCTGGTGTTATCGCCTTGAAGACATTAAACATTTCTTGTACTGCTTCAATTTGTATGGGATAATGCGGTATGAAAATAAAGTGTCACTGCTTTATGTCAAAGTTGCTAGTATGTCAGCTCTTGTCAATTTAATAGAAACGATAGTTTCATCCTTAAGCGGCATTTAACACTACTATTTCAGGTTTAAACTAAACCACGTCCAACATAATCCTTTAAACATACATACATATTCAAAGACCTCTTATACGCGAAGGTGTCGAGGTGTAAAGTTCTCTTAATTTAGTTCCACAGATTCAACAAATTCACGCCACTCTTTCCTGTTTCTGGATAGGGCCTTCGCCTCGTTCCACGTTTTTCCTCTTTTTTTCAGAAGTTCATCCGTACTGATGTTCCACGTTTTTCTGGGTCGTCCTCTCCGATTTTTCCCGATTTTCCTTACCTCCCATACCCGCTTCACCTGTCTAGTTTCATTCATTCTGATCAAGTGTCCCCACCATTTCAGTTTCTTTTCTTCTACTTCAGTTCTTAATGATTTTGTTGTCAGCATCTGTTTAATGTCACTGGATTGTAGTCGTTTTGTTTGTCTTTCATCAAGTATCCAATTTTTTGCTCCATAGGTTAAGACTTGTAAGTATACTGCTTGATACACCGTCATTTTTGTTCTTGTTGTTATCTCTTTTTTATTCAAAAAGTTTTTGTAGAGTGCATAATCCTTCAACTTATATTATATCTTCTCCAAGAATATCACAAAAATTACCATATTCTACTAATACTGTTTTTAAAGACGCTTGTGACACAACTTACAAAATCCGAATGACAATGCGAGTATAATGTCATAATGACACTCAATTTCGCGCTTTTTATATTTCAAATTTCAAAAAGCAATGCCAGCGACACCTGGTGAAATGTGTGAGTACCAAAACTGTGACGACAGTACACGGGACCTTCTGCCGTATCTATAGTACGTTAGTATTATATTATCTATGGTATATGTCATTAATACAATGCGACTATAAATAATTGTAAATTTTCGACTTAAGTTGGCAACACTTCTGTAATTTTATGTTAGCACACCTGATTTTTAAATTTAAATTTGTCATATTTGTCAAAGTAAAAGTCATACGAATAAAACCACTGAATTTTATTTTAACAATGTTATTTTCTATTCAGCAAAACACATTTATTGTAATGGCTTATTTTCGAAGCGGCCTACAAAATGATGACGGTAATTGGACATATTCGCTGCAATCAACTTTTGAGCAATTACTGCAATGTATCCAGAGGACCAAGTTGATTACCGTAGCTTTACTACGCACACTACAAGAATTGTTGAAAGGTTTTTGAACACCGGTAATGTGGGTAAGGGTAAATCTACTGGCCGTTTATCTCAAGAAATAGGTAAAGTCCCATTACCAATTATTATTATTTCCTTTTAACCTTTCTTACGTCCTTTCCAGAACTCTCCTATGAATCCACTCGTAAGATCCTAAAAAAGCATTTACATTTACATCCGTATAAATTTACAATTGTTCACCAACTTCACCCACCTGATTTCGTATTACGAACATAGTTTTGTTACTGGTATAATAACAATCTGCATAATAATTCTGTGAGGAGCTGCAAGATACCCCTGCATGCTCGCGCATCCACAAAGTCTTAGCCAAAGAGGGTAGTACTGCGACCGAAGTAGGCTTCATCAAACGAACGGATGGAACCTACACAAGCACTCATAAAGAGAGCATTGAAGAACTGATAAAGGTTCACTTTCCGTCCGCTAAAATCTTGAAGGGTACTTACGGGCCGGCCGAACCAGACCAAAGGCCGAACAGGCCGAAGCGAGACGACTGGAGGCTGGCCACAGAGATCACGAGACCCGCAAGAATTAGATGGGCGATTAGCAGATTTGCACCATTCAAATCCGCGGGCACAGACGGAATATTTCCGGCCCTACTTCAGAAAGGGATGGAGATACTGATACCACATCTCACAAAAATCTTCAAAGCTTGTATAGCCTGGGGATGGGTTCCAAAGGCATGGCAAAAGGTCAGGGTAGTGTACCTACCTAAGGTGGGTAAGATATCTGATCAAACGCCAAAGTCATACAGACCGATAAGCCTGTCCTCCTTCTTACTCAAAACTCTTGAAAGGTTGGTGGACAGGCATATTAGAGACACTGCGCTGAGAGAACATCCACTCAGTGACAGACAGTACGCCTACCAACCAGGAAAATCTACAGAGGCAGCGTTAGATGACCTCAACAGGCTAATTTCAAAATCTATAGAAGACAAAGAGATAGCCGTAGCGACTTTCCTGGATATAGAGGGGGCATTTAACAATGCCACCACAAACTCAATTATCGAGGCTTCAAGGAGAAAAGGAGTTGCGCCGAAGCTTCTGCAGTGGATAAGAGCCAGCCTGGAAAGAAGGATAATTACATCCACGATTGGCGAGGCTACAATCGAAGCGGAGGCGGGAGGAGGCTGCCCGCAGGGTGGGGTGCTATCTCCTCTTCTGTGGGCCGCTCTCGTTGACGACCTAATCCTAAAACTGACCAGAAAGGGCTTTTACTGCCTGGGATATGCTGACGACCTAACAATAGTCGTTAGAGGGCGATTTCCGAAAGTTCTGATGGAACAGATGCAAAGAGCTCTAAACACGGTGGACAGCTGGTGCAAACAAGAGCGGCTAGTAGTCAATGCTCAGAAAACACAAGTTGTCACGTTTACAAGAAAAAGATCGTTAGAGGGTCTGCAACCACTAGTAATAGGTGGGGAAAGAATACCACAGGCCAAAGAGACGAAATACCTAGGAGTATGGCTGGATCAAAGGCTCACGTGGAACACTCATATCCAAAAAATAACCAACAAAGCTACTATTGCCTTGGGCAGGTGCAGGAGGTTATGTGGAAAAAACTGGGGCCTTAGCCCCAAAATGACTCTGTGGCTATATACCAGGGTAATCAGACCCATGATAGCATACGGAGCTATAGTTTGGTGGCCAAAAGTGCGGCAGGTGGGGGCGGCCAGAACGCTGGGTGGCGTACAAAGACTAGCTTGTCTGTGCGCCACAGGGGCAATGAGATCGACCCCCACAGCCGCAATGGAAGTCATTCTAAACCTGCCACCGCTACAAATCTTTATACAAGGAAGCGCTAGATCTGCAGCTTACAGACTCATGCACAGTCAGGCACCGATAAGTAAATCGCACGGTGCAGAACATCAAAAATTACTAGATGAACTCAAGGCGGGGCCCCTAACGGGGACGCCAAGCGACGCCATGGTTCAGAAATTTAACCTAGATAGAAAATATCAGGTTATAATACCAGATAAGAAGGACTGGGAATATGGCCCCCAGTAAGAGCGGACTCAAGCTGGTATACCGACGGCTCTAAAACGGACCACGGCGTAGGAGCTGGTATCTACAGAAAGAAGCCGTGCAAGGCCCTTTCATTGAGCTTCAGCAAGGACTCGACAATTTTCCAGGCTGAGGTTGCGGCGATTCACCACTGTGTCAGAGAAGTAGACAGTTGGGCCGAACCAGGAAAAAGCGTCGCTATTTACTCTGACAGCCAAGCAGCACTTAAAGCTATCAGTTCCGCAAGTGCTGACTCAAAGCTGGTTTGGGACTGCGTAAGAGCCCTAAATGAGGCGGGCACCCTAAGGAAAATCACTTTGGCCTGGGTCCCCAGCCACATGGGAGTGAAGGGAAACGAGGCGGCCGATGAGCTGGCCAGACGAGGCTCGTCAAGGCCTTTCATAGGAGCGGCCCCTTCCTTCGGCACTACCAAATCACAAATTAAGAGGTCCATCTACGAATGGTCACAAAACAAGTCCAAGGAATGGTGGGTAAGATCGCCAGGACAAAGACAGGCTAAGGAGTTCCTAAGGGAACAGAGACCTAAGTTTACTGAAGACTTACTGAGTAAAGACAGGAAGACTGTCAAAATGATAGTAAGTCTGATGACCGGTCACTGCAGACTGAACAGGCATATGTTTAACATAGGCCTGGCAGAAAATGCTCTCTGCAGATTCTGTCAAGAGGAAGAAGAAACCCCAGTTCATGTATTGTGCCACTGTGACGGCCTAGCGAGGACAAGGTTTCTAGTAATGGGGGTAGAGAACCCCACAGCCAACGGCTACACAAAAGAGCCGCTCTCAAAAATGATAAGTCTGATTAAGAAGGCGAAACTAGAGAGCGTTCTCTAAGGTAAAGGGGATCACAATAGACCTGTAAAGGTCGCGGTGAAACAGGCCCGCATGCCACCCCACTCTTAACCTAACCTAACCTAGTATTATATTATCTATGGTATATGTCATTAATACAATGCGACTATAAATAATTGTAAATTTTCGACTTAAGTTGGCAACACTTCTGTAATTTTATGTTAGCACACCTGATTTTTAAATTTAAATTTGTCATATTTGTCAAAGTAAAAGTCATACGAATAAAACCACTGAATTTTATTTTAACAATGTTATTTTCTATTCAGCAAAACACATTTATTGTAATGGCTTATTTTCGAAGCGGCCTACAAAATGATGACGGTAATTGGACATATTCGCTGCAATCAACTTTTGAGCAATTACTGCAATGTATCCAGAGGACCAAGTTGATTACCGTAGCTTTACTACGCACACTACAAGAATTGTTGAAAGGTTTTTGAACACCGGTAATGTGGGTAAGGGTAAATCTACTGGCCGTTTATCTCAAGAAATAGGTAAAGTCCCATTACCAATTATTATTATTTCCTTTTAACCTTTCTTACGTCCTTTCCAGAACTCTCCTATGAATCCACTCGTAAGATCCTAAAAAAGCATTTACATTTACATCCGTATAAATTTACAATTGTTCACCAACTTCACCCACCTGATTTCGTATTACGAACATAGTTTTGTTACTGGTATAATAACAATCTGCATAATAATATTGACCAGCAAAATATCACTTTTTATTCGGATAAGGCTTGGTTTCATCTGTCTGGTTATGTTAAATCCCAGAACTTCAGAACTTAGTCGGCAGAGAATCCGCAGAACTTAATCCAGGTGCCATTGCATCCAGTTAAAATCGGTATTTGGGTGGCAATGTCACGACAAAGAATTATTGGTCAGATATTCTTTCAAGAAACGATTAATGCTCAACGCTACCAAACCATTATTTTGGAATCATTTATAAATCAATTGGATGACATAGAGTTAATGAGTGGTTATTTTCAGCAAGATTCAGCTACAGCACACACTGCACAAATAACAATTAATTATTTACACCAATTCTTCCCAGACCGATTAGTGTAGGTTTGTGGCCAAGTAGATCTCCCGATTTGACGCCGCTAGAATTCTTTTTGTTCCCTTATTTAAAAAACACAATATACCGAAATGAAATACAGAATTTACAACAGTTACGGAACGCTATTAAGGAGGCAATAGAAAATATAGGACCTGAAATGTTAACTAATGTATTTAACAATTTATCACGACGAGTACAGTGTTGTTTAGCAGTGAAAGATCGACACTTTGAGCATATTCTTTAAATAATTTTTGCTTAGTCGTTTAAAATATGCGTTCAAAAAACTCGTTTTCTATAAATCTCCCTTCTGGTATCAGTAAACAAACATGCATAACGCATCCATATGATGCAAATGACATAACCTGCAGTTGTACCTATATACGAATAACCAGGCAAGCCAATTTTTCAGTGTTGCCAAAGTAAATATTTGTTACAAACATTTATAGTCACTTGGTACATAGTTATAATTCACAAAATAGAAATATTTTAAATGTCTCAATTTACCGGCATCCATAAAATCGATTCCACGTTAACCTAATCTCCTTACAAATTTTGAAGCAATATTAGTATCAATATTCAATTTCTGAATGCCTATCTTGATTTTTTCCAAACATCTTGCACAAATCAGAGAAAAACAAGGATAGAGGTTCCATAAAGATATAAAAGAAATTGAGCAGAGGTAATACAAACATAATGGCCAAATACGGTTAGTCTCTAAAACGAGACATCTCAGTGTATATGTAAAAAAAACGGTTAATTTCATTTCAATTTTTTAAATTTTTAAATTTTCAAACAACAAATTTTTCTCCTATTCGATATTTAACATCTAACATATATGTTAGCTTCTTCAACCTAATTGGTTTAATGGTTGAATTTAGAATTTAATCAACAATGTTTTACCATATTTTACTGTATTAAAGTAAGTTATAACTTTATACATATAGAATTCTCCAATTATAAAAAATCAACTGTTATTTTGGCCTTTAAAAAAGATGAGCGACACATCGAAACGTCGGTTGTTATACGATTAGGTAGAATAAACAGCTATTTGCTTAAGATAATTCTTGCCATTTATTTCATCAATGAATGTATTTTTAACTACAAGTCACAAGAGATGCAATCGTTTGTGCTAGAATGTCTTTGTTATCGTTAGGGAAATGTCTAGAAACACTCTAGATTTGGAGAGCGATTATTCATCTTTCGGGGAAAGACCGAGCGTAGCGCTAGATTAATCGATACCGGTTTCTTTGATCGGCAGAATGGTAACCGAAAGTTATAAATTTTAATGATATTTTGTAGAATAAATATTACTTTTGAGCTTATTTGTTGTTTTTTTCAATAGTTTTCTTTAATCCGAACAAAAGCCTAATCCGAACAGTGTCGTGCTGAATTAGTTCGGATTATCGAGGTTGTACTGTAGTTGGATACGTTTGCAATAAACAATGCATTTTGTTTATACTGTGTTATACTTGTGACAATAAAATCCAAATAAGGTTTGAAATCACAACAGCATATTTAGTTAGTATTACCTGTTTAGATTAAAATCTCCGCGAACGAATTTAAATGTTTAAACTTGTGTTATTGAAGCGAAAATAACCTGAATTTTATTGAAGGCAGAACGGATACAAGGAAGTAAATCAGAACAGAAGAAGAACAATTAGATGAAAGTAAAATTCTATGAATAAATGTTTTAATATGTATGTACATACAACATATCTACATGAAAGAGGATGTAACTAGTATTAACGTTAAATGAACTTAGATTTCCATTATACAATTTTCATTGTAATGTATATACATATTTCCACTGTGTGTTAGTATAATTAGTTGTGCGATACGTCATTTTAACATAAATGGTGTATTGTGTTACAAAGGCAGCCAGCGAGCTTTAACAGTCCGACACTAGTAACAGCTCAAGTAATGGAAGCAAGGCAAGGGCTGCTAATGCATTTCTACATGTGTAACACACAAACGCGTAAGTTTAAATATTAGAGAAAATTTTTACGTATACATATGTGAATGAACAGGGTAGGTCACTAAGCGAGGCAAGCGACTATATCTGAGAAAGAATTTGTCCTATGTTCTGCGAAAAATATTGATAGTAAAAGTAGCCAAAAGACCTAATGAGTCCAGAGTTATTAGGATAGGTTGAATAGTAACGAATGTTAGATTTGAGCATAGCGGTAAAATCTGGAATTTGAACAAAATGTCCAGTAATTTCTCTTAACTACTTTTCCCGCAGAATCCAGGAGAACTAGTTTCCGAGATAAAAACCGCTTACTTCGCTTAGTGGCCCACCCTGTACATACATAGATAGCTTAGAGAAAATAATAAATTTGCAATTTTTTATATCTCAGTATCTGTAAGTCCTGTTTATTTTAATTACAAAGTGCATAATTATTATTCACAAAGTAGGAGGACGAAAATTTAAAATTTCGTTGTATTTAGCAAGTCTAACGAATTAGCCGATGAAACGATTAATTGTTGTAGATTTTTAGCAAAACTCGGATAATAATAACAATGCTGCATGGTAAAACTATAAACAATATGGTCATTAACGGTAAGTAGGTGTGTTTCTGGAGCAACTCTAGTATAAACCGATTTATTATTCATTGAGGAATTCTAGTTAACGATTGGTGTCTAGAATTCTAAAAATGTTTTTGTAGTACTTACTGAACTGTAGATGAAAGAATTTTCAATAGATGGCGGCATGAAATGTTGTCGGCAATATCCAGTATAGTTCTGTTGCTAATGTGGAAAGTTAATTTTTGGTTGCCAATATTCAAGACTATTATTTAATTTCAACTAAATATATTTAGTTGATAAAATTATACGTTTAAATATGCGCAACTTAATATATACGAGGTCTGACAATTAAGTAATGAGACTGAGTATAATAACCGTATATTTAAAAATTATTCAACAATCGCATGAACCCCTTCAAAATAATTCCTTTGAGCACCAACACAGCGATTCCAGCGACTTTTCCATGCATCGTAGCAGTTCTGGATAGCTTTGATCGAAATGTCCGACAGTAGCCTCGTTGCGGCCTCTTGGAACTCTTCAATCGACTCAAAATGCGTTCCTTTTACCACCTGCTTGACTTTAGGGAACAAGAAAAAGTCGCAGGGTGATAAATCAGGCGAGTACGGCGGCTGTGGTAACACTGCGATCCCTTTGGAGGTCAAAAACTGGGTCACACTAAACACGGTGTGACAGGGCGCGTTGTCATGGTGGAGAATCCGAGTTCGTGTGATGTCGGGACGCACTCTGTTGACGCAGTCTATCGAGTATTTCGCGGTGGTAGATGTGATTAACAGTCTCTCCAGGTGGAACGAACTCTCTATGGACCACCCCGCGGTTGTCGAAGAAGCAGATGAGCATGGTTTTCATCTTGGACTTGCTCATGCGAGCTTTTTCGGTTTTGGAAGACCCAGCTCTTATCACCCGCAATAATCCGGTCAAACAACCACCTGTTGCAAACAATCTTCAGCGATTGATATTCGACGTTGTTTTTGCTCTTCGGAAAGATTCTTCTGAACCATTTTCGCGCAGAGCTTTTTCGTCCTAAAATCTTCAGTTAAAGTATGTTTTAAAGTTTCGCGGTTGATATTTAATTCGTCAGCCAACATTCGAACAGTTAAACGAAGATCTTAACGAATTAGGGCGTGCACGCGCTGCGCATTCGCGTCAGTCCGCACTCCAACCGGTTTCCCGATTCGCAGCTCGTCTTCCACACTCTCACGGCCATCTTTGTATTCTTTGTGCCAACGAAACACTTGTGCACGACACAGAAAATCACCACCATACACTTCAAATATTTTACCGCACATTTCGTTGCCGAATCGCTCAGTTTTGCACAAAATTTGATCGCTACACGTTGCTCTAAATTATGCTTTTCCATTTTCGTGCCGAGCACGACTAACACACTTCTTCAAAACACGACAGAGCTGATGAGCTAATGGTCGTACCGGGCTGGTAAACATATCAATCGATAGGGGAGGGATGACAAAATAATAAGCAAAAAATGTCATTCTCATTACTTAATTGTCAGGCTTCGAATATTTACACCAACCAAATTGGTCTTTGTTTGAAGAATTTTTTGAAAAATTGGAGGAATATAAGGTAGGCGTTCTTAATCGGAATGGACACCTGGAGGAGGAAAGCTATCCAAAAAATACACCGAAACGCAAAGCTCGTGAAATCAATCTATTTCTGTAGACTATCAGATTCCAGATTATAAGATGGGATTGTTGCAACCATGATGAGTTATTAATCATATTCTCTTCTATACTGTTCAAAACAAAAACTAATTCAAAACTTTAATATGGAAACTGTATTAACAATTCTAATTTGGTAATTTTGGCAAATCAAGTATACTTGTACGTTATTTGTGTTAAACATGTTTTAGTTTTAGTACAAAAACTATATTGTGTTATTTTAGGAAAACACGAACAAGACGATATCTTTCTTGTTCTGATAAAATATCTGCGTATACCTATACAAACCAAGAATTTTCTTGATTAAACGCATGCATGTTTATGTATTAGCAGAAATATGTAAGTATGTATTATTAATGGTGCTGTGTTTGCTTAAAGTTTCTTCAAATCCCACGACTTAAAAATGTTAAAATATTGGAATATTTGAATAAGAATCATATTATATAGGATATATTGATCGAAATGAATAACGTTATCAGCATTTTGAAACACCTGCAATAGGAAATAAAATTGGACTGTGGCATTATAATAGTAATAATAATAAGCAACGCTACTTCCTTAAAAAGTTACTCGTGTACTATAATGGTTGAACAAATATATCGGTTCAACACGAGTTTCATCTTCAGCGCAAAATTCCTGGGAATTGTCATGAATGTGGAAACTCGACTAAGCAAAATTGAAATTAATTAGTGGATAATGACACAACTTGTCAATGGTAAGATATTTTGCTAAAACTAATTTTTGTGTTTTATTGCTATTATTATTTCAATCGGATCTACTTCAATTACGTCAAATTGATTTTTTTTTTTTGTTCCTGATATTCAAATTGACTGTGTTCAAGGTCTGAGACTTATTGTTTATAACAAGGTCCCAGGTTCAATTTTTATCTTCATACTTAAGACACACAGGTGTGCAAGAAATATTATTACGATAATAAAAATAATATATCGTGTCAAATGATAGCGTCTTTTTTCACACATATTCTTTGTTACTAATGTAAATAGCCGTTTCCTCATTATTAAATTTCAGAAAGCCTATTGCCTATTACTAATGCATTTTCTCATTTACCATTTATCTAAATGACTATTTACTGTTTAGATTTCGAAATATAGAAATTTTAATTAACAGCTCATATATTTTCCGACTTAAATTGGAAGCCGACACAAGCAGAAAGTGAAATGATGCAATAAGCATTCAAGAAAGCACCACAACAAACAGTCCCATGTTCATAAATTGTATACTTCGCAGCGCGCTTCGCGTAATAATCCACAAAAAAATCAGTGAATTATCTCTCTCTACTTGCATAAATTTAGGTCGCAGATCTTGGTCCATAATTCGAATATGTCAGTGTTAATGCCGTGACCTATTTGCTGTCCTAACATTTTCGAATTCATGAGACGCAAACAAAAGCGAACCAACCGTGTGCAAACTTAAGGCTTGTAAATATCTAAATAAGTAGCATATAAGCTTGTGGCATATACAACAAGCGTAGGTCGACAAAGAGAACAAAAACTGCCTGATTACAATATTTTATGTGTGTACATATATTTTATATAGGTCTATATAGTGTCCCTGTATAAAACGTGTTCAAAATATTACGATAAAAATTTATTACTACGGATACCGAGTAGAAGAAACGTCATTAATTTTATCGATGATTATACATTAAAGCAATGCCGTGCAATAAATAAAAAAGGCGCGTTTTCCAGGTTGTAGATCAATTACCTACTCATGAAGTCAGTAAATAAAAAGAGTGTAAAATTCCAGCGCCACCGTCAATAAAGAATGCTTGTAAAATGTTGATTGATTAATGCTAGTGAAACAATTGTGACCATATTTCGTAGAAAATATGACATTCTTCGAGAGTATTGCGTTGTAAATAATTAAGAAAGCGGGAAAATAGTCACTGCATCAAAAAAGGCTCATTAATTTTTACCATGCTTTTGAAGTCTTAAGTAAGCTACTTATAAATTATGCAAACTGTTTTGCAACGAATCAGATGTAACATGTATAATTAATGTTTAGATTTCTCGATTTGACTCAGGTTTTAACGAATTCAAATATAGTTATGTACATATTTTATCAATTATTTGATGCTTCATTATTTGATGCACATTGCATCATTTACAGATTTGACAGCATATATCTAGTAATCTAAATCATTACCTTTTAAGAATGTTTGCAACCTGGTTAAGAGTTTTAACTGTAGGATGTTACATTTCGTTTATTTTTAATAAAACACTCGTTATACTATTAAATGTTTCGGTTCTTTGATAAAATATAAAGTAAGTTTAATTAACATGAAGTACACTACAAACCCAATAGTTTTTGAGGTATCCAACTTTATTAAACACAAGTTAATTTGCATGGAATTCTTAAAAGCTGGATGTAGCCTTCCATAATAATTGCTACCAAAAGAATCTTCGGTATTTTTAGAATGATACTTTTGCTAGTTTTATATTCCATAGCGGGCTTCTAATTTTATTATACATTGGACTAAACATGGCTTTCTTTCAAGTACAGTTTTGTATCAGTGTACTTTTTATTACGACTATCACAAATGATCACATCGAGCATATTCTATAAATCCATAGTTCTTAACATTGTTTGTTTGTATTCCTATTTTTGATATGTTTCTTAAAATTAAAATTCTTCCTCTGCTATTCTTGCCTGATTTATTCCTGTACTTTTCGGCATAACTAAAACGTATCAACGTTAAGTATGAAAAATGTAAGATACTTTATAGAAATAAAGACTGCTGCATTCGAAAATAAAGAATTCTAGTCCTTCGAAAGTATATTTCGATTTCTAAACAATAGAGTAAGGAGGTCTACTACAAAACATAAAGGAATGTAAAAATATAATGAATGAGCGGGTTGTAGGGGGGGTGATTAGGCGCATTGGGGGCGTGGCCTTTGCAGCGACTCATAATCAGTATAAATACCAAGTTTCATTGTTATTAGACAGTTCCCAATCCTTACCTATGCCAGCCCAGCTTGGGCGACGGCAGCTCCTACCTATTTTACGAACCTGGCGCGAGTACAAAATCGTGTAATGCGAATTGTATTCCGCCTTCCTAGACGCACCTCGCTGGTAGTCCTCCGACAACTCACAGAAGCGCACGTCCCAGACCTGTCAGACTTCCTGAGAAAACCCATCGATGAGTAACGCTAAGGCGCAAAAGTTCATGGGGAGAACTAAACACCGAACCACCACGGAAACACTCCGGCTAGCGTGAACCGGTGTAATTATACATACCCGAATACTAACACCTTTTTCTGTGTGATTACAGGTACCAGGACAGCGTAGGAGCCCATTAGAAGACTCCGAGGAACATCAAGAACTACACCAGGACCGCCAGCAGGACATCCAACCGGAAGTGGAGCTGGAAGAGGAGTGCCCCTCAGCAGAGGGGAGCGGAAGACCATACACTAGTATTAGACAGGTAGTCTTTGAGCTATCCTCAACCAAGTAACATAATCAGGAGTGAAAAGTGAAATATGGAAAAAATCGAATATCGTGCCGTTATAAAGTTCCTTACCAGGCAAGGAAAATCAGTATGTATTGAGTCGAATTGTTACTGGAAACGAAACTTGGGTTCATCATTATGAGTCCAAACAAGACTCCATGCAGTGGCATAAAAAGGGCACAGCACCTCCCAAGAAATTTAAAGTGTCACAATCAGCTGGGAAACTCATGGCAACGGTATTTTGGAACTCGGAAAGAATATTGTTGATTGATTATAAAGATAAAGGTGTTTCTTTAACCGGAGAATATTACGCTTCAATATTAGAGCGACGAAAAGAAGCAATTAAAGAGAAAAGACGGGGAAAATTGACGAAAGGTGTGCTGCTATTGCACGACAACGCGCCCGTCCACAAGAGCCGCGTTGCGTTAGCTGCCCTGCATAAGGTGGGCTTCGAAATTGTGAATCACCCACCCTACAGCCCAGACCTGGCCCCGAGTGATTACTACCTGTTTCCGAAAATGAAAAAAGAGCTGCGGGGTAAAAAATGTACTGCCGATGATGAAGTCAAGGAGGCAGTTTCGGCGTATTTTGCAGATCAAGAGAAATCATTTTTTTGTGAGGGTATAAATAAATTAATTGAAAGATGTGAAAAATGTATCCGTCTTGCAGGTGAATATATTGAAAAAGAAAAATAATTTGGTTTTTTTATTTCCACCCCTTATCCTCCATTCCGCAAAAATAAAAACGCTCCCTCGTATATAAAACTGAATAGGCAGCATATACGAAGTAGCTCTCTACTGTAGACAACTTTAGAGATATTTTACTGAAATCATTTCTTGATATTCCGTCTGTCATTAAGAAGAGATACATTCCGTTTGAAAATTGTCTATAATTTTCGATATTGGAAAGTACACTGTCGGAAAAAAAGTTACGAGCACACCCTGTATAATCTGAACACGTAGAAATACATGCATAATTTTAACATAGATGAGTTGATGCAACGAGTTTCGAATTTCTCTAGAGCTGCATTTTTTACTGAGCGGCTCCCACAGCTGGAACATTTCGTCGGCATGGAAATCGAAGCGGACGGGAGAAACCGGCCGTTCTTACTATGGCGCCGAGGGGTTATGTTACTTTGTGCGTAATGGAAGGCCGTGCGTGTTATCTGAGCGAGCTTCAGAGCGGCTGTGGCAGGTGTATTCTTCTGTGAAATCACGCACTGTCTCGAGCGGATGTTGTCGGCAGCGCAACGGTCATGGCGACAATAGAATGAGCAAGGACATCACCACATCACTCGAGGACCTCACCTCTGTAGAGTCTCATATGTCCTTCTCAATGTAACTTGGAGCTGTTGAACCAGCAAGAAGGGCAAGCATATTTACTATGCTAACCGCAGAGGAGCGTTTGTTAGAAAGTGGACTGCGAGCGTTCCGCGTGTTGCAGCGGATTCCACTGGCTCACGAGCACGAGAAGTGGAGCAGTGGATCCAGGCAAAACATGTGGAGACACATTTTATTTTCCAATGAATTTAGATTCGAATTGAGTGTCGGTGATGCGCGAATTTTGGTTCATTTTGGATATCTGAAGTCAGTGGTCGCGCAGTTAGCAACAGCACTATTCAACGCAGCTGTAGTTTAATCACGAGCGACACGCTTGTACGCCACTGAGTACTTGCTGTACTCGTAACGAATTAATAGACTCGCCCGAACCAATATCGGCTTATATGCATGATGACGTATGTGTACTTCTTATAGTATTCGGACTCTGCTGCGTGTACAGCAGATGATGACGGGTCGCCGGTACGTAGATAAGCTGCTACGGCCCGTTTTGCTTCCCTACGTTTGCCGATGGCCACATCTGCTATACATGTAGGAGAAAGCTCGACCGCAGTTCGCGCATGTTGTATCAATCTTTATGGAAGAACATCACATACGAATGCTCCCATGGCTGGCTTGTTCTCCGGATCTGGATCCGATCGAGTATGTCTGGGATATGACTGGTTGGACACTTCGACGTCATTCGGCTCCTCCGGCTAACGTTGAAGAGCTACGGAGGCGAGTTGAAGCAGAACGGTTGGGCATTCCTACAGCTACCATTCATAGATTTATTGACTTCATGCCTCATCCTGTAGCAATGGTGCGCACTGCTTGCAGGAGATAGTTCCACTATTGATGCACCCCACCGCCAGGGTAAGTTATGCTACGTTTGTGCTACTTTCATACCAAATTTCATTGAGTTAGAATCACACGTTCAGATTATACAGGATATGCCTGTCACTTTTTTGCCAACAGTGTATCTAACAGCTTTTATATACGATATATATGAAAATAATCCATATTTTTGTCGTGGCACAATAATTGATATTGTATACATACTAGATACAAAAACAAAGAAGTAAAATATTATCAAAAACATACTTTAAAGCGGGTCATATGTTATCACAATATAGTTCTGGGTCGACGTATAAGATTGCGTGAAAAGATAAAAAGTTGGCCAGATGTCGACTATTAACGTGATAGAATAGACGGAATATAGTTGGATGGTACGTAATTATTTAAGCTATAATATGCAGCTAAATCTTTTCTAGGAGGGGTTTGCGAACTACAATTTAAATTGAAACAGTATGCTTGTAAGTTGAATAAGTTAATCACTTATGAGTACAAAACTTGCGCGACCCCAGTTGGTCTCAATATAATTTTAAAATATCAATGTTGGTTGAAAAACTAAATTTAATTGAGCATAAATATAATACGAAATTTATAATTATTTGTGCCAATTTTGAAGATTCATTTCTCATAAATATAACCGCTACAGCGGATATCTATGTAATTATTATACTTTATCTTTTAATAATACCGAGTTCATGCGGTTCATTGAATTTTCATCTCCATACGCAAATGCAGAGAATTAAGCCAGAGTAAGCCCATTTATTCACTACTATTAAATATTTCCTTTGTGAAATGCATTCTATCGAATCATATTTTCAACGGGTTTATTTCTTTAGAGATATTTAAATTTTTCTAGAAATTGTCTATACGTGGAATCTTCGTAAAGATATAGCAATATTCACAAGTTGAATTTCCGTAAAAATTGTGCGTGGAAGTTTCTTTAGTAACGCATGACCGGTCAAAGTAGAAGAGATTATATTAGATACTAATTTCGTGGATATTTGCGGTTATTTGACGTTCGGAACGGAAACTACGAAATTAAATTAATGTATACCGAGACGAAAGTAATAATGTAATCAGTATTAAATGTTAGCAATTAGTGTAGATGCAGTCATAATATGTACTATTAACTACAGTTGTAATTGCGTTTAGTTTACGATGATATTTTAGTACATACCATTTAAATATATCTTGTTGAAATGTTTACTACACATTTTAAGATTGAAATTTTTTGTTTTTACTTTCACTATTAGTCGCAGTTTTAGTAATGCAAAAATGTAAAGCCCTAAGCACTGTTAGTTGTTATGTACAAGTTAACATAGAATAAGCAATCTTAGTTTGTTGATGTATTTGTCGCAAAATTGTAGAATTTATGATGTATATAGAGTACTGCCTATTAGGGTGGGGGTTTAGAGCTCAAGTTCAGTAGGGCAAACAAAATTTGTATAATATTGGTTTCATTTCAGTGAATTAAACTGAAGCACCGTGGATATTAACATTTATATGTATCTAAATTATGGAAAAATTGAAAATAACCGTAAATATCTAAAAAAAAAATTAACAACTTCTATAATTGGATACAGTTTTACATTATGGGTCTATTAAGGTTCTTTTCTTGTTTCAAGATGGCAGTCAAATTTTTAATTCAACATTGCCTCTTGTTTGTTATTGTGCTATCATGCGATTTCTTAATCAATCTTAGAAAAAAATCAAAATCTCTCGACGAAAGTGCTTGAAAAACCATTTAGCGATGCTGTCATATTCTTGTAACATGCTTTCTTATAGCAACCGTTTCTACAAGTAACTTAAACGATTGGCATACGTTTTGGTCTATATGTCACTAGTATACTAATATGAACACCACCAGTAGATTGTTCATCTATTCCATTAATGGAAGATCAGCAAAGCATTGTCTTCCAACACTTGGCAAAAGTTTCTTTCGGAATTACTCTGGGAATATGTCTTCATGGATGTACCCTCTTAGTTGCTTGCGATAATCAACAAGAATTGTTTGTGAATACATACTATACATTAACAAATTCGTTGTTATTGGATAATTGCGCTGATAGACATGGTTGTATATTATATTATTTACTACTTTATTAATGTCTGTTAATTTATTTCCAAAATTAACTTTTGCACGAAAACACTATACTTTTGTTCTAGAATAAATTTAAGTAATATTCAGATAGGTGAATACACACTTTAAAATTATCATGCGAATTCATTTTTCCATACTACTAATGATTTTGTACATTATTAACGTAGCTACCTTTTGGCTTTAATGAAGCAAAATCTGTTTAATTCCCTTCATGTATTGTGAATGCAGTCATTTGTGACCTAAACCGATCATCAGGCTCTCACTTTTAAAGCTTTTTGAAAATTAATTTTCATGTGGGTCATTAAAATCACTGCACGGTCTTGATTTATCATGTAAAAGTGTAGAGATATATGTACATATTTGATTATGAAAGTCTTTATTTCACTTTATTTACATAAGAAGCGCAACAAACCGGTTTGAAACTAATATTTTAAATTTAAATTTTATTTAGATGTAGTAATACTAACGCTATCTACGAATATCCGCATTATTGAATAAAAAATAATACCTTTTAGCGATGTGTGCAACAATTACCAGGGAAATAATGGTAATGCATTTTTTATCGTTTTTATTAAAGATTTAACTTGATTTACATATACCACTAGTACTTTTTCCAATATCAAAATAATAGTACTCTACAAAAATGTATACAGGCGATTTCAGGTGCATGATATATTAAATTGCATAATTAAGCAAAATGCAATTCACTCATTGTATCTGGGATATTTTGGTAGTTTCAGGCATGAGTACATTACATGTTGGCAGTTTAGAATAGTTAGTATGTGCACTGGAATAAATTTTGTATTTTTAGTAATGAATTAATAAAACTTCTTTAAATAGTTAATTAATTTGCATATATAATATCCATTGAAAATATGCTTATATTTGATGGATCGCTTAATTTATAAAACTTTACTTTATATTCATCCGTGTTTTACTGCTTATTGATTTTAATCGAAGAGTTTCTCAAGCTTGAGTTTGTGATAGAGTAAATAAACGTAAATCTTTGTGGTTGCCTTTACTGCTTATAAAATTAACATTTCTTTTTAGTTTTATTGGCTCCAGCTTGCATAAGCGCTGAATGTAACACAAGCAGCTTATCTTCTAGTAAAATCGGTTAGGAGTGTTCTACATTATGGAAATTGTAGTAAAAATCAAAGTAAAATACGTCAGGCGTTATTCCTATTTTGCATTGTGATTAAGTTATTATGAAACACAAAATAAAGATGATATGCTCTAGTAACATGATCATTCCGAGAATATCTCACATAATACAAATCCCACATATTGTCACGTACTAGAGATAGTTAGTTTATTTGTTTGGAATTAAGGTCAGTCGTATTGTATTCACCTACATGTACACATCTTCGGTTAAGAGATAAATAAATTCATTTTAAAAATCCCTGTTTCGATTTAATCGATAAAATTCACTTATAACTTTTTAATGCGTATAATATTGAACACAGATACAAGAATAATAAAAACTGGGCGACCATTTCAAATGTATTTCATGATTTCATACACTTAACTGAAGTGTTATACAAACAACGTTTATGCAAAACAATGTTAACAAGTTTATTTTTTCTTTGTAAGATTAGAAACCGTATAAATGCTTGCACATAACGTCTGTGCATGTATCTTGGGTACATATCGTAAAGTCGAGCAAATTATGCATCATAATAAAAAAATTGTTTTGATATTAGGTATATGATTTCTGATAGTGAACTCTTGTGGCTTGGAATGACTTGTTAATAGAGCTTTTAAAGAGTTTGAGCTAAAAACAATAGGGGCAAGAGCATACTAGAAAAACATTAGTTCAACTTCATGTCGCTAACTTAATCTTAAGAAGTAAATTATAGTTTTGGATTTTTTTGTTACCAATCTGTAATATGTTTTAAACATATGGTTAAAATTTGAAACCGCTAGCAACACTAGTTCGAAAAATAAATATAATAAAGTAGATGCACTACTGTCAGATGCACTTACCTCACTCTTCGGGGTAAGAGAATTATTACCATCTACAATGTATATCTGTTGCTAGTAAAATTTTGTGGGGCAACAACAGAAAAGTCCACATTGCTAGCTTGAATGCATTTTTTTAACCTATACAATATCTTAAAGCGTCTCGGATAAATGGACATATTAATTGAGTAGCATTTGCCATTTTCAAAACTGTGATTTTGGTGTATCTAGTACAAAGTGTAAATATATTTTTAAACACAACGCAAAATGCATTTACCCCAAAAATGCTCTTACTCCGCTTGACCTTACATATTAGTTTTTATATTCCAGCAGAGGCAAAGATGCAATTCCACTTGCACTAGAATATCTAAGGAAATAAATAGATAAAATGGGCATTTCCACAAATTTCTGGAAATGTATTTTTAGAAAGTATGTATATTCATGCTAGAGACTCCTAGTTTTTATTTTTTACTGAAGTTACTACTGTAGATAGGAGAAAAGATTAAAGTTAACAAGATGCAAAAAAACTCGTGAAATGTGATGAAAATAAATCAGCATAGTTGTTGCTGTTTAGTTTAGATTTTATTTCTACTGACAAAAGGATTGATATTTAAATAAATAGTAGCGATAGCCATTAAATATTTATCAGTAGACTCGGCAAAGAAGGACAATTTCCGATGCAGTGCGGTGAGCAACATAGAGCACGGAAACTCGAACATCCGCATCAAAACACACTTGTTCAGTATTATTTCACTGGTCGTTGTGACTGCATATCAGTACACACATACTAAGAATATGTCGCAGTTAGGTAAGTTTTGGAAACGGTGTATATCGAAGAAACTAGAAAACGTAATAGCAAGTATACCGGGTTTAAAGCCCGGCCATAAAGCCCTCAGGCTGGATGGGGAGCTGTGACTGCGGACAAAACCCAGCAGCTTACACCTCATGTAAGGGGGCACAATAGACCCACGGTCGCGGTGCAACATCACCCTTACATCTAAATCTAAATCTAATACCGGGTTTAGAATGCAAAGGCTATAAAAGTAAATGTGTAACATGGGACAACTATTGGACGTGTACTAGCAATAAAAAATATAAAGCACCGTTCTGCAATCCGTGACAAACGATACAGCGAACAATTAACATTGAATATAGCTGTTTGTTTTATTCTATGTAATCTACCGTTCACTTTACTAGACCAAGAAGCATTTGTCTTCTTCTGGAGCAAGTATTCAGATTATACATTAGCAAGTCGGACATCGATAAGAAAGGCTATGCCACCTGCTCGTGACTATGTTGAAAGAAGAATTAAAGCAGAATTGAAAGATAAAAATTGTGGTTATGTGTTATTTGAAAGTGTTATTGACAAGGATTCAGATTTTTTCATACTAAGACAAATTTGTGAAAGTGCGTCGAAAGATCCGAAGTTGACATAAGGATTACTTTAAATTTGCAAATATAACATCAATCGATGTGGAACGGTCGTTTTCATCGATAAAAAATATTATATACAACCAAAGATAGAACTTCTCAGTACATTGATATGTCTACATTACTGTACATGACTAGAAAAATAAGATAGCAGCATGAAATATATTGATCATAACGTATAAGACGTTTCTGTTTAAACGGTGCATTTTTCATATTGTATAAATTTAACCTTGTATTATTTGAATTTAAAAATATTTTTCGTACGTTTTACTTGTTTCTACGAGCGAAACATTCGCAATTGTTCTTAATGAAGTATATAGATATATTAATTTCTATAACAAATTTTTATATTTTTAAATGTAGTAGGGATATGTAAAGTAAATAATTCAAGCATAGCAATATATTTACCACTTTTTAATTGTCAGATGTCAGTTTGGTCAACCCCTACGTACAATTGTACTGTCTTTCTATAGATGCCAATATTATATTTGCAAATATATTCAATTATTTGTGTTTAATCCAGGAATTGCTTCTGGAGCTTTTATTAGCCAGGTAATCGTACAGACTATCGCACTAACGATACATACACTCATATAATAAATATAAAGAGAAGAAATAAGCCAATATATGGATAATTTCATATATTCACATGCATGCGGTGGTCTGCATGGTTACCCGGTTAGTAAAAGTTCCAGATTTTATTCGTGAGTCAGATGCAACTATTTTACTGTATTTGCAAATACAATATTGGTGTCTGTGGAAAAAACATATATATTATGCTTATACGCCAAAACTCTAAACCTCGGATACTTTAAAAGAAACTTTCGTTACAAAATTTGTCTAACAAAATAGTGTCATAAAATTCTTACTTTATTGTATTATTCTACTAAGGTTAATAATTTAATCGCAAACAGACAAATATTGGCATCTTTGACAGGATTCCTGCAGCTATTCCTAACTGGGCAAAGTGCTACTAGCTACACTATTAAAAGACGTTCGATTTTAAATATTGATACAATTGTGTGTATGTCATTCATACATATATTTTAACAAAAAATTAAATAAAAATCTCAACTTCTCCGTTTTATATCAAAAAAATATTTTAGGGTATTGTTTTTTAAGAAATTTATTATTGTTTTATGAAAAACGTAAGTGATCCTGTTACTTGTTTATAATAGAATATTTCGCATGGATTACGTGTTCTTGAAGTGTCTTCATGAACATTAACTAAATTACATTCACAGTGGTGATTACGGTTCTAATCAGCCATTTGTCAATTTAAATTGGAGTTCATAGTACAAAAGCCGTTTCAATGCAGTCATGCCACTATAAATTGCACTATTTTAATTGATTAATTAATTTGAAATATTGGTTGATATTATTATACAATGGAAATTAATACACACAAACTGCATATAGAGTGAATTCTAGATCAATTATATATAGACTGTGTTTTTATATTGTGAAAAACCTAAAAACACAGTCTACACATACTAATCATATTCGGCATGTGAATTATAATGTAAAATTAACAATAAACTGTAAATTTTCCGTTCAAACCCACATATTTTGCTTCTTTTTATCATGAATTCGATCAGGCAGACGTATTAACTTCTAATTATGTGCGTACCGCTTACATGAATGTAATTTCGCGGTTCCTGGCTGACTAGTATATCAGCTATTGATTTCCATATCATAAACAATAAACTCGTTTTCAAACAATCATCCTTTCCCTTTATGGATTATCTTCGTTACATTCAGAATATACAATGGATTTGAAAGATCAAATAATAATCCTGCTAATAGTGCTTCCTGTGGACAGAACATGCGTTTTAACAGTTATTCGTGTGAAAATACATAATTAGCGCTGCTGGTTAGTATTGAAAATATTTTGTTCTTCTATATTTAAGAAAAGAAACAATAAAACCTGATGTATGATGTCCGGTTCGTTTGACTAGTATAATAAAACGCCGTTTTATTTGTTTTAATCTTAAAGATAATTAATATAACACTACACGGTAAACAGGAAGGATAAATAAAAGTACGGCTATTAATGCAGATAGTTAATTCTACATTCAACTAAAACAAGTGATAACCGCTGTTGACAGGCATCATATTTCTTACCCGCAGCATATGTATACTTGTATACTTTCGGATTGCTCATATCTAGGTATAAAACGCTGCATTACTTTCTTATACACACGAAATAAAAGTAACTATACGTATCTAGAAAAAAGCTGGATATCAAAACAGTAAATGTTAGCGTACTAGAGAAAATATTTGTCTTTCATACCATTTCCTGGATCTTATATTTGAAACGTTAGAAGATAAATGTGCCTAGAATAATACAATAAAAAATTTCGTTTATTTTGTATTACTTACACAGTAATGATAATCCTAGCTACAGCCATGATTAATGTCTTGTTTAGTCTTTAAAAAAAATTAAAATAATCATTATTACACTCCAAAATATAAAATTATCTTATTTCAGTTTAGTCAATAATAAGTAATTAAAGCAATTAAATTGGAATAATTAAAATTTAGGTTAAGCCCTGTCTTATTTATAATTTTTCAAATATCTTGTGTAAACTGTTTCTGATTTGCAATTTTAAATTAAATTAACGGATATAAGTTGGTTATTTATCGTTTGAAAATCCCGAAACATGATTAAATTGTTAATGCATATAAATTACTGACAATTTTAGTTCGAAATTTTAAAAGTTATGAAGACTATCATGTTTTCATATTTTAGAACAAGCTGCATGACTTTTTGTTGTTATTGAAGCTTTTCGTTATTGGGGAGACAAAATAAATTTTAGTGTGTTAATTGAAGTTCTGTATCTACTAAATTATGTTGGATTTATTTTGTGTAGGATACATGCTATTAGAAAACGATAAAAATAAGGTTACTATTTCAGTCTATGCATGTTAAATTTCTATAATCACAAGTTTCATATTGACGAGTCTGCATAATACAATGGACAAGAAACTTAGCCGACGCTGACGTTATATCTTGCTGTTAATTAAACAACGTTCTAACAGTTAAATTCTCTTATGTATTTTATATACCTATACAAATATGTATATTCGCTGTACTATTGAAGAAATAGACAATATATTCTGACTGAGTTTGAATAGCGTAATTATGTTCTTATTCAAACAACGAAAGCACAGTAGCGGAGAATGAAAAACAAGCAAAATAATATTTACTATATTAAGATGCACTGACTGATTAAAACTTATATATTGTGTTTATCTTTACTTATTGCTGGTATGTATCAGGATGTTTTGCATTGACTACAATGCATTACATGTTAACTAGTACTATGCTTATTGGGTTGACTAGAATATTCAGTGTCCCTATTCTGCTTATAGTATTTGCTATAGTTATAGTTACACAATTATAATTATGCAATATACAATTGGTAGGTACTTCGGTTACTGTACCTTAAAAGATTGGCAATAAATGTGAATAATAAATAATTGAACAACAAATGATTTAGTTGTGAGATATATGACAGAATACTATGATTATAATAAAGGAAATTGAAATTATAAAAACTAATTACGTTATTCTGGTGAAGGAATCGAATAAAAAATAATAATACTCCATATTATGAAATTTACCACAGACCAAAAATATACGTAATCTAACGAATCTATGTAGAGAGAAATAAAACATTGTAGTGCAATCATGTGATATCTCCATGCTTCATCGATTAAAGAGTAATATAATTAGAATTTGTGTTCATTCAAAGTTACGTTGTCCGTCTTCCTACTAATTGCTCTTCTATTAGTTGTGTGTATAGGTCAGACTATGACAGCAAACGGAGTTAAATTAAATTAATGTTTCTATAATAGACGAATGAAAATCTGAATTCTTGAATATTCATTTATAATCAGATCCTATTTATTATACCTGCTATATCAATGTTAATAAATGATAATGATAAATACTGCATACCATTTTGCAAGCGCTTAATACGATTAAATTAAATTTAGATCCAACGGAATGACATCGTAGTCAACAATATGACTGCATGTAATTACTGTATCGGATGGTATATCAATAAGGTATCTAAAGGTCATTCGTCCCGAATGTACTCGGTCACAATATAAGTAGTTTTCCTTAGAGCGGAGAGTGTGCATTTACATTAACATATTACAAATTTTACACATGTAGAGATTTTTCTTGCATTATGTTCAACGATTTGTTTGAAATTTGTACGGTACACACTTCTGTTTTGTGTTTGTAGCTTGAAGAAAACATATTTTGTTTAAATGTTAAGCTTTGAGGGTTAATAAACTAGCGCGGATGATTCGCGATAATGCAGAAGATAAATGAGCTTTATGCAGATATTGTTGCGTTACGACTGATCAGAAGGTTACTGAGGATTAACAAAACCAGAGATCAAGGTGAATTTTCTATATTTACGAAGTTAAATGTAAGTGAGGTACTCGATTGACATCTGAGGTTTAACACGCACACAACGCGTTACGATAGTACGGTTACAAAACCAAAGACATATTTTAAGCACAGAAGGAAAAGAAGAACGAGGATGTGCATCAATAAAAAGATATGCGTATCTATCCGACATCGCTGGAATAACTAGCAGATTAAAGAAAACGTTAGAGAAAAAGAATGTTAGTACACAGTTCTATACTACCAAGAAGATAGAGCAGTTAGTTACTGCCGCCAACTAAAGATAAGCTACTCAAGCTACACACCAAAGGTGTGTGTGCGAACTTGCATGCCATTGCAGGAACGGTTATGTTGGACAGAAAGATCTGTAGTAGCCCAATACTTACATCGAGATGGTGGATGGTGACCATTACATTTTCCACAATTACACAATATTTTCACAGATTAATACGAGAATCACTGGAAATTATGAAGAATTCGAGTAACTTCAACCGAGAAGATACAAACTGAGCAACTGTATTGGATATTAGTTTAATTATTAGATGTGAGAAACTAAAGAGCTCAATCACTTTTAGCCAATAAAGAATTCTTTCGTTGATATGTGGGAAGGTCTTAGAGACACTTATCATTTAATTATTAATATCTGCACATAGAGCGATAGAGAGAAATGCATTAAATCAACTAAACTGTGTGAAACTAACAATAAACGGACATTTCTGTAATATAAAGATGTCTCTATTATAAAAACGTCTCTACTACTTATTTTGTAAATAAAATCGTTTCCTTATCGAACCAATAAGTTTAACCAAAAGTCAGTGTTACTTTAATCGTTTTGTCTGCCTAAATCTTTTTGTAAATACCTGATGTTTTACTAATTTAATACAGTTTATTTTCCAAGTGCATAATGCTTCACTTTAGCAAGTAATAAATGCAAATCGCTCTTACACAGCGTATTAATGCTTTAGTACGATTCTATTAGAATACTTTTATCATATATACCTTTTTATTTTGACAATTTTGACTTATTTTTAACAATTATATTTATCTACCTGTCTAAAGAGTTTTATCAATATTTTTTATTATTTATTAATTTTATACACTTGAATGTTGCGAAATAAATCAAAATCTACAAGAGAAAATCATTCATTTTCTTTTCTCAATGGATTTATTTTATGACAGGTAGTTTATTACAAAAGGAATTCGCTATTGTTACATATACATATAATCATGCATGTACTTAAATACACGATGCTATTGACAGTAGCTTAAGGATCTATCAAACACTTAAAATAAACTTAAATCTTACAATTAGTATTGATAATGTAATGCAGAAAAACAAATTCATTTATTTGATGCTACCTTAAGTTGAAATTGTATATTGCATTTTAAATTATGCTATGTGTGGGCCAGTAAGAGAAGATAAATCAAACAGCAAGACACAGGTCTTGCATATTACAGTACTTTAGTGATGAATGGACATGCTCGTGTAATGCGGGGACGGTACGCCTCAATACCTAATTTATTTTACTGTGCGGAGTGTTCTGAATATCCTAGTTGTTTTTGCGGAAACACTAGGCATCTGAGTGTTGCATAAAATAATATCAATCTATTGCATATTCCATGTAGCTGCGATGTGTAAATGCTGGTTTATAAATAAATTTAATTTGAGATCAATAGGAAACGGTATACGGCTTTCTCTAATCGAATCAAGGTTAACTCTGCATCAGTGAGCGCTCGGTCATACACACCCATAAATAATATTGCACGTACACACACACTCTGAGTGCTTTCGCTTTGGATTTAAAGACTCTTTGCTGGATCTGACAACTACGCTAAACACAATGAGTGCGGTAACAATGACACATTGAGTTGCTTTGGACATAACGGGAAAACAAGATTTTAAACATACAATACAATAGTATACCTATATTTTACTGCCTTCCAGCTACTTGTTTTGAAATCTGATTAGATAGGTAGATATAGTTACATATGAAACAATAAAAGAGAGATAGATCATAGAGCGTGGAAGATAATTAAGTTTTCATTCTGTCGCAGAGCTATGATTCGAATGAGATGACATCTTTTATTTCTAATTTCATACTTTAAAGTATCTAATTAACTTTTATTAATAAAATTAGTAGCAGATGAAATGTGTAAAATTATAAATTTTTTATTGTAATAGAGAGTAAACATTTACAGAAGTTAGGAGAAACAGTAAGAGTGTCGATCATCTAACTATGATATTGTCTACAGCAGTTCCCCCCCCCCCCCCCCCCCAACTTGTATTAATGTTTCCGTTGATTTTGCAGAATGATGTGCTTAGTGTGCCTTTTTAGTATACATACATAAGAATGCGTCTTTTCTATTAAACCTAAATAGTTCAACAATTACACTAGCAACATGATCTAACAATCTAAACTAGATTGTTTATTTTGAGAAAAAAAAAGAAATTTGTTTATAAACGTAGGTTGTATGTAATGGGGAAGAATTACAGAATATTATCAGAGAAATACTAAGCAATATGAAATGTTAAATTATGTTAAAAGCTAACTAATTTACCGAGAAAACATGCTGAAAATGAATTAAATAAAATGGAAATGTTATATGCTCCATTTTAGCTTAAAAATGAATCTTTTTATTTAATAGGGAATTGCAAAACTAAAAGAATAAGGACAAAAAACATTCTTTAAGTAACTTTTTTTTTAATTCCAGGACAAAGTAGTTCTAATATTAACTTAGCATTAACATAATTGGGTTACGGAACGACTTATCACTGTTATAGATATAGATGAAAATGCCAAATTTTTTTCCAAATGATGCTGTATCATAAATACATTCTCTTCGGCTTTTCATGACAGCATCGAAACAATGGATATGCCTCGTAGGATGGTTATGTTTAATGAGTTTTTTGTAGAAAATACTTAGGTGCTAGGTTTAAAATTACTAGAAGTAGCTGATGCTAGGGATACACTATCTAGTAGCAGGTTAGAACGACATATGCGAAAAAGTGGCAAGCATTGAGCACCACCCCAAAAAGTATGATTATTAGGACAGTTTGGGTGGTGCTAGCGTTTTGAGTACTGGTGTTAGGTATGAACAATTAGCAACTCGCTTTAAATATAAACAAATGAGTAGAGGCAACTGCACCCGTTATACTTATTTGTTTTCTTCCTGACTATAATTAATTTTCTTTAAATTATTCCCATAATATTTGGATCTACGCTGTAGTCTCTATGTGAAAAGTGTAACAACATTTTATTGCACGCTATAGGTGATATTAAATCAGTTCCAACGCATGTTAACAGACACTAAATTCTTTGTACTTTATAAGATAGGAAAAAGAACAGATAGTGAGAGTTAACAAAAGTGACATGCTAGACTGTTTGCCAATATTATCTGTTTATTATCAGCCCGAAGGTTAATTTAGTGTGAACATTTGACACAAGTAGTGGTGTCGTCAAACGACACGAATTCAATATTTAGGACAACAAAATTACAAAGTGTTAACTTTTTGGTTACTATAAAGCCTAACCGAAAACAAAGCTGAAAGTCGGAGATAGATCTACTATGAAACATATATAAATTTACGGGATTTTTTGGTTGCTTTTCACGATTTGTCATTTGTAATTTATTATTTATCAAATGACATTCACCCTTTTATTTGTTTTTTACCATTTGTCATTTGCATTTCACTATCAATCAAGTGACATTCACATTTATAAAAAAATGAGCTTCAGCTTTTGTCAAAATTTCATGTGTGGGCAACTGTCATTATTGCAACATGGAGCGTGTGAGAAGGCGAAATGCGAAAATGAGTGCGCGTGTTAATTATCAATTTACCCTCTAAAATGCACCATTTTCGACATACAGGGCGTTAAAATTCAATTAAAAAGATTCGCAACTTAGCTTATTATAAGTAGAAAATGGTTACAAAAGCTGTTTTCTTTACGATAAACGGTTCCGGAGATATTTCCAAAAAACGATTTTTTTTTAAATTAAATTTCAACACCCTGTATCTCGAAAATGGTGCATTTTAGAAGATAAGTTGATAGAAACTGTTTTTCAGACTTTTGGACAAGCTATCACATCCTGAAGTCCTGCGCATATATAAACGACCTCCCGCTCACAGACAACAAAAATTAATGAAACTCAAAAGTAACGAATATGTGACTGGCTTGACGAGAATTCAAATCTTACACTTCGTGATTTACAAGCAAAGAGTTTTAATAGGACTTTGATAGAAATCCATTATTCAATGATACGAGTGACGGTATCAGAAAGAAGAAATGTACAAGCTATAATACAAAGTCGTTTTGAGTATGCAATTGAATACAACAGAATGATGCATGAGAGAAACATTTTCTTTTTCATTGATGAATTTTAAATGTTTACTCATGAATGTCCTCTGGCAGATTTGCCAAACATACTCCAGCATATTTACATAAAGACTAAATTAGAGAACGAAATTATTCAATTATAACTGCAATGAATTTGAATTCGTTATATGTATTTCAAATACAGGATAAACCATACAACGTGGAACATTTTTCAAAGTATCTGTTGAATTTCACTAATCATTTTCGTGACGTTAATATCGTAGGAGTTTATCTTATAATGGACAATGTTCGCTTTCAGAAAAATGCCGAAGTACTAAATCAAGCTCATGAATGCTGTATTTAATCCAGTTTAGTCAACGAAAAAATTACATCAAGAGATCATAATCTATAAATGCGGATGAACTGTATTGATCCATCTACTAGTATCAGAAAAAATCACTAATGAGCACTGTCCCATAAATGTACATTCTTCCGATTGCTTTCAATTATATTATTTATATAGGAAGAGAGAAAATCATTTGAAAAATAGCAAAACAGTTAAAATTAAAGGGAATTATAATTGACACTAATTTGACAACTTTTAAAGTAATTTGATAAATTGTGAATCACAAATGATAAATCGCGAAAGGCAACCGAAAATCTAAAATGATTGGGCTGTAAATCTCTCCGCATGTAAATAGTTGACATTGCAACTTTATATATATGTACATATATCATATGGAGTTTCTGTCAATTTAGGAAGCACTAATTTTTGAACACTATAGTTGAAGTTTATTAAATAACATAAACAACTCTGTTAAATCTATTCTCTAAACAATGGAGTAAGTACGGTAAATTAAGTAAAGAAAAATCTAAGGCAAAACTAAAGGAAATTGATACAGTGACAAGTATGTAGAGTCAGTAAAACAAAAATTTATAATAGAGCATTAATAATAATTCCGGAATTTAAAGTATAACTTTTATAAACAATTAATCTGTTCCTAATGATCAAGCAAGCGAATCGTGTACTTCAAATTATTTTCCTTTCGATACTCGTTTTATATAAACTTTCTGAAGAGCAATTGTATTGGTAACTCTATTATGTACAAAATAATTGAGTTAGAATAGAAATGTCACAATAAGATTCAATATACAATTCATTCGTCAAGACAATCATAAAGTATGCTTAACAAAACCGAAACTGAATTCGATTAATTCGTAAAAGTTCAGCAACAGAACGGTCGGTACGAACAGAAGAGATATAATTCAATTAAAAGTTGTAACCGCCGAGGAAAATATTTTCACGTCCCTCTAACAAATGTTGTGCCTTTATCAGGGGTGATTTAATACTACCGGAACTGGTAACTTTTTTAGCCAATAAATATAACAAAAATATATAGCCGCGGTAGCGGCTATAATCATTTAAATCCCGTAATTAATCTTTAAAATGCAATAAAGTAGGGTTCCATCGAAAGCTATCTTAATGAGGGTTTCATGAGTCCTTAAAGAAATTCACATTTATTTTAGTAGAACTCAGAACTCTTAAATTATTCATACTGATGCTTACTGTTTGTTAGTAGTCGTAACCGTAATTTATTTATGCCCAGAAACGTTATCAATCCTGCAAGGCAAAATATAAAATGTCTGTGCGGTGAAAATCAAGTATAAATTGTTGAAGATGAAATAGAAGTTTTCCTTTTATCCTTACATCCTCCTAAAATTTACGACCTCTACAGTTTCATCTTCGTTAATCTGCCCCGCAGTACTACTAAGAAGAGGTTTCTTAAAATGTGATTAAATCATTAGCGTTATATTTAAGCTGGTGCTAGCTAACAGTAATGAAGTAAAATTGGACTGGTATGAGAAAGTTAATCCAAGGAAGTTTTTAAAGCGAATTGTGCATTACTAATTGACTTTATTTAAACTACATCTGAAAACGTAGTCATAATTACTTCTACGATACAGTAAAAGGTCATTGCAGTTTTGTGATATTTGTATAAGAAAATTGAGAGTGCGTGTAAAACTCAGTAATACTATAGCGAGCATTTCTGTAGTTCAGCTATTGCAGAGCACAACGTAAAGTGTTAACTGAACACTAATAAACAAGTTTATTTAAAACTATAATGTGTGATTGATGATATGTGATTCTGGTAGTATTTTTTCTACTGATTTCAAGTGTGAAATTAGTTTTTTCCCCATCACGCAAGGTTGTTGAGAGACAAGCATTTATGATTGAGTAATAAATTACGACTTTTTGCTACATTTCGTCCGTGGATGGTACAACAATAATATAGTAGCATATTAGAATTGCCTTTGTTTTGATACCTCTTTTCAATATCCTAAATCTCCAGATGAAAGCGTTTGCTGTGCTTATCGCAAGATCAAAGAGAAGGAAGAAGGAAGAAATTTGGGTGCTAGTGCGGGAAGTGTACTTTAATGGACGTATTACAACCAACATTTTCATAAGATGTTATGATATCGTTGACAATATTACAATAACTTTCTGTCTTTCAATTTCTCATATACCTACATACCGAGTGTGGCACGCCTATGACATCCCTAAAAACTTGTAATCACAACTCTTCCTCACACCCTATACTACAATCACAAGGAGTATTGTAGATAGCTTTATCGAAGGCGAGTATCATCATGGCGAGTATTTTATGTGTGGTTTTGCTCAACATTGCTACTAATGTACAAGCTCGTTGTGTTCCTAGTTTAAATAACCTAGAAAAGTCGACCTTTATTATTAAATACAATTAATTAAATCTTTGTTTAGTATTGCTCACCATGAGCTATCAAACTGCCTGCAATGAACAATTAAAGAACATAAATGTTATAGTATAATGCTTGGCATAATCTTTTCCATCGAAAGACATTTTTAGTTCAAAATGAATTTAAAAGCTAATGTTTTTTTGCGTATTACGTGTTATTAATACACTTCATTACTTGTTTAAATGAACTTATTTGTTCATTCGCTGCACTACAAGCAAATATTTCATATCATTTCCTTTGTATAATTTTTTCGAATTGCAAGTTAGAATTTTCGTTTGATTTTAACTTGTGAATAACAAACTGTAAACAGTGAAATCTTACTGGCTTCATTTAACTATCGTATATTCAAAATTATACAGCACTATCCAAGCACTTACATTTTGCGTGAACATATTCCATTTCTTTTATTTTGACATTTCTAGAGCCTTTCAAGTTTTAGATTTATGCTTTGTAATTTTGTCCTAATTAATTGCTAAAAGCTCTTGATTATCTGTAAATTAGTGTTAGTATAGTTGGTGTTTTTTAGACATTATTTTCAGATATATTCGTTTTGAATTCTATTATGTGTTTACGATCTAATAATTACTGATGAAAACATCAGTTTATGGTACAGCAAATACATAATTGCCGTTTCTGTATTAGTAAATTGGCCAATTGACCTCTTGATAAAAATCAAACACAAACAGTATTATTTCACTTATAAAACACTAAACAAAAGGTTTACACGTTTCAACCGCTGTTATTGTGGAATAGTAGCTTTTGTGTTTTACATTGGCGTTCATTAGGTTTATTACATTACATTGCATTGGCACGATTAGGAGTCGCCATATACATATGTGTGTCACTCATACCAGTACCATGGTAACTTTACTGTAACTTTTTAACATCAGCATTAGTACTGATGTTTAGATATTGTTTAAATAGCGAGTAATATAAATATGATAGTTAAAATCTACTTCCGAAATTGCCTTTGACTGTTTTCCCTTTTGTTCTAATTAATTGTTTTATGTATGTAATTGTTTCGTTATTAGCTTATCTTTCACTTTCTTTAATGCTCTTTTAGATAATATAATATATGAACTGTCTGATTGTCTAGCCAACGACTTGTGGGCCAAATTTATTGCACAGAATAAAATAATACGAGAAACGAGTGATTGACGGATTTAACGAAGTGTTGCAAATTAGATTTTCTGGAAATACGTTTGGTGTACGAGATGTATATATATGTACTAGTATGTCAATCAATTAGATGTTTTATCTCTTATTTAATTGAATGCAATAATTTCCTCTAGTATACAGAATAAATTGACCAGAATTAAATTACAGAACGCTCTGCTGCGCGTATATTCCAAGATAAAAAATCTGTGTTAGAATTATCATCATAAATTTTCATGTACGTCATGACTAAACTAAAAGCAGTGACCCCGCGATAAAGGAATAAGGAATCAACTACAAAAAAATATATGAATACTGGTTTGACGTTTAAAATATAAAGAATCGCTACTTCTGCTGGATGTTGAAAAAAGTCAATACCTTTCGGAAGAATATGTTATATGTGCATTTTAACAATCACGTGCTTTTAAATTTCGTAAAGACAAAAGAAGTCATTACTCAGAAATCCCCGATTTCAATGAATCTCCAAGAAAATAATTTTTTATGAGAGATATCTAGAACACGGTCGCAGAAGTTAAGTAAATAAATAGAGGTAAAAGTTGCGAGTGGTTTCCTGTAATGGATCTGGATTTATTCACGAACATGTTTATTTCGTAGGAAAATATCACTAAATAAATATTATTTATGTGTAATTATTTGTTTTGTTGTGTTGTTGTATATTCATATAAATTGCCTAACATTCTCGACAGATATCTTCTACCATAAGAATTGTTCTGCATCATAACCCTTTTTGAAGACCAAGTCGTGTCGAGTGTACATGCAAAATATAGATATTACTTCCTTTAAAGGCAAATTTATTGGGGGATTTAGAAAGAATTAATCAATAAGATAAAATTATACTTTAAAATTATATCTTGCAATCAATTCAGATATTTACATAACTTTCATACCTAACAGCAATAAACAGTTATTGACTAATTTAAAAGCACCCATTAAAGAAGATAATCAAAGTAATGTCGTTTTATTACGCTGCAAAGACTGAAACGAATGCTATATCGGAGGTAGAAGTGTAACACGCCGCTTTCCACTTGTGAGACCAGCTATAATTTTTTTTCAATTTGCAATTAACGCTATTATTATAAACAGTAAAAATTTTACATTTTTTACATTGTACACTATCGAATGCGACTTTCAGAAGTATATCAGTCTAATGCAATCTATTTTTCTCGCATTACAGTCGAACTATCTCCAGTCTCTACCGATAGGTTGGCCGACTTGAACAAAATTTGGTCATCTGGTGGAACTCACAAGGTGTTTAGCGCCGTTATTATAAACAGCAAAATTTAAATTGGCAACATGGTACCCATTAATCCAAGAAACATTGTTCGTTTTATCATAAAGATATACCATTGCAATGAAAACCAATTACTAACATTTAAATCCTATGAAATTGGTTGATGCAATAACAGACTTAATTGACACGGCAGTTCGAAAAACATCGTGTGTATCGAAAACAACAATGTAATTTCTTAAAATTTGGTAATGTTTTGACCACAAATCGCAGATGAACATGTGCCACTTCCGTCATTCGATTTGGAATACAGAATGGTGTATTGTATATATCTCTGTGTCATATCTATTATTATAACTAGGTCTTACGATTTAATTTTATACTCCGCAATCGCGAAATGATATTCTCGCAAGTAAAATAAATCAGTTCACGTATATTCAAATGGTCACTTTCGTGCATTTTTTATTTAACCTCCTTTCGGTAATCAAAAACATACATTCGCACTACATTCGATACACCTGTGAAAGCTAAATCAAAAGATGCGCAATGTATTTTTTTTGCTGTTCATAATAATGTTCTGAATTGCAAAAGTCTAAACATTCGGGATTCTAGGTCCAACGACGCCTCTAAGAAACCCGTAACTACAATCGATTTTCCAAATTCTCAATGATTATCATAAATTAAATCGCTATAAGAATTAATACATTTATAAATCGTATCATCTTCATTGACTGATTTTCCGGAGATGTCCGTTCCATTGAAATTATCTCTATCTACCTCATCGCGACCCTCGCTGCACTCGTCTAAATCGTTCAGAAATTGATTACCCCGCGTTAGATTCAACAAACTACTAAATCTACGTCGAACCTCATCCTCACTTGGACCACAGGAACTGTCGAAATTGCTTGATTGGCGGAAACCCCATTCGAAACGGTTCGGGGATCGCTGGATTCGGGTGAACAATGCGACGCAAACTGTTGGATGACTGCGTGCGCGGCGGGATTTTGAAAGATCGACGCGTCTGACAGATGCAAATCGTCGCTTCTATCTGTTAGGTGGTTTCTAGTATGCCAGAAATAAGCGGGTTAAAGGGTGGTTGACGTCTACAAGTTTAAAAAAATTGTGTTAAAAAAACACCTAATTTAGGGTACACAATTTTACAGAAGAGAGAACATTCTAAAGAGATTGTCGGTATAAGTAGAGTTAAATGAGGTATACTGAAAATAAAGAGTTGATTCCGTTTATTTTTTGAGGTTATATATCTTTATTAAGCACATTTTTAATAAATAACTCAGTAAGGTGTTAAAATAACATAAAATTTAGGTTGGTAAACCTGTCTTTTTAACAAATCAACGTCAGATTAGAATTACACAAAATGTCATCCTAATTTTATGTAAATTTAGGATATTTATAACAAATTAGACTTATAAAATTATTTAAAAACATTATAATTGGTACATTAATGCATTTTACATAATATTTTTATTAATTTCAACTAATTTAAGCTTTGTAAACGTGTCTTTTTAGGCAGGCTAACTAGGCGCCATCTTAAATTTAAAGGAAGAATTATTTATTTCTTCGGTGAAATGTTTAAAGGTTCATTAACGACCAATAAATTCGGAAAATACTTTAAAAAAATTGTTTAAACAAGCTCGAATTTATATTAATGTGTTAGGTGAGTGACTAGTGTTGTATTAACGAACGTGAAATGCATTTTTTGAACGATTTAAATGTGCAATTTGAATGGATATCATTCTGTAGAATTTTGCGTGCAAAAGGTGAGATATAAGTTTAAATTTGAATATTTATCGAGCTATAATGAATGTATTTTGTTTATTTAGGATGTCGGGAAGATGCAGTATAAAACGGTAAGTCATTTTTTTGTGTTTTTATGGTAGTTTCTAGTCATTGTTTAATGTAATGCATGTATTTAATTATTATTAAAGTTCTCGTTTAAATCTTTGATTTTTATCATTTATTTGATAGGTTTTAGCTCCCAATTTGCAGGAATTAATTCAAAGTTAGTAAAATTAGGGTGTTGTAAAGTCCTATTTGTCTAAATCTTTATTTCTTGACCCTCACAATACTTCGATATTGTACAAAACCTAACGGGAGAAACAAGAGCTCTCATTCTTCGTACTATCTATGATAGGGATTCAATAGTTAATTACGTAAAATCTAGCAGACTATCTTTAACATTTTTATCGTTTGGGATCTTATTATACAAGTTTCAACAAGTGGTTACCTATATAGATTAATTATTCAATAGGTTATGTATCGCCATCTGTTGAGAAATCTCACAACTATTTGGACCTTATGTCGATAAGAGTGCGCTTCTTTATTATTTTTTTCGAATCTAACTGATGATTATGGCATTAATGGCAAGTTTTAACGTTTTTTGTCGAAGAAAATGGATGTTTATGAAAATATTCAACGCTTTTCTAACATTTTAAGCAAATTAGAAGACATTTTTGAGAGAAACGGGATTAAAAATCAATGAAATAGTCACGAAAATACCGCCAGAATGACTGTGGAATCAAAGAGATTCATTCAGTACTCACTTCGCGAAAAAAGAGCACCATAATTAGCTCCAGATGTATTGTGATTGAATTGAGACTTAGCGTTATTATAAAAAAAATACTTTTAATATTAATTTCAACTTGTGTGACCAGCAGCCGTAGCACACGATCTCGAACCAACCCCTTCATCTACAGGCAAGAACGGTAGTTTAAAATTGATACTCTGCCTCATCGATAGCCCCTCCAAGTTTTTTACTGTCGAGCTCGAGGGAGTTGTCGAGGAAGGCGGATTAAGTTTTCTAGAAAAGTGGACGGCCACGCAATTTATAGAGCCGCTATTTCCAGGTCCATTTAGTCAGTTGGTCGACAGAACTTTGCGGCCTTCTTATTACCAGTGCGTCATTTCGGGAGCTTGAATAGAATAGAGTTGAGTAGTCTGCAAACCTAGTACTGGGAGAGTTAGATACGTCACTGAGAAATAGTATGAAGAGCTGAAGAGCGAATGGAACATACATCAGACCGCTTAATGGAGAACGTCCTGCCGGAGAGGTAAGATTGAATGAGGAGAGATGCACCCCGTCACGCCACACCGAATCTAAGTCCAGAAATACTGCAACCAGTGGAACACATCGTGACTCCAATGCGTCTCTAACCTCCTCCGTGAGTCGGAGGAGTTGGAAGTCTGCCGATAAGCCCTCTCGAAACCCTGAACTGCTCGTCTGGCAAGAAATTGCTGTCGTGGATGATATCCTGCAGTCTAAAGCTATGTATTCACTTGAGCAAATTTACGCGCACGAACGCTGTGCGCACACAAATCCTTTGATAAAGGTGAAGAAACCGACAAGCGATGGATAGCGTTCGTGCGCATATTGGGTGTTCGTGCGCGTAAATTTGCTCAAGTGAGTACATAGCTTAATAGATAAGATGACAGACTCAGCAATTTTGGACAGGTTCGAAGAGGAGACTTATCGGCCTATAATTCGTAGGGAGTATAGGATGTTTACCGTTCAAGATGTCGTGATAATGAATCTAATAGAGTAAAGCTTCGCTAATCCGGACTTTCCATAAATCCCTTAATCCGGATTACCTATGATCCGGATTCCATTTGCGTAGTTTGTGATGTACATCGCAACTCAACCTCGTGTGAGAGACGGATCGTTAAAAAACATAAGATAGTTAAAAAGCATCATGGCGCCAAAGAGACCGCATAAAACATTGACTCTAGCGAAGGACATGGTGTTGGGTATCTCGAAGTCAATGGGGAGAAATTATCTAGCGATTCAGATGCTGTCGAACTGTTTCTTCAAAAATTAGCGAATAAAATTAGGAGATGCGTTTGCAGCCGTATCAGATTTACAACGCAGACGAATTGCCAGGTCGTACAATGGTTCAGGCAAAAGAAAGAACGGCACCGGGACGTAAAATGTCAAAGGAAAGGATAACCTTCCTTCCTTGTACAAATGGTGGTGGCTCACATGAACTAAAAATGTTGGTTATTGACAAATCAACAAATCCAAGAGCATTTAAGAATTGTGCCATTCCAGTTGAATACTACGCTTAGATGATGTCAGTTTTATCCGTCAAATGGTTTCGCGAGACTTTTGTCGAACAAGTGAGAACATTCCAGAAAGACAATGAGTGATAAAGCGCTTCTATTAATTGATAATGCTCTGAGTCATGCAACAGAGAACTAATTGATCAGTGATCCAACCGATAGACCAGAATGCCATTCGACTGACTAAACTTGCAGAACCGCAAGAGCCTCTTGGTCCATATTTTGTCTTTTAAAGAAAAGATGTCGTGTTTCTGCTAGCTACTTCTTGAGACAAAGTGACTCCTGACGCAATTTCTTATTCAGACAATGATCCGTCAGACTTTGACTGGGAGTCTGAAGGTCTGGTTCTATTGCCTCTACTTAATCAAAGACGTGAATCACTCAGTGAAATTGCCAAAATTAACAATATGCTGCAGAACGTTACCACTGAAAATAACCAACCGACTGAATCAGGGATCTGTGAATGGATAGATGGCGATGAAGAGCAACTACCGTTGCTTAGTGATGAGACCGATCCAGAAGAGGATGTTGTAAGCATTGATTCAAAAGTGAAACACCATATGAGGCAATTCATTGTTTCAGTACATGCATACAGTGGGCTGAAGAGAATGGTGCTACATTAAATACCTTGTCCATACTACGAATGATGCGCGAACGCACAACGCAAGCCAGGCAGTGAAATATTAAACAAACAACACGGTTTTAATTGATCCGGATTACCGAAGCTTTATTGTATGTTGAAAATATGTGGCGCAGTCGATAGGATATTCAATTATATTATATATAGCAGAAATATAACCTCAAAAATAATTCCACATAAGAATAGGAGATATAATTACGAAAAACAGTGCGATAATAGATAAAGATATGTACCTAAAATATTTACAATTTTAACAAGTAAAGTGGAAATATGAGAGATAGTGAAGTACAACAAAATACATAATACTTATATATAGATATATAATAATACATATTTATATAGATGTGACATGCATAACATTTAAGAATAATATTCATCTAAAATGGGGGAGTGAAGCCTGAGCCCTTTTACAAGAAAATCTTATCGTTAAATTATGATTTAAACCTAAAATCTTCCTGATCAGAAACTTGATAATCGTGGAGGAACTCACCTGTTTTGAGCAATTTTTCTAAGTGTATCCGGTACTCTTATTAGTTTATCTAAAGTTTTAACTATGGATTGGAATGTCGGTCGATGTGTTCGCTCTTTCTGCCAACAGTCTAACATGAGTTGGTATATTGCTTCTGGACAGTCCATTGGAGCAGGCAACCTAGATTATAAAACACAATAAGGGTTGGTCCCCAATAGAAGATTTTACAAAATGTATTCGTACCTATAACCCTTTTCTATACTTTTGATGACGTCTTGATTGGACCAATTCCAATACGGACGTTCACCGTACGACATAACCTCCCAACAGACGATGCCCATTGACCAGACGTCACTGGCTGAGGTGAATTTTCTAAAAGCTATCGCTTCTGGTGCCGTCCATCTTACCGGAATTTTACCCCCTGTTTAAGGTTAATCAAAATAATTTAGAAAATCTTGTTTAATATTTTTCTTAAATAAATTACCCTTGTTGTGTAAGCCCCTCTGTAGCGCTCTCAATCTCACGACTCAGGCCGAAATCCGCAATCTTACAAACCAATTGCGAATTCACCAGCACATTCTAGCTGCTAGATCCCTATGGACGTAATTCATATCGCTGAGGTATTGCATCCCCGCAGCGATACCTCTTAACATCCCCACCAATTGGATAATTTGGAATTTACCATCGTTCGCCTGTAAAATTAATTGTGATTAATTAAAAAAAAATCCTTCGGCGGTGGAATTACCCTCAAAAACGTATCTAAAGATCCATTCTCCATATATTCGGTGATAATCATCACAGGATTCGATTTGGTCACCACCCCTTGCAAGAAGATCACATTAGGATGTTCGAATTGACCCATAATCGAAGCTTCCGTTAGAAATCGTTCCTGGATTCTCTAAAGAGCCAGCCTTTAACGTTTTGATCGCTACGTCGATATCGATCCCGTTCATCTTTAATTTTCCTTTGCAAACGTCACCAAATTCGCCACCACCTGTCAAAATAAATTTATGTTATAGTTGAGGCAATTTTCAACTGCTGCGAAAACAAATTTACCTATAATTGCTTCAATTGTTATACATCCAGCGTCGATTTCTCGTGCGAATTCCCTAACAGCTTGATTGGGATCTTCGTAAGTGTGGGGGTCGATGTAGGTCCTTGAGGAACCCCGATTCCGGTAAATAATGGTGTCGTCACTATAGAAAGCGATAAAATGCGTTTTATTCCGATGAGAAATTGATTAAATTAATTAAATTGTTTGAATAGAAATGAGGAATTTGCATGCTTGATTATTTTTGAAAAAATTAAATATATTTTTAAAATTAATCAAAAATTAAAATTAATTAAAAAAAAAACACCCATACGTCGGTAATTTTTTTAAAAATATGAATTAATAAAAATATGCGTGGGCTTTAATAATCATGCAAATTCCTCATTTTTACTATATATTTTAGAGGGAGAGTATCCCTCCAAAAATTTATTTTAAAAATTATAATAATAAGATAAATGAACAAGGCAGTCAAAATTAGACATAAAACAAAAGTCACTAAAACAAAAACTATTACCATTCGTATGGGTGGCCACAATAGGCGGATTGTCCAAATTATGGTGAACTAAAAAAACAAAATAAAAGAAAAAAAAATGAAAAATAAAAATAAAATAAAGCTATAATAGCATACGCAAGCTTCTTAAGGGATAAACTCGGATATAACGATCATAATAATAGTTATTTCCGAGTTCATCTGTACATACATAATCCAAAACTATATTTAAAATTTACGTAAGTTGAAACGGAAATTGAGGGGGCGGGGGGCATGCAAATAAATTAGAATAAAGATAAATAGAAAATACGATTGTGCAGACTTACTGTAGGTCACTACCAATCCTTTATAATTTTTTAATTTTTTTTTTTGCCGAAGAAAGGGGGTTTGCAGGAACAAAAAGAGAAAAAAATAAGAGAGTGTATTTATTAGAAACGCTAAGAGATAAATTAAAAAAAGAGAGATAGATAAATTTAGCAAGTGTATTAAGTATCTAGTTTGAGTGCTATTTAAAGTGTGTTTTTATTACGTACGTTTTAATTTCACTAAAAATAAAAAATCTATAAACTATTTTTTTTCGTTCTATAAATGTGTGCGTCTAAATTTATGTTTAAAAAAATCTCGAAAAATCGTATTAATTTAATTTAATTTTTTTAAATTTAATTCGTGACTTACCTTCACCGTTTCGATATTCTAACGTGTCGCAATCGCTGGGTTGTTTTTTGTTGCATTCGTCATTCGATCGGGATTTCAGAAAGACTACCGTAAGGACTATAGCGGCAGCTATCACAACGACGATGGCTACGATGCCCCCTGCTACTAATTGTAGTCTAAATCCGTCGTCGTCTCCGACGTATGCTGGAATAAAATAATTTTTAGCAATTTTTTAGGGGGTTTTATTTTTCGGGGGTCAGTTTTAAAAAAATGGGAAAAATTTGTGATAAAATTAATCAAATTAAATTGAATTAAAATTATTTTTTTTACTGATATTAAAAATGAGAATTTCGTTCCCCGCCCCCTCCTATTTAAATTAAAAATACATAAATTTTATTTTAAAAAACATTGTCTGTTGAAGGGAGGGAAGAGCATTGTTATTGTAAACGAATTAAAACAATCAACATTGTGGTGAACACAATACCCCCTCCCCTTTCGCTTCGATTAAAAATTTTATTAAAAAAATTCGTGAGCCTTTTCTTTTTTGGAATGAAATTAAATGTGATCAGGCTAAATCTAAGTCGAATAATAATAAAGATATTTACATTTTTAGCTATTTGTTAGGGGGTTTTAATTTTGCAGGGGTCGCTTAAAATATGTAACAGTATTGCAGAATTTTTAAATTTTTAATTTCGTTAAATTAAAAAAAAATTGCGACCCCCCTCGAATCCATACGATTTTTTCTAATGTAGTGAATGGAATACCATTCCCCGCCCCATGCCCCCTCGCCGTCGCCGCTTCGATTAAAAATCTTTAAAATTTTATTTTAAAAAAATCGCGTGTAAGGGGCTCAAGTTTTGCATCTGTATTCACAAAAATATGAAAAAACTGATGGGGGGCGGAAAAGAATGCAGACTGGTTTGAATTAATATAAAATTAAAAAAATCAGAAATTTATATAAAATAAAAAAAATAAAAATGCGGGAGAGGGTGGAGAGGGGATGGGCTCAATTAATAAATTTATTTTTGCGACGCCCTCGAATCCATACGATAAAAAATTAAAAATTTTGTGGCGAATAGAATACTCCCTCGCCCTCACCAAAATTTTATAAAAAAAAAAAATCGTGTGTAAGGGGGAAAGTTTTGCATCGGTAGTTAGAAAAATATGAAAAACCCGACGGGGGCGGGAAGGGGGAGGGGGCGTAAAAGAATGCAGACTGGTTTGATGTAATCTAAAATTACAAAATCAGAAATTTATATAAAACAAAAAAAAATAAAAATGCGGGGGAGGGTGGGAGAGGCTCAATTCATACATTTATTTTTGCGACTCCCTTCGAATGTATACGAATAAAAAAAAAATAAATTTTGTGGCGAATAGAATACGCCCCACCCCCCTGCCCCTCGCCAAAATTTTATAAAAAAAAAAATTGTGTGTAAGGGAGGCGCAAGTTTTGCATCGGTACTCACAAATATATGGGGAAAAAAACAACGATGGAGTAAGGGGGGGGGGAGGGGGAGAATGCATACTGGTTTCATCTAAAAATTCTAAAAAATCCATATTATTTTAAAAAATCGTGTGTAAGGGCGGCAAGTTTTGGCGAAGGCAAGGGGAGGGGGGAGGGAGGGTGCAGACTGGTTGATCTAATTTAAAATGTCAAAAATCAGAAATTTATATTTAAAAAAATGCACGCGGGGGAGGGTGGGGAGGCTCAATTAATAAAATTAATTAAAATATATTAAAACCATGCAAAATAAAATTAAAAAAAAAATACATACATAGTTCTTTGTTACCTGTCTTGAACACTTGACCGGTAGTCTTGAAGATAACGGGGGAATACGCCCCCCAACCTCTTTTACTCTTCGCTCTAACTTGTAGGCCGTATTCGGTTCTCTGCATTAGGCCGGTGAATGTTGCGGTTAAATCTTTAGTTAAGATCGAAGAGGAATTGCTGTAATCCATATCACCTCTAGGGAAACATCGTACCTGTAGAGTGTAAAATGAATTTAATTCAGTTGACATTTTAATATTTTAGTTATTGCTAAGCAAGGTGCGTTTGTGAGCTGTGTAGCCTTCGGCTATAATTTAATTTTATTGAAGGGTACAATTACGTGACAGTAAAATGTCAACAAAATGAAATACGTAGCATAAGTTTAAGATCATAAAAAAATTAGATTAAATTTAATTATATTAATCCATACAATTCGATTTGGAATGTTAATAACTTTATATTGTGTAATGTCATTTATTAGAAAGTAATTTATCATTGAATTAAACCGAGATAAAACTCAAGCTCGCACTTACCTCGTAAGTTTCGATTTCATTCTCGACATCTCCATCAACAACCGGCGCCTCCCAAATTAAAGTGATCTCGCTACTCTTAACCGAAGTTATTCTAACATTAGTGATGCTACTAACGATCGAAGCCTCCGTAGTGACCGTAAGGTCGGCGTATTCGGGATTCGTTTTCGTACTCAAATGCGAAACACCGTTCTCGGCGAAAACTTGAAACCTATAGGTGGTGACTGCGTTCAAGCCGGTGATGGTAACTTTAGTATCGTTGAAAATTTCCTAAAAATTACATTAAAATAAAACCATATTATATATAGGAGTGCCGCAGGATGGTGTTTTCGGCTCGATATGATACGTACAGCGTTTGGGGTGTATTGGACGATTCCCGCTGTACAAGCGTCGCATTTAATGCGGTAAACTGTATCTATACGACCACCTAGACGATCCGGAAGGGTCCAACTCAGCATCACCGTCGATTGATCGACGAAATTCAAGCTTAGATTCTGCGGTGCCGATGGAGGTTCTGCAAAATTTGAAAAAAATTATTTCGAATCTTATTAGAAGTATTGAATTGATACTAACGCGTGCAAGACATGTTTTTAGGATCGCTGGGCGCTCGGTAATAATCGTTATCGCACGTGCATTCCGAGAAGCCGGAACTTGGCGCTTTAGAATGTTCCGGACACGGTTGGCACAGGTTATCTCCGACTTCCGATTTAAATTTCCCGGATGGGCAAACTAAAATGATAATCAAAATTTAATAAAGATCGATTCTTTCGGATTAAAAATGGAGAAATTACCGTTACAAGTTTGTTTTTCGAAATCCGGTTCGAATCCGGCTTTGCATTTGCAGGCTCCGGTTGGTAGGGTCCATTTGCCATCACCTTTACATAAATAGGTGGGTGGTTCGACGACTTCAGCGTTTTTGACGCATTTCCCCGTAGCTTGCTCGATTAGAGTGACTTCCTTTCCGGTTGGTGTCACCGGAAAATGTGCAAAATTTATGGTGACTTCCGGGCAAGTGATGTAATACACCTAAAAAAAAAATTAAGGGGGTGAGGAAATACAGTCGAACCTCCACAACTCGAAGTTTTCTGCAAGTCGAAATTTATTCTTGTTCCCTGCACTTTATCTATAATTTCCGTGTATTTTGATCTCTCTAACTCGAATTTCCCTAACTCGAAAATATCTATAATTCCAACCTGCCAGCATGGCCCAATATCACAGGAATTTCTATAAGTCGAATATTTTGGTGACCTTGTCCTCGGCGGCATGGGATGGCTTAAAAGCCTGACGATCCAAACAAAGGTAAAAATTAAAAAAAAAGTGGAAAGTGGATTTAAGAAAAGGAGAAGAGAAGCAATCAATAAGAGAATTTTGGAAAAACTACAATATCATGAATGCTGTAGCAAATATAAACCTTCCTTGGAAGCGAAGACATTGGACACTCAGTCGATATGGATGAAATAGTGGAATTAGCGAAACAAACCGGTTTAGATGAGGCAAATGTGGAAGACATCAAAGAAATAGTTCAAAAAACAGCAGCTAGTCTTTCTAATGATGTGCTCAAGGAATTAACTGAACAAGAAGAAAACAAAAATATTGATAGTAGTGATTTCGAAGAAGAGCCAAAAGAACTGAAACGATGGCGTTTGTAAAAGGAGTTTGACCACTATAACTGAAATTATGGACCAATTTGTTGAAAATGATCCAAATTTTGACAGGAGTTCAACAGCAAGACGGGAGAGGGGGGGGGGTGTTATAGATGCTTTATCCACTTATCAACAACCTCTAACAGAACGCAAAAGAAAAACGCAAACTACATTAGATGCCTTCTTGACAAACAAACACAGAAACACAGAATAGAAAGATAGAATAGGAGAAAATCTTCTCCTAACCCCATTATTTATGTGTTAAGATAGCCTCGTTTAGTGCTGTTTCGCATTACGCTCTACTTTGATGGAAAGTCTTATTGTACTACAAAAAAACGGTTTGCGGTGAAAGTGCGGCAGCTGATGAAAAATAATGTGATACCTGGATCTCTAGCACCTTGCCACCTCTTTTAGCCTCCTATGATGATAATAACATCTTCAATGCAGGCGAAACTGATCTCCTTTTTAAATGCTTACAAAATAAAACGTTAGCATTTAAAAATGAGAAGTGCCACGGAGGCAAACTCAGCAAGGAAAAGGTGACTTGTTTACTAGCGACAAACATGACTGGTACTGAAAAATTAAAGATTTTCATGGCAGGAAAAAGTGCTAAACCACGATCTCTTCGAGGAGTCACGTTTTTTGAAACATGGCTTTTACGTCAAAACAGAAAAGTTTTGGTCTTTATTGATAACTGTCCTGCACATCCTCTAAGTACCATTACAGTCGCAGATTTTGGAAAAAACTTTGGATAGTTTTGAAAACCATCACTCCATTCAGACAATCAATCTTCTTGATTGCATTAATATTGTAACCACAGTATGGAACATTAATGTTACTCCTAAAACAATCCAAAATTGTTTGAGACAAGCAGGTTTTGGAAAGCATAAGGCTTTATGATGAAGCCATTATCGGAACTGAAAGAAAAATAATTAGCGAGCAAAGCATCATCTCCAATGTTCAACAGTCGTTTAATAAGTGTGTTGAATTGTGCAATGCAGACCATAGGACTCTTATGGAGGATTTTATGAACCTCGATGATGACATTATTACCAGCGAAACTCAAACAGAAGACGAAAGATAGGTTTAATGAAAATTCGGATGTGTCCGTCACTGAGGATATTTATTTTTTTAACGTTTACATATACAATGATCCCAATAAGTATTGGCTCAAATTATTTCTTATGCAAATATTAAGTACCCCACCTCCCCGAGTTGCCTACTTTTTTCCCAACTTGTTTCTTTTTGGATACTATTTTCTTGCCTCTTAATGCCATTTTGTCATCAGACTTGAGGTTGAGGTCTTTAAAAACGGTTGAGATAGTGACTGGCAAAACTTCGTATTCTTCACCAAGGAGGCACAAGACCTTACTGGCAAAGTTTTTTCTGAATCAGGAATTGTTGGACAAGCACCAAAGATCTTTGCAATACACTCACGACGCATCTTACACGGTTTTGCTCCAGCTTGTGGACAATTTTATATCAAGGTATCATTTCCCGAACTCTATTTGAAGCTGATACTGAATTACAGCTAGCTTGACATTGTCACAGGCAAGAAACTGCCATGCCAAACTGGTATGAACACAAAAAGGACTGTTTCACCCAGAAAACACTAAAAATACAGCACAAAGCCAAGTTCAGTTGTTCCAAACATGATTTTAAGATTTTAAAACCAAAACTTCAAAGCTCCGATAATGTTGGAGGTTATCTCAGGATCTAGTTCATCCTTCAAAACCATGTTTTTCACTCAGGCCAAGCCCCTCACACCCCACCGCCTCCTTTCAAAATTGTTTGAGACAAGCAGGTTTTGGAAAGCATAAGGCTTTATGATGAAGCCATTATCGGAACTGAAAGAAAAAATAATTAGCGAGCAAAGCATCATCTCCAATGTTCAACAGTCGTTTAATAAGTGTGTTGAATTGTGCAATGCAGACCATACGACTCTTATGGAGGATTTTATGAACCTCGATGATGACATTATTACCAGCGAAACTCCTACAGAAGACGAAAGATAGGTTTAATGAAAATTCGGATGTGTCCGTCGCTGAGGATATTCTTAGAGGAAAGCCTTCTTACCATGAAATGGCTAAACCATTTGAAACAATACAGTTGTTTTTTTAATATGACTGACAACGGATGATGTATTTGGTTTACTTGATAAAATAAAACAAAAGTATGAGTCAGAATGCGTAGAAAAGACCTTACATCATACGCATACAGGGTGTCCCATGACATGACTGCCAAAACCTAAAGATGTGTTATTCAGGCAATTTTAAGTCAAAAATGTCGAATGAACATGTGTCCCAAAACTTTGTCGTAAATGATCTATACAAACATTTAAGGTTTTAGATAACTCCACTAATACAAACAATAATTAATTTAAAAAGAAGTCGCTTTATTGGTAGGGTAAGTCCGGGGGAGATGGCCGTACGGGAGAGATGGCCACTACAAAATAATTTTAATTATATTACACAGATGCCGTTAGTTGTAATCGAGATCGCTCAGTCTTGCGGTTTACAACGTGCGCCCAAGAGATTTTTGCGTGAAAAAAACATAAAAAGTAAGTAAAAACTAGTTTTTTATTTGAATACATGTTGATTATAAGTTATGGTATTGACGCATTCAAGTTTGCTGAGCAATTACAGATTAAACATCGATTTAATGGTACAGATGAGAAAGCAGGCTATGACTGGGTGCAACTGTTTTTGAAAAGAAACCCAGATATTTCTTTGAGAAAGTCAGAAGGAGTATCTTACGCTAGAAGCCAAGGTATGAATAAGGTAGAAGTAAACGCTTATTTTGAGATGCCCGAAAGAACCCTTTTTGAAAGTGATTTGCTGGATAAACCAAGTCATATATTCAATATGGATGAGACTGGTTTGCAGGTAAACAATCGGCCAGGACATGTTCTAGCTAAGAAGGGTTCCAAAGCAGTAGCAGTGTCAACTTCCACAGAGAAAGGGGAAACCATTACAGTCATTGCTTGCTGTAATGCGGAAGGAATCTTTTTACCCCCCGCGTGCATAATGAAAGGCCAGAGAAAAAAACAGAATTTGAAGATGGTTTGCCTCCGAGTTCATGTGTTTTTATGTCTCAAAAGCCTACATCCGCCGATTTATTTCTAGAATTGATGCAGACTCATTTTTTACCCAGAAAACCTGCTGGCAAAGTGCTTCTGTTGCTTGATGGTCACTCCACCCATTGCAATTCTGTTGCAATGCTGGAATTTACGAACAAAAATGATATTATGCTGTCAATGCCTAGCCATACATCGCATTATCTGCAGCCGTTAGATGTTGCTGTCTTTAAATCTCTTAAGACTAATTTTTACGAATCATGCAGGCTATGGATGAAACAACACCCGGGACGCCGACTTTCTAGACTTCAATTTGGCTTCTTGCTAAATCAAGGCTGGGGTAAAGCAGCTACAAGTGGCAACGCAACCTTGGGTTTTAGAGCCAGGGCGCGCAGGGGTTTTTCCATTAAACCCAGAGGCTATACCTGAGTACGCCTTTAGTAGTAGCATTGAAACACCTGCTGAAACTTAATCAACTTAATCGTTGTGTTATTCCTCATGGTTTCTCGACAATAGGCTCTTAAAGTTAGTAAGGCCATCTCCCCGGACTTACCCTATAGTTGTTCATATATAACTCGAAATAATTTTGCGATCCTTTGGAATTCGAGTTATGGAGGTTCTACTGTACTTTTAAAAAGTGTACTATATATGATGGGGTTTACCTTAATGGCCAATAATGATATGCAAGCCCCTTGATCCCTGAAAGCGAAATAAACTCCTTTTTTGGTAACGGGGATACTTTTGACTTCTACGTTGATGTTGACTTCGCTGTTAGCGTTGAATCTCCCATCACCAGCCGCAATTCGACCTGGAAAATAATTTTTAACATTTATAACTATATAAAAAGATATTTTCCTACAATAGTCTTGAAAATACTGGAATTACAAGCGATTCAAACACAATCGTAAATAATTTTTATGGACGATAATAATAAGTAAGACATACTAGTCGTAAACAGACGACATTATATGGTCCATAAAGTTTTTAAGACAATAAAAAAAAACTATCTTGATTCGTGCTCTATAACTCAACTGTATACAAACATCGGGATTCGAAGCGGGTCACAGAATATGTCCCATATAAAATCGTCGTGTAATTATCTCCATTTAAAAAAAGGGGAGTACACAATATAACAATTATATTTCATAATAAATCCTTACCAATTAACTTGTAACTATCCGTCTCCCAAGGTGGTGGCTCCCTAGTTGCCGCGTCAAATTCGTAATATAACAGGCTGAAGGTTTCCTTACACGATAACGCATTTCCTGCAATAACAAAAGGAGAAAAATGTACAAACTCTAACGAGTATTAAACGTAATATCATACATGAATTATGTTCACGTTTTCAACATGACTAAAAGCTGGAAAGGGACGAAAAAGAAAAAGAATCGCAACCGTCAATTAGTAACCGTGGTAAATACATGTAATTTCATAAATAGTTCTATGATTACCAAGCATATGTCTACTATACTATATACACACACACGGGCTATTAAAATGACGTTTCGCTGTGTGAATTTTTTTACAAATGCCGCTGGTCCGCAAATATAAAAATGGATGTCGTGTGAGTGTGGACACTTTAAAACGGTAATTGCGCCTGTTTAGTTACGCGGTTTAGTTTTTGTTCCTCATATCGAAGTGCTGGATAGGAAAGCTTTTTCTACTGGAAGAAATATGTGTTCAATAATTTCCTGATCTAATTTTTCTTGTTAGTTGGTTCGTTTCTTATTCTGCTTGTCATTTTGCTGCAGTTGTCTCGGTTCATTCATCTCGAAAGCTTGGTCATCATCGAAAATATTTAAAACTATCTCGTTGCATTAAACCAGAATATATTTCTGGAAAAATTTAGGACAGTTCAGATTAGTTTTTTCGATTTTTGACGGAAAGAATTTAGAAATTAACGAACAGGAACAATAGTACCAATATGCAAAAAAAAAACAGCCATTTCCGAGGTTTGACAGAAAAGCCTCCGTAGCGACTCCCTTTCCTACCCTTCCCCGATTTAGGGAACCCTTAGGCACCCCCCCTCCTCGATCAAGCGACCTCAGTAGTCACCCCTTCCCTCTCTCCCCCCGATTCAGGTGACTCAGCCGAGCCCCCTTCTACGATCTAGAGGACCCCGTAGCCACCCCCCGATGAAGGAAACTCCATATATTTTTGGAAAGACCAGTTCAGATTAGTTTCTTCGATTTTTGATGGAAAAATGTAGATATTAACGAACAGGAACAATAGTGTCAATATGCAAAAAAAAAAAACTTGACTTTTCCGAGGTTTGACAGGAAAGCCTCCGTAGCGACCCCCTTTCCTACCTTCTCCCAGATTCAAGGGACTATAGCCACCCCCCCCCGATCAAGCGACCTCTGTAGCCGCCCCCCTCCCTCTCCCCCCCACTCCCGATCGACGCCACCTCCTACGATCTAGAGAACTTGGTCATCCCCTCCCTTCCTCTCCCCCCGATTCAGGAAACTCCATATATTTTTGGAAAGAACAGTTCAGATTAGTTTCTTCGATTTTTGATGGGAATGTAGAGATTAACGAACAGGAACAACCCAGATTCAAAAACTAGACTTTTCCCCCCATCAAGCGACCTCCAGTAGTCACTCCTAATCCTCCCTTCCCGATTCAGGTGACTCCTTAGCCGACGCCATCCCCTCCTACGATCTAGAGGACTTCAGTAGTCACTCCCCGATTCAGGTTCTTCCCTCGCCCTCCCACCCCCTTCTCCGATGCAAGAAACTCCATATATTTTTGGAAAGAACAGTTCAGATTAGTTTCTTCGATTTTTGGTGGAAAGAATGTAGAGATTAACGAACAGGAACAACAGTAGTAAAAGCAAAAAAAAAACTAGACTTTTCCGGGTATTGACAGGAAGGCCTCCGTAGCGACACTCCTCCCTGCCCCCTCTCCTTCCCGATTCAGGGGACTCTGTAGCCGCCCCCTGATCCGCTGGTCTCGGTCGCCACCCTCCCGACTCAAGTGAACTCAGTAGTCACTCCCCCGATTCAGGTGACTTCTTAGCCACCACCTCCCGATTCAAGTGACTCTTTAGCCAGGGCCACCCCCTTCCTCCCTGCGATCCAGAGGACTTCATAGCCACTCCCCCAATTCAGAAAACTCCATAGCCAACCCACGATTTAGAGGATTTCATAGCAGTCACCCTCGGTCTAGAAGATTCGGTAATCAGGCCTTGATCCAAGGGATTCCATAGCGATCTCCTCTTCTCATCACGGGAGAACGAAGTGATAGCAATTAATAGCGAGAAAAAAGGAGGTATGAAGACGTCTGGATCCGGAGGGTGGCTACGGAGTCTCCTGGAACGGAAGAAGATGTCCAGAGGTCTTCATACCTTCGTTTTTCTTCCTATTAATTGTTGTCATTTCATTCTCCCGTGATGAGAGAGGAAGATGGCTATGGAAGGAGATCTCCTCCGTTCCAGGACACTCCATAGCCATCCCCCGATCCATGCGGTCATTTCACTCTCCCGTGATGAGAGGAGAAGATGACGAATTTCTGGATCGTGGGATAACTACAGAGTCTCCTGAAACGGAAAGAGATATCCGTGTCCATCTCCTATCCCTTGGGAGATGGATTTTTTTCCAGGAGACTCCGTAGACTCTTCCCGATCCAGAGGTCTTCATACCTCCGTTTTTCTTCTTATTAATTGCACTCATTTCACTCTTCCTTTCTTTGTTCTACTTTTCATCTAACCTTGTTTCGTTTTGTTTTGTTTTCTTCTTCATTACTTTCTAAGCCGTCTCAAAATTAAAAAAAAGCGATCCTGGGCTTTTGAGGAAAAAATAGGGAAGTGGGAGATTGGCCAAAATATCGGCTTGCTGTCGATTTGGCGTGGTTCATAACCAGATCTATTATAGGTAACGAGTTAAATAACAATAACATACCTGGAAACAAGCTGCAATCCCTTATAGTGAACTTGATTTCGATGTAGATTCTATTGGCTACCCCTCTATCGATGAAAGGTGTCCAAAGCCAATTGTTCACGTTATTATAAGCCACGTCGCAGACCACGTACGATCTCCAATTGATGCCTTTTTGGAAATTGGTGAACGACTCCTCAACCCACTGCAATAAAAAGAAAACGAGAAATTAAAAATTATACTCCAAAATAATCATCATCAATATAATAGGGCGCCAATGTAAAAAAAAAAAGAAAAACACCTTTTTCCTCTTATTAAATCACCACCAAATTATATCTGTTATCTTCAACCCATTTCAGAGACGACCACCACCTACATATTTCAACCCTCTCGAAATCTTATCGCGAAATCTAAAATGCGACGGATATTTCGCCCTTTATATCGGCCGAAAACAGCTATCGCCCCCTCCAGAACTCTCCCCATCGGCCGCAGTAGTCGATATCCAACGACCGCGTCCACATTGGGGAGAAACAGGAAACATTTATTCACGTTGGGAGAGGAATTCATC